>CP136069.1:203016689-203616689 GCA_032622095.1 Siphonodentalium dalli
CATTCCCATTCAGTCTGGTTTTGGCGATACCTTCCGGTTTGGCGATACAACGTACATGGGGGGGGTGATCAAGGCACTATCAAATAAATAATCAGTGACTCGAAAATTAGATGGGCCTTTAATTAACCAGGTTTAGCCAAAGGTACGTGTAACTTGTAACGTGTGTTACTATGGTATTACTATGGATGTTTACGGCGCCAAAGCTGAATGTTTATTGATATCGGCCCAACTTGTAGCTTCAGTTGGAATTGAAATCCGACGGTCCATTATTGAATAAAAGTCGGAACGACCACGTAACGAAACTAATTTAAATCCGACGGTCCATTATTTCAATAAACGTCAGACCGACCACGTAACGAAACTAATTTAAATCCGACGGTCCATTGTTTCAATAAACGTCAGACCGACCACGTAACGAAACTAATTTAAATCCGACGGTCCATTATTTCAATAAACGTCAGACCGACCACGTAACGAAACTAATTTAAATCCGACGGTCCATTATTTCAATAAACATCGGACCGACCACGTAACGAAACTAATTTAAATGCGACGGTCCATTATTTCAATAAACATCGGACCGACCACGTAACGAAACTAATTTAAATCCGACGGTACATTATTGAATAAACATCGGACCGACAACGTAACGAAACTAATTTAAATCCGACGGTCCATTATTGAATAAAAGTCGGACCGACCACGTAACGAAACTAATTTAAATCCGACGGTCCATTATTTCAATAAACGTCAGACCGACCACTTAACGAAACTAATTTAAATCCGACGGTCCATTATTGAATAAAAGTCGGACCGACCACGTAACGAAACTAATTTAAAGACGCGCGGGAAACTCCCGTCAAAAGATTCTTAATACCGATACGGATAAATTATGCATGTCATGCAATCATCCGGTTTCAAAACATTTGCAACAGTTGTTATGATATTATACCGTAGGCATAATTATGTTACAATATGTAACTTGGGATAGTCAGTACAGGTAGTATAAACTGATGTGTTTTATCTGATTACTAAGGGATTGCCCGTCAAATATGACGGTTAAATAAATGTATTTTGTTACTTTCCGGAGTTCGCGTGCATGAATAAATTGTCATTGTTATTATAGAAATGTAATGGTTTTGGTTCTCTTGTCACTGCGTGGAGGCGCAGGAATGATTTATTTTACTAAGAACTGTATTTTACCCCACCCCCACCCGCCCCAACATATATAGGCCTATATGCATGCACCCATGGAATTAGGGCAACACAAATAACGGAAAAAGACTCTGCTGCCCATTTGTGTCCTGCATACACATATGGGCATGTGGTATGTGGTTCCTTTGTGCGATTCGAATGGTGGGTGAAAAACATTTATTAATTATTGGTGAAACCCTAGTAGGACTATCAATATGGGGCCACAGTGAAACCCTCGTAGGACTATCAATATGGGGCCACAGATTATTTCCAAATAACCACAGACAAACTGTTGTAAAATGATGTTATTTATTCAAACACTCTCCACGATTCCACAGAATGATTCCAGAATAAAGTGAAATAATATGTCACAGAAGTATTTCTTGGGACTCTTTCTGGTGAAAATGGGCTAAAATGCCCCTTAGATAAGTCGTTCAAATGCCAAAGTATATACATGAGCAAACGCCAACTATAAATGGCAAAAATCAACTAATTATAGGCAAATAGCCAATTAATTACCAACAGCCAAAGACGGTTGGTATTCCGAAAACCCCGAAAGTCTTGACAAAATTCCCACCTATGGTTCTTTAAAGTCAGTTTAAAGGCCCACTTAATTTTCGAATCACCAGATCACATTATATACAACATATTCCATATTATATACCATTTGAAAGAGGAAGCTCCAAACATTGTATTGTCGACTGATCCGGTCGAATAAACTGGGAACATGTTGTTTTTGTCGAGGTACTGAGGTGTGTTCTGTGATTAATTTTGATCCAGACTGTACTATAAAGTCTATTATTCTCAATGTAATGGGAATAACTCTATCTCTTAGATTGAATTCTGATGCATTCTTGGTTGACAGGGGGGAGTCTTGGAATGAATCTGAGAATCTCTATCACTTGGAGGACAATCCAAGGCCACAGCTGTTCCGAATTCTGATGGAATATATATATGTTTGGTTCCTCTTCCAAATGGTATATAATATGGGATATGTTGTGTATAATGTAATCTGGTCATTCTAATGGTATATAATATGGGATATGTTGTGTATAATGTAATCTGGTCATTCTAATGGTATATAATATGGGATATGTTGTGTATAATGTAATCTGGTCATTCTAATGGTATATAATATGGGATATGTTGTGTATAATGTAATCTGGTATATAATATGGGATATGTTGTGTATAATGTAATCTGGTATATATGGGATATGTTGTGTATAATGTAATCTGGTCATTCTAATGGTATATAATATGGGATATGTTGTGTATAATGTAATCTGGTATATAATATGGGATATGTTGTGTATAATGTAATCTGGTATATAATATGGGATATGTTGTGTATAATGTAATCTGGTCATTCTATGGTATATAATATGGGATATGTTGTGTATAATGTAATCTGGTATATAATATGGGATATGTTCTGTATAATGTAATCTGGTCATTCTAATGGTATATAATATGGGATATGTTGTGTATAATGTAATCTGGTATATAATATGGGATATGTTGTGTATAATGTTATCTGGTCATTCTAATGGTATATAATATGGGATATGTTGTATATAATATGGGATATGTTGTATATAATATGGGATATGTTGTATATAATATGGGATATGTTGTGCATAATGTAATCTGGTCATTCTAATGGTATATAATATGGGATATGTTGTATATAATATGGGATATGTTGTATATAATATGGGATATGTTGTGTATAATGTTATCTCTGGTCATTCGAAAATTAAGTGGGCCTTTAAAACATTGACAAACTTCGAATTCAGTTGAAGTGCGCACGACATCGGTTTGGATTTGTTTCTCATGATGCACCGCAAAAGCAACATTAAAAGCGACCCGAAAAGCGACCCCCCCCCCCCCCCCCCCCAGAAAACCAACCCGATGAAAGACCAACCCGAAATCCAACCCGATGCTTTGAAACTAAGACGCATCACTTTAGTAACCACGTGCGCATCGGATCGTAAGTTGTGCGACGAAACGTGCATAACGAAAATGTGAATGGAAATTATATTATCATAAACATTGCAGACAATGAATCATTCTCCCACAAACTCCATTTGTTATGAAAACATGAAATTTGATGGAGGTATCTACGGAGTCCGGGATGGGGGTATCTCAGGAGCCATGGATGGGGGTATCTACGGAGCCCGGGATGTGGGTATCTACGGAGCCCGGGATGGGGGTATCGACGGAGCCCGTGATGGGGGTATCTACGGAGCCCGGGATGGGGGTATCTACGGAGCCCGGGATGGGGGTATCTACGGAGCCCGGGATGGGGGTATCTACGGAGCCCGGGATGGGGGTATCTATGGAGCCCGGGATGGAGGTATCTATACGGAGCCCGGGATGGTGGTATCTACGGAGCCCGGGATGGAGGTATCTATACGGAGCCAGGGATGGGGGTATCTACGGAGCCCGGGATGGGGGTATCTACGGATCCCGGGATGGGGGTATTTACGGAGCCCGGGATGGGCCAAGTAAACACATTTTTTTTTATTTCGTTATGACGAAATAAGATTGTCTTATAACGAAATAAGAAATAAGATATAATTTTAATGAAATATTATTTCAGATATATCGAAATCTCCTTTTGTGATAACGACATCTTATTTCGTTATAACGAAATCATATTTCAATATATCGAAATCTTATTTCGTGATAATGATATCTTATTTCGTTGGCACCTCCCGGGCCCGGGCTCCGTAGGAATACCTACCAGATGGTGTTTGTATTTTATTGGGAAAGCTTCCACAGATGTCAAGCTCACATAATCTGAAATCAGATTGAACATTTTCAATTTGGCCTTTGAACACAAGAGCGGTCTCAGCACTGAAGCCTGTGTGAAATATTCACGCCGATATAACCTAAAAGTATGTCCTCTCTGCAATTTTATAAAAAAAAATATTAGCGTGACGGCAGGTGATATAATGGTATATAAGCATATTCTTAAAAATCCAAATTAGCGTGACGGCAGGTGATATAATGGTATATAAGCATATTCTTAAAAATCCAAATTATTCTTTCAAAATTGACTTATGATTTTTCAATATCACCGTCTGTATCCGTGTGTGTTGAATTTGAATTGTAGCGCTCATGGAAGATTGAACAATCAGGAGTTTATCACTTCGTTTTCGACATTTTATCGTCACCTTCGGCGATAAAGTTTGTTTTTAGACCAGAAATGGGACATTCCAATGGGCAAACCATAGTTTTCTGCATGATAAATTTGTTATCTCCGGGACACATATATGCAAAAATATACTCGAAAAATCTGAACAGTGCCACAGGTGGTACATTAAAAGACAAGCACACGGTGGGTCCAGAGCGAAATTTTTATGGCTCCAGTTCGAAAACGAGCAAAAATGATAAGCTCCAGTGCGCACCCACGATAAATAATTTCGAAATTGCACATAATTCATCGATAATTTAGTAGATTATAGGCATTATAGCCGAGCACAATGACATTTCATCAAATATTTGTGACTAAATGTGTCTCTTTGTGCTTTGCCGGGCAAATATATAGATTACCATTGCAAAATATATGAGGCGGCTAAGTGTCATTTGAATAGTAACAGAATCGTTCACTTTTGGCATGAATGGCCAGTGTATGTCAATTATGAAGACTTATTTTTTTTTCCGACAAACCAATCGCAATGGTCGACATATTAATAATGGGAGCAACTCTTACGAACTGGACGCCGTTTTCAGCTTTTACTCATGCAACGTATACGACGAATGTGACTTCTATTCCTTATTTGTAAAATTTAATATTTCACTCAAATAAAGGGTGTTGTAGGATGGCCGCAAAACGCTATTTTCACACACCTCCCACCCCAATCCAACACGGCCGCCTTCCAGAGGGATTCAGATAGGGAACTCATGTCATGCAGTTCTCGGCCCTTTGCCGATTTAGATCGAACAAAGAGTGATGTTCATGTAGGGTTGTCCCAAGACACCCCACATATTCACCAAACACATCCGATACAAAATGGCCGCCACCCAGAGGTGTCCAAATAGAGGACCACTGGCTTTTAACTTTCCAATTGTTGGAAATTTCCAACCAACCTGACACTATCTATAATAATGGTATATTTCCAATTGATAGCAATTTCAGACCAAAATATTTACTAAATATATTGACAAGATTTGCTAGACCTAACAAATATCCCACTAATTAGTTGCTGGAAAATCAACCAACTAACAATTTTAACCTATAAGTGGTGTAAAAATTTCCAACAAATGCTGTGTAAGGCATGACATTTCCAGCTGTTGAAAATGTTGATCAAAGATGGAGGGTTAGTCCCTCAATTTCCCCTGTAGCCACGTCCCTGTGGTGGAATACACGCCTATGGTAATATCCCCGGCGCCACATCCCTTTATATTAGCAAAAATATCTGTACATGGAAACCGGGAAGCATCGAAATTAACATGAAATCACATTGAGGTGGCGATTTCGGACTGATGCACCGTTATGTAGCTTGTTATCGCAAAGGCAACGTATCATTTTGTGATATTTTATAAACCTTGTTTTAACAAACTTACGATCCCCACATGACAATGATTTTGATCGGCAATATTAAAAACAATACCAAGAAGACAATAAACTGATTATTGTAGTAAAATTGAGCACATGCTCCACTCAGAATGCGTTCATATTAAAAAGCACTGTAAATGATGAGGTTGGGGAAAAATACAAAGAATTTCATGTTTATTGAATCCTGCTGATCAAGGGCCGCTTTACATATACATGGCCTTTTATTGAGGGGAAAACATAATTTTCTTATATAAACTTCTCACAATAACGCTCCCTGAGCTAAATTTCTGGGCATGGTAGACTTTCTCTCGCCGGAAACGCACAGGAGTCTCGCTATTTAGCAGGAGCGGTGGGCCCCCAGTGAAAATAATGCGTTTATAATTATACGATGTGATTGACAACTGGAGACGTGCACGAACGGGTGCACGTGCATCGCGTAGTACGATACAACTGGTGGCAGGCACGATCGCGGGCATCGCGTAATAACCGCTATTGCTATATATTATAACGTCCGGGTCGCCTATAGGATCGACCGGCTTGTCGCTTTATTTGTTTTTTACTGGTTTAACTGGCTCATTAATATTAATAAGACAATCCTCTGACGGCTTCTTTTTACGATTACGATACGATTTATTTATTAGCTTATGTTGTCATGAATGTAATGATATTGAAGCTACACAGTATAGAACATAATAATACATAAAATACGTGACGCAAGCGCTGGTTTGGGGAGGGGTTGGGTCTCGCTGTGCACTTTCGGTGGAAATTGTGGCGTGGTGTTATGGTGATTCTAATGAGGTTTCTTTTCTTAACACGATGGGCGAAATCTAGAGTAAAGCATTATGAGAAATATTTGGGGGGTTGGGGGTATCATGGGGGTTGGGTGGGGTGGATTATATCGTGGTTCTAATGAAGTTTATTTTTTTGGCATCAGAGACAAAAGTATTACCACATGAGAAATAGTGTATCCACAGGGAGGGGTTGGGAATATATAGTATGTCCATATTGTAGGATGTGTAGTGGTTCAGATTGGCCCATAGTTAAGCCCCAGGGTGTTCCTGTTTCTAGCCAAGTTCTCATTTTATTAAATGTGTAGGATGTGTTTGCCAATAAAAGTGCATCAAATGTTTACCAAGTACTTTCTAGTATATATCCTATTAATATGGCTATAATAAAAAACAAAGTACATAAGATGTTTATAAAGTACACATGTATTTGAACAATATGGCAGCGTAGAACCTCCACACCACTTTATTGATTTATCAACTTAGCTATCTTGATTAATCAACTTAGCTATCTTGATTAAATCAATCAACTCAGCTATCTTGATTAATCAACTTAGCTAGCATGATTAATCAATCAACTTATCTATCTTGATTAATCAACCTAGCTAACTTGATTAATCAACTTAACTATCTTGATTAATCAACAGAGTTATCTTGAATAATCAACTTAGCTATCTTGATTAATCAACTTACTATCTTGAATAATCAACTTTTCTATCTTGATTAATCAGTTTACTATCTTAATTAATCAACTTAGCTATCATGATTAATCAACTCATGCAGCTAACGGTTATCTTGATTAATCAACTTAATGATATATGCATGGCAGCTTCAATTGTTGAATTGAATTGAATGGATGCATCATTTTGAGTTTGAATCCAATTGAACTAAAACAATTCGTGATCACGCCTCAATGGTTACAAACAATTATTGATCACGCCTCAACAGTTAATGTTCTGACGAATGCCCATTTTAGAATGGACTACAGAACGATATTTGCAGAAATTGACCCATAATCTGATATAGATATTATCACCAATAGTTAGTGGTATATGATAGAGACACAATACTAGTATGAATAATTTATATCGAACCAGTCGCCACACAATGTACAACACATATACTCATCTGAATAATCCATATCTGCCATCTTGGATTGTCTACTCCGTTTTCTACTCCGTTTTCTATTCCAGTGATATAGGAATAGAGTGGCGACTTGGATTAAAATATGCGGTTGATTTTGGTAGATTAACATTAGGATGTCAATGTATGGAGAATTGTTTTACAAAAGGTGTTTTTTGTATCCATAAGTATTGGCTTTGAATTCTACGTTATATTTGTTCCCGTGCTAAAGAGGGGCCAAATTCGGCGTGTTGAAACCATTTATATGTAAAAGAAAGGTTAATTCACCCCCGCATACCGGTAGCCTGACCTAATATTTTATCACGTGCCATCTAATAGAGTACAGTGATAATGTCAACTAATACCACTAAACGTGTATATACTATGTTAAAGGCATATTATGGACTTGTTCGGATGCATGAAACTGATAAGTGTGTACTCAGGCACTGTGCCAACTGGATTAATGTAGAATTCTACTAACATCATCGAAAATCTCAACGAAATCGACCACAACACTCCATATATAAAACTTCGCCCGAACAACGCGCAAAATTGTAAATATTTACATCTCGATTAAGGGCGCATCTATCGGCAATAAACCAACGCAAATGATTTCGCCATCGAGAGTCATTGAATTTAATTGATATATAAGAATGACGGTGTGTGTTGTAAATTTGGATTATTATTCGTAAAAATAACTTCTTTGAGCAAGAGTATTCTATATTTCTATTTCATCACCCTACCGGAGTGTTTCACATCACTTTAAAATATTGTAATTTAAATATGATTTTTAGGATATTTTCGACGCTTTGATTTTCCAATGTTTGCCGTCATGTTGTTATTAAACTTTGATATCTTATTTTATCACATAATTTGCCCATAAAAGCAGTTTCATAATTATCGATAAGAGACACGTTTAATATCAGCGCGTGCGATGACGTCACATCGTTCTTCAAATGACTTGCGATCGCTGCGTTTTTATCGTTGTTTTCGATGGATATTTCGCATTGCTTCGCGTTTATTTGATCATGTGATAAAAAGTATCTTACACTCGTCCTATTTTATACGTAATTTATCAACCTCGTCCACTAAATTCTATTTGAGCCTCGGTAAACCTCGGCTCAAATCGAATTTAGTGAAATCGGTTGATAAATTCCGTATAAAATAGAAACTCACGTGAGATCCTCTATGGACTAATCGTACTTTTATGGGTAATTTCACTGTAACAGTAATGTTTACATATAGCAATGGTTTTGACAAAAGAAATCTCATTATTAATAATAAAAATAAAAACAAAGTTAATATATTTGTTCATGTACTTGTTGAGAATAGTTTTTTTTACAGACTGTTATGTTAGTTTCGTGAACCCACTTCGAAGGCCTTGAGTCCGTTTAGAGTCGTATAAATTATATATCTTCGTGTTTGTGTTTGGGGTAATCCGATAGATGGAAAATATGTTTTTGACATTGAACAACGGATTAATAGCTACATGTTTTTTGTGGAAATGACAACGTCCGATTTGGTTTTTCTTGGAAAAGTTACGGGGATGGAGTACTTGAGTGAATTCATCGAAATGGTTCGGGGGCAAATTCCGTCATTGGATATTTTGTTTTTCTCCTAAAATGTTCCATCCCGGATGTATGTGGTTATATAAGCGTATTCGTCAGCTGCGAATTCATTTCAATTCACAGTCCTGTTTTGATCTATTCCTTGACGAATTTAACAAGTGAGTTTAGTTTTATTTTATTATAGGCCAAAACACCCCTAGTTAAGCGGTCCTGTTAATTTACTATGATGATGGTGGGTCCTGCTGAATTGCAACGATGTTGGTATGGCAAACTGATGCTGTTAAGTAATATACCGTTATTTTTTTCTAAAGTTGTCATTTTCACGGACTTTGGTAATCTCAACGTATTAATGGACGAAAGGCCATTATGTTTATAAAATATTCAAAAATATATATATTGTAAAATATGTTAATAATGACACTTTTGGTTGCTGTAAACCGACCATATTCATTTTGCAAACAAACTAGCGGTCACGTGACGAATCTCTACTATAGCAGAAAACAAACTAGCAGTCATGATTAAAGTATTGTCACGAATCTCTACTATAGCAGCAAACAAACTAGCAGTCACGTGACGAATCTCTACTATAGCAGCAAACAAACTAGCAGTCATGATTAAAGTATTGTCACGAATCTCTACAAAAGCAGCACCGGAGCCTAGGGATCATATTCCACCAGTACAAATCCTGGGAACTGTTTGATGTTGTGACCGGGGGGCGGGAAAAAACCTCTAAAATACAAGGTCCGGGTGAGTGGGTGGGTCTGAGTGCCGATAGCAGATTTTTTCCAAATCTATGTTTAAAGATAAATTATGACTACTAAAATGATTTTAAATGGACCGATATAGAGCCAAGGGGACTCCCAGATTCAATATTTACCCAATAATTGTTATTTTAGAGCACGATAGCATGGGGTGGGTCCCGCTTCTTATACGAGCAAAAAAATGCACTGAAAACAATTATTTTCTACCAGTTCTCATTGTTATTTTTGACATTCAACTATCGCTACGATGCCAACGTTAGCTCATTTAATTCTCAGTTCTGATGCTTTGATATGAATACATGTATATAATAATTTCCTGTATCATTGTACGATGTAACATTGATGTTCATCATTGGGTAGATAGGTCATGGATTACTGTGACCTAACAATATAATGGAATGATGAGTAATTGAACATAAAATGCTAATTATTACAAAACAAGTGTTTATCTTTGAGATGATAACATTTTATTTCGGGATTGCTGTTTCTGTCACTTGCGCTTGTAATGCGCTCAATTGCCCACCCCCTTCCAAACACGCACTGTCATTATGCACCGTCCCTATATATACGTGCCTGCTTTATACATCATTGAACGATAACAGATTTCCTGTATTATTGTATGATGTTCATCATTGGGTAGATGGGTCATGGATTACTGTGACCTAACGATATAATGGAATGATGAGTAATTGAACATAAAATGCTAATTATTACAAAACAAGTGTTTATCTTTGAGATGATAACATTTTATTTCGGGATTACTGTTTCTGTCACTTGCTCTTGTAATGCACTCCACTGCCCACTCCCCTTCCAAACACGCACTGTCATTATGTACCGTCCCCATATATACGTGCCTGCTTTATATATCATGGTAGTATACATTTGTATCATGTATATACTACAATGACATAAAGCAGGAACATATATACTATAGTAGGTATGGTGCATAATGTATGTGCGGGGGTGGACGGTGCGTGTGTAATACGCCATATATGTTAATAGCACGGTGGGAACGTTGTTTCGAGTTTGGTGATTACCATGCACACATTCAAAATGTACAAACGCCCAAAAACATAATATATGAGGAACTGAAACAAAACATAGCATTTTTACTGTTACGAGCATATGCTAGTGTATTGTTAAAACAAGTTGATACCTTATTTGTTCGGAAATACTCAGTTGTTTTCTGTGACATTATGACCAAAGTTGCCATGCAGTCGGAGGTACGTGGAATACACCAGTCCATACATCTAGGAGAATCTTTCGACTGACAAATTTGGTCAAAATGTTAGAGAAAATAACTAAGTTTGGACACAAATGAGGTATCAGCTTGTTTGAAAAATAGTATATAAGATATGCTAGTATATAGATAGCTGCCAAAATACTATGTAATACAGGGGGTGTCTGGAAAAGATTTACAGACACGAGGCTCACTTGCCATTCGCGCTTTCTTGATTTCTACAATCTTTCTACTTGTCTGAGGAGATAGCTCAACAAAAGTAGATATATGATTGCTGCTAGATCCTCTTCCCCTTTTCTATTCTACTCATGTTTCCATCATCAAAATGTTGTTCATCATAAATGTAATATTAATTGGGGCAAATAAATATTGTTTAAATCAGGCTAAAAAAAAATTACGACCTCAAGGTACCCACCCACCACCCCCCTACTTACAAAAATAAATTAAGTTTTGCCTCGGCAAAATTTGGGACTCACCCCATTATCCCATATTTGATACTTTTAAATGCTTTTTTTAAAATTATTTTTTCATTGGGAATACCATCCCAAATGTATTCCTTGTTCACTCGTGTTTCTAATCCTGTTCCACTCTCTATTTTACAAGTCACTAAAATTGACTAATTATATATGTGCCATCCTACAATACCAATTAGTCTTCACCATTATTATTGATTATTGATCAAAAATCAATGGCGTGATACAATTCTATCCCATTCTGCTTCAATTATATTAATATAGGTAAGTTACTTTATTCTCTGAAGCAAACTGTATGGATAAACCTGCCTAAGCACCAAAATCTAACCCCATTCAACATAAGTTTTAGCCTGAAGTTGTTGTAAAATCCAGTGTTAAAATCAGGTGACTTCCAGGTCCATGCGTATTGTGTATATAGCAATCTGGTGACTGATCGGGATCCAGTCAGTATGCTGGAAACTGTGGTTTGATGTCGGGGAGGATGAGATATCACCATGGACATCTTGGTCCCAACAACTACCATTTCATTCTTACCCAACTATATGGAACAACTTAGATAACGAATTTACATCATACCAAACCAGGCACACATTCAAACGGCGTTTACATGACGATTATATTAAAAAGTATTCTGCAACCATTAAATGCAACAATCAAAGATGTCCCGACTGTGTGGTCAGCTCGGCTCAATAGAGTGACCTCCCCTACATCGCAATCCACAACCTCACTCAGAACATTCCTACTCGACTTTCAAGGAACATAATTTTATTGCCAATTTGCCACTAACTAGAAAGAGACACACCCTCGAGTTGCCCATAAGCGATTTATCTATATGTATACCCTCCATGCATATAATCCATTAAATGCAACCATTATGTGATACATAATTATATAGCCGTGCATTGTACAAGAAATCTTGATCGCCTATCATAACATCTATTCATCTTTAATGGGGGTGGCAGTAAGACAGTCTAGTCTGACTATGACACCACCTCGAATATATACAATACAATATCTGTAAAATGTATTATGTATTAATATGTGTATATTGAAATAAAAATATCCTACCCTACCCTATCCTATCACTACACGGGTTACTGTTTGTGTAGTGTGCATGTAGCTCACACTGGGCTAATCGTTCTACGGGGCCAAAGCCATATTATACCAATGGAATTCCATGACAATGACAACTGAGTCAGGCATATGCCTTTATTATTAATTTTTTTTTAAATTATATCGCCACTTAAAAATATAAAAGAAAACGTTAGGAAACCTTATGAAAGCTATCTGTTATGCAGGTATTACTTCGAATCGTGCATCTTTCGCAGCCAAATATAACTCACTCAATAAAACCTTTACTTTTACTGGCTCATATTTGAATTTTCATCTGCCCGACAATCTTCCCACGAATGCTGACCACGATATTGAGTTTTAATGAGGTAAATTGTCCAATAACCCTGAAACAGGTTTGACGCGTTGTCATGAACTCCATGCATATAGAGGTACATGGCCTTTCTATATATAATATAATATAATTTGTTTTTAATCATTGAGTCTAACGACTGATAACAACATATCTGGGTAGATAACAGTTGTAGTAGACTAATAAAATAATGCAAAAATATAGTCACTTTTGTTTCGGGCGTTCTGTATTCAGTTTTACATGCAAACTTACTTTCCCTCGTTTCTGGTCGCGTTTGCGATCGCCTCGGCCATTTTGAATGCGTGATACTTTAATATCAACTCTAAACCACGTGATTCCCCATCGTATATAGGTATACGGCGTACAAGGATATAGTGCGATTGTGGTGTGGCGGCTGCTTCACTTTATGTTAGTATAAAAAGTATACAAGCCTCTAAGAATTGTATACAACCATAACGTAAAGCAGGCGCGTATTCAGGGACGGGGTGTAAGGGGTGTCCATGGAGGGGCGTGCAGAGGAGCGCGTTTCAATTAAGCCCATGTGGTGTTGAGGTAACAAAAGCAGACGACACATAATACAAGTATTAATTTGCTTTGGTATATTAACCCTCTATATACTGAATGGATTCACCCACCGAGTTATAAAAGTGTGCATTCAAATGGTCTATTACTCATTTGGAGCGGTGTTCATGTAATAAAAGCAGACGACAAACAAAAAACAGATAAGGCAATAGCAGAATGATTCATATTAATTGGTCGCAAATGTTCAGATAAGTTCAACAAATGCTTGGTGAACTTATTATAGGAACATTTTCTACGGGATAACTACTCGTCAACGCGTATTTAGTATAAATAGAGACCTTTCGCATCCTCACGTTTACGATTACGAATACGGATAGCTATTCGTAGTCGTAAGTCTATCCGTATGGCCAAAAAGTCCTTTCGCAATACGATTACGCGTAAGAGTTTTGACGAACACGTACGATCATTATTTCGTACCACCTTTACAACCCAAAGCGTGTGTTTGGTATACAGTCCCTTAATACTTCACTTATCGTCTCATATGCAACAATGCGATAATCATGACATGTTAATTTTGTCAATAATTCGACCAGTCACAACGTACGACCAGGGATTCTCGTGATATATTGTGGAAATACAGGTATAAATGCCAGGTCATATGTGGTGGACATTCAGTTCGTTGTTAGCATGGATGACCAGATAGACGTTATGCTGATGGGGAAGAGGGGTTCCTGAATTTGGACCTCACATCAACCACGACGCCATCGTCCAAGCCCCTTCAAGTCCGCGATTTGATTTCAATGCGATTTCGGCTTCACCTCTTTGGGTTTAGGAAATCCGACATTAGGTTGGTGAGCTCGCTGATGTGCATCACTTCTGATTTGTTACCACCAAATCGAAACAAAGTCGAAAGGGTAGAAGCGATGTGATTCAAGTTGCTTTTTTGTCAGATATTTTACAAAACGGCAAAATTTCGTTGAACAAAATGTTGATAAATAACAGGTTTTGGGCAATTTTATGATATAGTTGACTGTGGTTAGCATTAATATTGAGCAATTACTCGATGCTGATAACAGAAGCGGCATTTCAAAAATAAATTGTTGTTGGAATCTGATGATATGGGGACATCTAATCGGATTGAGTACCTTTAAATGCCGCATTTGTGCGTGTTTTTTAAATTAAAAATAAATGCAAAGAACAAACCTGACAGAGACTGCTGATCTATATGGTGATGTTGGTGGGTGTGCCAAATATTCTTTTAGGTACGGTTCAGGAACAGAAATCACTACTTACCAGTTGAATCGGGATCTAGGGTAGGTTCAGATTACTTAGATAGAAAGAGTACTTTATGTAACTTAGTACTCGGTTATGAATTCCATGTAATTTTAAAATGCCCTGCATTACAGACTCTACGAGAGAGATATATAAAACCCAACTTCTACCGAAAACCGAATATTATTAAATTGAATGAACTATTCAATTCGGGAAAGGGGAAGAGAACACAAAATATTTCACTATTCATTAATAGGGTTATGCCATTCTTTAGGCTCTCTTGTAGTCCAGGCACATAAGGTTTCACTAGTGTAAAAAATCGGGGAAAACTGATTTTTTCAGGGATCAATAAGAACATGTTTATGAACAACGTGGCAAAAGTCCCCTAAAATCCGAGTTGAGCTTTTTGAGATATCTTGATTTTTCGGAATGGTTCAAATTCTGAAGCATCTCCATCAGGCCATATGGGAATGCAGTCATGTGTAGATCAATTAATTCCAAATTCATAATACATTGACATACATACAAACAATGCTTAGCCGTGAACCATATAAGTTGAATTGAAGTCCCAAAATGGCCGCCAAAATGGCCAAAATAGAATGAAATTTACATTTTATGCATAATTGAATAGCTAGTCCCATAAGAGTGACAACACGCTCGAAATATGTGAGGAAGAATGATTGCAGAGAATAAGAGAAACATTTTATCGGGTATGTGCGAATTATCTCTAAGATATATCGCGAGAGATATAGCGAAAAGCAAGGTCTCATAAAATGGTTAAATCTGGACTTTTTGACCGCAAAGAAACGGGAGAATAAGGCAAATTTTTCTGCACTATTTATCTTGAATCGTGTGATATATATGTACACTACACTGTAAAATGAAATTTAATAGCGAAGAATTGATTCTGTGACCTTTCATAGAAGCCGAAATATATGTGCTCATAGCAGTATCACTAATGTGACCGGTCATCGTTTCTTTTGATATATACACCATCAAACCTTTCGAAATACACTGCTATAGAGCAGTATGAGAGATATTCATAGAGTAATGGGTGAATTGTGTAGATTATATTCTCCGTGTCTTAAAATATTAGTAATTTTTGCCTAAGAATAAGTAATAAAACACGAATATTTCGCTGTTATCACAAGAATGCATGGTGGTATACTATGAAAGCAATTTATCAAAACACAAAGGAGTACCATATACTTTCTTTAAAAAAATCTAAACTTGACCAAAATTGCCCACATACTCTGTGACAGAGACTGTCTTTATACCTGGAAATAATATTTGGTTATATTCACCAAGGTCACATATACGCGAAGGGTACTATGTTTTCTGCAACCGCATTACCGTGTGTATCCCTTCTCCCTAATGTTACACATATCTGCTGAACTAACAACCATAACTAGCAACATTGAGTCAATGTTCAACGCTGAAATAACAGCTTTAAACGATGATCACCTGATATTTTGCACAAGTTCATGGGTGGTTTTGGCAAGATATTTTCAAACAACAAAATACGGAAAACTAATATTGTACATTGCGTAATAGCATATTCCAGTTGTAAGTTGCCGACTGAAGTAAGTTGAACAAATTGTTTACTAAGAGACCGGTTTTGAAGCAGCACGAAAATTAGTCGTATATCAAATGTACGATGTGCTGTCTATTTGATCTGGTGTGATGCAGTGCTAATCTTTTGAAGAGGTGGCGGTTTCTTTGCAATAGAATAAGAATTGCAACATACGTGTGTGGTTTATTATCATGTACAGTGATGAACAATCCGGAAATGTAACTACTATTTATACCGCAAGGATATGCACTTAAGTTTCTGCGTTCCATTCAATAATTTATCATCACGCCGAACGAAACTACCATACACTGTGTGGCGAAACATTACTTCGTATGTTGCATGCCCGAAATTATTATTTTTGGCCCCGACTGTAAACAGAAAACCCGAAATTTTAAAGACGTAATTCATTGGGTTTGACCTGCGTTGCAATGGCCGATAAATCCTCCACATGGGCCTGTTTTAATGAACTGTGTACCTTTAAAGATATTTAACAACAGACTTGTATATTGTTAATACGTATTTTACCTACTAGGTGGTTATATAATAAGTTGCCATCATTTCGGCTTAGCTTGGTGGTTGCGGCCATTTTGACAGCCATTTCATGACCGCGTTTGTAGTATTCTGATCGTGTCACTATATTCGCTCTCGTACTCATATTTCACATATACTGGTATAACTTAGTAATGCATATGACTAGCTTAGACAAAATAGAATATCAAAATACGACCAGATCGTTGACAACCAGTTTCGGGGGTAGGGTTATGTTTTTACAAGTTTTGACAACTTATGATGTGCGTACTCGCTAGTTCTGCCTATTATAGCGACGGGGTGGTGTCTGTGCAGTTTTTAAAATAGATAGCTTGCGCCTATGTTTTGAGAAGCCTGAGAAATCCGACAGCGAATACATCAGTGTGTCTTCAAAATCGTCAGTATTTTGGCTCAGTGTTTTATTTCATATCTATATATGCGAAATTCATTCGATATTTCCCTTTGAATGGGTGTCGTTGGTTCGAGAATTGTATATCGAACAATATTGAGTGCTTTTTGTATACGTTTCGGCTGAAAAATTGTTACAACATCCAATTATTTCCATCATTGTGATAAATATTGTTTTGTTTAATTATATGGAAAAAATGATGTAACTCAGAAAGCTCAAATCGGATTTTAGGGGACTTTTCGTGACGCGTCCGCGATGTTATGGCCAAAATAATATAAAAAAATCAGCTTTCCCCGATTTATTTCCTTACTTTTCCACTTCCATGTCTAATGTGCCTGGACTATTGATGCATTCTATAACTGCACACGTTAGGACACCACCATGGGTTGTTGAATTAAATAATTGTTGAATTTCACTATATATTGTGTACTATCTTGCCCATAATAATCATTCAAAACTCCTCATGCATCGCACACTATATACTGTATTTTTGGCGACTGGTTTCACACTGCACTCCTCTCACTGTAACGTTTTGTGTCGCAGCGAGCGATGGTTATCCGTTGTGAATAGCGATCTTATTTCGCGGGAAGCTCGTGATTCACGACGACGAGTACAGTGATTGACAATCTAAACAGCATATTGAGGTCGTAGCTCAATACAGCTGTATGGTTTACATGATATACATATACAGTCTCGAACGGAGCAAAGTGATATATTGCAGAAAATAAAATTCAGGTGTTATTTGAGCTTATTAGAAACCATGAAATCGTAAACGTTATTACGGATAGTAAAATACGAGAACGATTAGAATGTACACAAAGGTTGGTGACGTAGTACCCTATCCGTATCCGTAATCGTAAACGTGAGTTTTGCGAAAGGTCTCTAATGATTAAAGATGAATTATCCGAATTAACGTTCCTAAATTACTATTTCTTTGGCTTCGGGGCGAAAAATTATTGGATTCGAGTCGAGGAACACATCATTAAAGCTCAGAGTGATCAGATATCGATTTCTGAAGTTTGTTATTTCCCGAGATGTGCAATTATTTGTGGCCCAGAAAAAAAACGTCGTCAAACGAACGGTCTCGGACAAAATTGCGGATGAAGATGGATAACTCTAAAATCAAGTGGTAATAAGGCCAAATTTCGTGATACTCAAGTGATAATACGGCAATATTTCGTTCGTTGAACAAAATGTGGGGAAATTTTATACCGTAGTTGACAGTGGTTAGCATTATTTTGTTGCAATTAATCGATTCTGATAACTAACGCGTATTTTGAAGAAATGTTGTTGTTGTAAATTGATGATATGGAGACCGTCTGATCGGATTGAGTACCTTTAAATATCATATTACAGGTTAGATAATCAGAATGAGTAACTTCGCAGTTGTTGTGGTATCTGTGCTGGTTGCGGTCTGCATTTTGGAGTTCGTTCCACCAGCGGCTTCTGCTGGCAGTAAGTATATTATGTACATGTATAGGGAGTAAGTATATAATGTACATGTATAGGGAGTAAGTATATTATGTACATGTGTAGGGAGTAAGTATATTATGTACATGTATAGGGAGTAAGTATAGTATGTACATGTATAGAGAGTAAGTATATTATGTACATGTATAGGGGTAAGTATATTATGTACATGTATAGGGGATAAATATATTATGTACATGTATAGGGGTAAGTATATTATGTACATGTATAGGGGGTAAGTATATTATGTACATGTGTATGGAGTAAGTATATTATGTACATGTATAGGGGTAAGTATATTATGTACATGTGTATGGAGTAAGTATACAGGGATGTGGCTAGAGGGTCTCCGCTGGGGGGGGTGTCCACCTTGGGAATTTCCAACTGCACACCCCCCCCCCTTGAGTCTGAATCACACCAACACAACTTTTTCCATAATTCCATTTGCACCCCCCCCCTTGAGTCGGAATCACACCAACACAACTTTTTTTTGCACCCCCCCCCCCCTTGAGTCGGAATCACACCAACACAACTTTTTGCATAATTCCATTTGCAGCCCCCCTTGTACCTCATGCTCAGGCCTAATTTCCTATATATTCATAAGCCATGCTTCTATTTTCCCAGTATGAGAACATTAAGATATTTTAACCTGAAAATTGCCCCCCAAAAAAACAACTAGTGATCTAATTCCAGACAAATGCACACAGCTACCGACAACAGACCAGGAAACACCGGGCCGACCATGGTTGTTTGGCCCGGTGTGAGAAAATTTTGAGAACTATATACAAGAAAATCGCAAATCCTAGCATCTAGACTGGCCTCAACTGAAGCTTTCCTAGTGTTGGAAATTTCAAACCTCATGCTCCCCCTCAGGTTGGAAAATTCTTCAACTGATGACCATTTATGTCTACAAGTTTGACCAAATGTAGTAAAATATTGTTTTGCTAAACTAATTAGCAGTTTTGTATTGGCCATGTGGATGGGGCAATGACACACCGGGCCGACCATGGTTCGGCCCGGTGTGCGAAAATTTTGAAATCTGAACAAGAAAATCGCAAAATCCTAACATCTAGACTAGCCTCAAGCCTTCCTACTGTTGGAAATTTCAAACCATACACCCCCACTTAGGTTGGAAAATTTCCAACTGATGACAATTCCAATGACAATGTTGACCAATTGTATGACAATATTGTTTTCTTAAATTAACTAGACGTTTTTGACTGGCCACAGGGGAGGGACCAGGACACAAGCTTTCCAAGTGTTTGAAATTTCCAACCTGTCACCCCCCTAAGGTTGGAAAATTTCCAACTGATGTCTATTTCTGTCAAAATTTTTGACCAAAAATAGGAACAAATGCAAATATTGGTAGAAAAACAATAAATTCCCCCCAATAAATTGTTTTATAATCAAACTACAAGAACATTTTCAACCAATTGTTGGTGTGAAATTTCGTTGTGGCAGGTATGAAATTTCCAACTATTGAAAATATATCTCTCTGCTGGGGGGGGGGGTGAGACACCCCCCCCCCCACACCCCCCCCCTCTAGCCACATCCCTGATTTCCCTCAATGATAATCAACCAATCAGCAGCCAGATTTTTTTTTAATGCTGACTCGAGTTTCCCTACACAAATTCAAAAAGCGTAACTCTATATAATTAGTTGCTTGTAACCCGTAGCAGAGTACAAGCTCCATGCACAGTTAAGTCCCCTTCGCAGTAGCGAGGCGACTGAACTCTGTGTTTGCACCTTGAGCAGAGCATAGAGACTCATGACACGATCTACTCATACCACCCGTACGGTGCCCCTCACTGACATGAGCAGACGACATTCCGGAATAGATTATTATATCTGTGTGAGGCTCTCTACGGGCGTAGCAGAGTATAGAGACTCGTGACACAATCTACTCATACCACCCGTACGGTGCCACCACAGACATGAGCAGACGACATTCCGGAATAGATTATTCTATGTGTGAGGCTCTCTACGGGCGTAGCAGAGTATAGAGACTCGTGACACGATCTACTCATACCACCCGTGCGGTGCCCCTCACAAACTTGAGCAGATACAACCTCTACCAGTGCGCACCAGTCATACTTCATTTATGACTATCACCGGCTAGGTACCAGTCTGTGTTTCTATATTTAGCATGGGGTTTTCCAGCAAAAATGGCCGAAACCCGATCGCTCCAAAGTAAAATTTTCTATGTGCATTGAGAACAATTCCCGCACTAAAACAATACAAGAAAACCAATGTCAGAAATGGTAACGCGCCCAAGATCACATATTATATACCCATGCATGATTGTAATTATAGAATATAAAATATATTGGTTTCACGAATAACCAACTCATATTTCCGTTAAAACAACTAATCCTTCAAATTATTACAACAACTAAAAACGGCTTATCACTGAAGGTTTCTCATGTACCTCACCAGAATTCCCAACTACACATTTTACTGGACTCGGCCTCCGAGTCGCAGTTCGACTTTTAATCCGTCCCAAAAATTTCCATTTCTATAAATGAAACGCCTATGGCCCATGTTTACCAAGAATCAGCGAAACATTATACACGCGGAGCGTGAAATAACAGAATGGAAAATCAGAGCGGTAGAATTGTTGACGATTTTCGCAAGCTACTCGTCAAAATTGCAGACGACATTCCGGAATAGATTATTCTATATATGTGTGTGAGGCTCTCTACGGGCGTAGCAGAGCATAGACTCATGACACGATCTACTCATACCGTACGGTGTCCCTCACAGACATGAACAGACGACATTCCAAAATAGATTATTATATCTGTGTGAGGCTCTCTACGGGCGTAGCAGAGTATACGGACTCGTGACACGATCTACTCATACCACCCGTACGGTGCCCCTCACAGACATGAGCAGACGACATTCCGAAATAGATTTAGCATAGGGACTCATAAAACGATCTACCGGTACTCATTTTCTTGATGCACTCAGATTTTGTTTCTCCCTTTCAGCAAATTGTGGAGTTCACACTGGCTGCCGTCAGTGCCCGGCAAATTTTAAGAAATCGGTTAACATACCAAACTACGGGGCTATTGATGTGTGTTGTCCAAACTGCGAGAGTAGGACATTCTATGCTGGAAATACACCAACTGGTGGGGCTTACTGCACATGTCCTGTGAGAAGTAAGTATATATTCAGGCCCTATTGAATCAAGGACTTAAGATGATCTTAAAGGGGTACTGTACACCAATTTCAATAAGTTCCCGGTGACAATAGCGATCTAATATGAATATTATATTATAAAATAACTAATTTGAGTCGACGATGTCTACTCAAAACGTTCCGGTTAAAAGGCTATCGTAAAAGTAAAATTTAATTATTTAATATAAATTAATTTATGGCTGGAGTCATAAAATGGCGAATTATGCCATTACGAGTTACCGTTCTTGAAATCGCATCTGCTGCGTGTCTTTTATTGACGACCGTTCGCGAACATTATTGAATTGCAAACAAAACATGTTACCTGCAAAAGGAAGGCCCGTTATAACCGATTCGGAATAAAGGAGAAAGAAACAAGAGTCATAAAGCGTCAAGTACTTTTATAGGGAGTGAGATTGTTCGATGGAAGAGATTGAATGCATCAATCGAAGCTGTGAGCAATGAACTTCCGGTTCTTCCTGAGACCTGCGTCGTCTCCGGTGAAGGTCAAAAACATGGCGCGTAGTTTGAAATCGTAATATTTTTCTTTCCAAGATCAATATTTTCTTCGCTAAATTAGGTTTATACGAAACTCATATAACACGAACACAATCTAACTTGAAAGTTATTTCAATGGGAGTAAAAAAAATAATTGCCTATCTCTGTGTACAGTACCCCTTTAAAGCTGCGTCACATGCATGGGTTAAATAACGCATGCGTTTAGGTTATGCACGGCGAGTACACCTTTCACATGTGCGGACAGGAGAGTGTAAATTGAAATGAAGAACTGTCATGCCTAGAGTATCGACGATGATCAGCGAAATTAACATTCTTTAGCAACCAAAAAAGCCAAAATCGAGAATAGTTTTGAGCACAGCGTTTCGTATATTGTATAATATTTCTATATATCTATTGTTTATATAATTCTATATCTCAATATCCTTATGTTATACATGTATTAACTTGGATGAGAGAATAAAGCATTGAAGTTTTGAATTTTGGATGGACCGGTTACCAGATAAACGCATCCACTTTATTTTGACAACAATAGAATTGTGTTCTTTTTTTTTGTTTCAGCGATTGAGACATACCGAGAATTAGTAGGGACGTGTTGGAAGGGGACTCAGTGTTCCGGTTGCAACCAGGCTTATGTGGGTAATATGAATGGCGTGTCGCTCTGCTGTGCCAACTGCGAACAAAAAGGCCTAATAATATCATCAATTTTATCAGTCAGACGATGCGACTGCAATAACCAGGGCTGATGATTTAACCTGATGTATTTACGGGTTCCAGATCAATTGAAAAACATATTGATTAAATATATTTATCACAAACACTCGATAATTAATTTGTTCCTTGTGGTGTACACAATCAGGGACGTGGCTAGAGGATTCCATTGGGGAACTGTTCATCTTGAAGTTTCCAATTATACCCCCCCCCCTCTTTGAACGAGACCAAACTCCCAGGTTCACTTCACCCCACCCCTACCCCCACCTTTCCCCGGGGTTGGAACCATTCCAACTGGTATCTCAACCCTTATACAAAAAATCACCCTGGTAAACCAATGTAATCCACTGTACAAAAATTATTAAGCCTATACATGTATGGTTATTTGGATCCCAAGAATAGTGTTGTGAGCACTTAGCGTCCTTAACGGAACAACAGGTAACATGTTACGTGTATTTTACGAAACACCCTGTTACACGTCGCAAGCATATGGACAAACTTCCTGGAATATCAAAGTATCCCAACTCTGCAACGCATTGTGAAATTAAGAAATAGCCATGAATTAACATATTGAACATGCAATTAACGAATTTGTTTACTTTTGTCATAGTGCATGTCGCAATCAAATGGATGCACGTGCCACTATATCAATATTGCACGATTGGTAATAAATACACAAAACCGAATGTGTGTTATACTGTCGTCAGTTTATTGGACAAGTGCAACGGCGTAAGGATTTATAGCACGGTCAGTCATTTGAATACCCTAAGTGTTATCCTTCCGGGATCTCAGAAGTCTCATAAACTATTGACCAGTAAAACACATAATTATGCGGTTCTGTGTTTACCACATGGATCAACTGAAAATTATGCTAACTGACTTTACTTTTTTACTATCAACATATTTTATTCGTATACAAATAAACAAAATAGTTCGGGCACAAGTTATTTCAACTTAGGTATAGCCCCTTTCCCGCATACAAAGTTGACAATACATTGTTATAAAATGACAAGAAGGCGATAGAAGAAATGTGATCCGCCATATCAAATCCAGTCGTAAGTCGGGATTTTTTTACCCTGTGCCACTGCATTCTCTTATATATGCGAGTCGACCATAGGTCGCCTCGCATATATAAGAGAATGCATTGGCCTAACAATTTTTTATCATTTTTTTTAAATAAATGTTTCTTACAATTTTTAGGACATAAAATAAAAAAAACATCCATTACCCTG
Source organism: Siphonodentalium dalli (assembly GCA_032622095.1). NCBI lineage: Eukaryota > Metazoa > Mollusca > Scaphopoda > Gadilida > Siphonodentaliidae > Siphonodentalium > Siphonodentalium dalli. The sequence continues at coordinate 203,041,232 of CP136069.1, forward strand.
CTATGAGCCCCACACATATATAGAAGCATATAGAAGAGTGTCGTCTGCTCATGTTTGTCTGGGGATCTGTATGGGTGAAATTATAAAATTGTTAAAGAATACAAGAACAAATTATTAAAACTGTAAAAAATTGTTAGGCCAATGCATTCTCTTATATATATTCTTACGACTTACGACTGGATTTGATATGGCGGGTCACAAACGTTTGTACGTGGTGAGAAAACATGCTGAGCGTGTGTGTCTACGGATTACCAGTTAAGAAGAGTATAAAAATATGTGAAATATATACATTTCGAGGCTATATGACTCAAACATTTGACCGTAAGGTTAAAGTGATGTGAAACACTCCGGTAAGGTGATTGATAGAAGAATGGAGAATAATCTTGTTCAAAGTAGTTATTTTTACAAATAGTATATGTAAATTGAAAACACACACCGCCATTCTTATATATTCATTAATTAAAGGTACTCAATCCGTAAAGAGGGTCCCCATCTCAACAGATTCCAACAACAACAATCCGATCAGAGGGTCCTATATTACTATTTCTTTGGCTTTGGGGGTAACAAATATTGGATTCGAGTCGAGGAACCCATCAAACAAAGCTCAGAGTTATTAGGTATTGATTTTTAAAATTTGTTATTAACTCGAGATGAGTACTAATAACTGCCGTAATCTGCTCTGGATGTGTACTCCAAATCTATTCAAACAGACAAGGATGGATAACTCTAAAATCAAGTGGTAATTTTAACGCAATTTTGACTGAGTTCTGGGCCAGATAGTATTCCCGATAATGAAAAATAATAGATTTCTAAAATCGATATCTAACAAATCTGAGCTTTGATGGGTGACTTCATCGACTCGAATCAAATATTTTTGACCCCCGAAGCCATTGAAATAGTAATTGAGAGTTTTATCGGATTGAGTACCTTTAAATGCAGTGACTGTCGGTGGCGAAATCGTTTTCGTTAGTTTTTCGCCCATATATAGATGTGTCCGAATCGAGTAGTAAATATTTACAATTGATCATAGTTCAGACGATGTTTTCTATTGAGTGGTATGGTCGATTTGCTTGAGATTTTCGGCGATGTTAGTAGAATGCCACATTCATCCAGTTGGCACAGCACCTGAATACTAACTTATCAGTTTCACCCACCCGAGCAAGTATATAATATGTCTTTAATCTTTATTGATATAGTAACTGACTCACTCTACATCACTGCAAGACGAGTGTTTCCTAACATTGTTTATTTAATAGAACCGCAAACTTTCGAGTTGGATACTCAAATATTTAACCCAAAACAATATTTGTACTTTCTTGGGATAATTACAATATCTGCTTAAATTAAATCGACACCCAAATACTCAGTATTACCATACAGCGCCGAGAACACTGTACAAAAACAAATACCACCCTTAACATCAATGGCTGAAATTAAAGGCCGGGCCACTTAATTTTCGAACCCCGAACTCACATTATATCAAATATATGCTATATTATATATCATGCATTTATCCGGTGTAATAAACAGGGAAGTTGTGAACATGTTGTTTTTGTTGAGGTACCGATGTGTTTTCTGTGCTTAAGTTTCATTCTGCAAAGTCTATTAATTTCAATGGAAGAGTAATAACTCTATATCTTAATTTGAATATCTTGCATTCTGGGAGCGAAACGGGGGAAATGTTTCTATGTTTACAGCTATTTTCTGTTAATCTATGGGCACCTTCTGAGACACAGACGTTCCAAATGGTAATGAATTATAGTAGTTTAATCATATGTTATATCATATATAGATTGTTATTAAAACCGTATATCAATAAAACATAATAATCGGTTATTCGAAAATTAAATGGGCCTTAAAAAGTACTCAATCCGATTCGATGGTTCCCATGTTATCAGATTCCAACAACAACATTTTTAGAAATGCCGCTTCAGTTATCAGAATTGATTAATTGTCCAAAATAATGCTAACCAATGTCAACTATAGTATAAAATTGCACGAAACGTGTTATTTATCAACATGTTGTTCGACGAAATTTGGCCTTATTATCAACAGAAAGCCTCTTGATTTTTGAGTTATCCATCTTCATCCGCAATTTGGTCCGAGACAGTCGGCTCGTCGACTGTTTACTGGGCCACTATTAATTATCGATGGTGAAAAATAATAGATTTCAAACATCGATATCTAATAACTCTGAGCTTTGATAGGTGGGTTCCTCGACTCTAATCAAATATTTGTTTACCCACAAATCCAAATAAATAATAATTGAGGGGCGCTTATTATTATCATTATCTAGAATTATTCCATACGGCTTTTGTTAGCCTACTGGGGAAACTTCTTTTATACTAAATGACAAGCAGTCGCTGTGCCAGACTTGGATACTTTAGGTGTTGTGAAATCAACAGATAATTCCCTGCATGGCCCGGACAGGATTGTCTAGTGTATCCATGAGAATTAAAATACTACTAATCAGTTCATGATTTATTTGGCCGTAAAGTCGACCCAACTAAGCAAGTAGTCCAGGAGATATTGGTCAACCTCTGCACCCCCCCCCCCCAGGACTCAACTTCACCCCACTAATTTTCTTTCTTAATGTTTCCTCTAAATTTTTTCACTTTTTAACAAGGAAGACAAGTGGCCGCAGAGACGACTCCAGACAAGATGGCGTCCATCATGGCGGCAATTTTTTGTATATGCACCAGGTATCTTTGATCGCCGTTATAGTAAAGATCATGTTACATGCGGTCTTGTTTTCCGTTCGATACGTTATGGTAATATACAACCCTTACAAATTAGTTTTAAAATTCGACACAAAAATCCAATATGGCGGCCTGAATGGCCGCCGAAATGTAAACATTTGCTATTTTTCGGACATTTCACCACATTTCGTTTGTCTCTGTGGGAAATTATTGGCATCTTGACGCGATTTTATACTTTTATCGTCTAGAAGAGTCATTGGCGAACACACGGGGACCATAGTATACATTTCTTGCTGACTATTTTTGTCCATTATCACGTTTTCCCAAATGCCGGTATAATCCGGTCAAAGGCGAATTCGACGCTAATAACGCAATGTCTGTTTCGAATTAATGAATGTTATTGCTATCATAACAAAACTCATGCATATATATGTACGAGATAATCGAGCTAGGATTTTTCTTATATCTGAGTTGAGGAATATTCACCCAAATCCAAGATGGCGGCCAAAATGGCCACCAGAAATAGAAAAATCGCCGAAATTCACTGATTTTAACATCAGTGAGCGTTATTGTCACGACAACTCCACACCTGCTTACTTTTGTGAGTTGGGAACACTGAAGGGAAGAACTGACCTTATATCACATCTAAAAATAAGTCCCCCAAATCCAAAATGGCGCCCACAATGGCGGTCATATTTTGAAAAATCACCGAAATTCCATCATTTCACATCATTGGGCATTATTGTCGAGACAACTCCACACATGCTGACACTTAAGTTGGAAATACTGAGGTGAAGTAATTACCTTGCATCTGATGAAGGAAATTGCTTTCAAAATCGAAGATGGCGGCCAAAATGGCGACCGAAATTATAAAACAAGCTTACATTCCTTTACTTTCTTACTATGAGCGTCATTGTTACGCGAATTCTGCCCACAAGTACATATTCATATGGGACATTGATATGAAGTATTCACTTCAGTTTGGCCAACTCTCACAGTCAAAATGGCGGCCAAACTGACTGCCAGAAATTGAAAAGAAGTCGAAATTGTCACATACTAATTTCAACTTTTTGTCATAATATCAATATGTATGGATGGACGAAGCGGTGCATAAGCCATCTATTAGTTCCAACATATGTCGTAGCCTTATGGAAGCACGAAAACCCACAATAATCACTATGTGGCATTTCGAAATCCATTTTTCACTAAGCGCCCATAATGGCAGTAACCGTATAAATTATGGTTGCGCCGAATAGTCATATTATGACTTCTGATTTGCCACATTCAGCATTATGTGGACCAGCATCCGTCTCTTCGTCACACTAATCCATCTCGCTCACACCAACACAGTTTTCTACACTTCTTGGTAGAAGAGTCCCACTAATCGGAATGGTTCAAACAACACTTATGCCGATGTCAAACTCACGTGTTTGCCTCGAAAGCTGGGAATTCTTATCCTTATTCTTGGCGAGCTTCATTCGTGGTAGCTATGGTATAATGCAGATGCTACATGTGGGATCTGAGCGTCATCTTGCGTGATAAACTAGAAAGGTATGCGGTCGATGAATATACTAGCTTTCAGAACGACCTCTCTATCTGCGTATTTTTCAGATTTGGTTACCTAATGGGGATAACAAAATGTACATCTGGTGATCTTCCCATCCAGCCACTTCTCAATATATGGTTCATCAATTCACATATTCACGTGCTGACGTACCGGGCAACTTCTGTATATGGCTTCGAATGTTGAAAGCCTAACATTTGACGGATGCCTTTCTGCTAAGGCATAGAAGACCATAATGCATAATATACCCACACTTCTTGACAATGATCATAAGAACAGTCCTGATGGCGTCCAGCAATCGTCTCATCGTACAGATCCAAGCAGATAATAACAATACATGTGATGCTAGTTTGTGGGAATGTGTCATGATAGTGGAAATGAAATTGGACCATGACTGCACCGCCCCTTCTTTGGTATGTTTTAGATTCAGACATGATCTCATGTGGCTTTGCTTTCCGTGTATGCTAAGATTGTATCTCCCCATCCGTTTGGAAGACGTTCTTAATCAACTGTACCATTGGCTACTACTATATAAGACCCACCCAGACTGGGATGTAGTCTTAAAGACGATGCCTTTGATAGTTGGTTGATATGTCATACTCACGCTGGGTGGTGATCGGTATGGTTCAAGAAAGTACAATGCCAAAAGGGTGAAATGTTCAACGCGAAGAACATCTAGGGGAATTTTACTTTGGTGAGATCGTGCATTCAGTTTGACCTACGTTGGGTACACCAAGTTATTTCTTGGTAACATCACAATTCCGACCATTGTCCTGCATGAGACATATTAATTACTATATTCTAAAGTTATATAGTATAAAGATATATGATCATAAAGGCCACGTTCACCAACGTCCACACACATTGCCGTCGATACTATGAATTGTTCTTTAAACACAGTGAAATAAATGCACCACAGTTCCTGACAATTGTTTTAATAATATCGCCCACATACTGACACTAACCCTGAGAGCGAATAACAACAACGCGTACCTTCATTCTATAAAGACATTATCCTTTAGCCCATCCGACCGTTTTTGGGGAGGCTAGGATAGTATTATCCAGACAACATTATACGTCTGGTCAAGTTAATTCAGAACGGCATTGAAACGGATGTGGAAATATAATCTTACCACACCAAAACCAACACGCATGACATTCTATATCTGAAACATGCACCTGGTGTATGTATGTATACCGTGGCCGTATTTGTCCACGTATGCCAATACGTTCGCTATTTTTGTGAGTTGAACCATCTATTGAGAAGTGACTAGTTAACTGGGAAGTTCGCCATGTATACATGTCGTTATCCCCATGGGGTACGAGAAAGACATACATAAAGATGACCTTCTGTAAGCTTGTATACTTATAGACCATATGCCTGTTTAGTTCAAGATGACGCACAAATCCCATATTTAGCAAGTATTTAAAATCTTAAGCTAGACACCGGAAAATTAATTGTTTGAAACGTTATGATTAGAGGGACCCTTCTCCCAGGAAGTGTTGAATACTTTGTCGGTGTGACAGGCAAAGAAATGTAAACTGGTCCAGATCATTATGGACGTGGCAAATCAGAATATGTTATCAGGTAATTGTTCTGATATGGCTATTCGGCACACCTACGGTAACGGCCATTGTCGGCGCTAAGACAGTGTCGACTGGATTTCGAAATGCCACATCGCGATATTAATTGTTGGTTTTCGTACTTCCAGATGGATACGAGCAATGTTATGCGTTTTGATACATTTAAAGTTGAACTAATAGATGGTTTGTATATAGTTTCGTCCATACATATCGATATTATGACAAACAGTTGAAATTAGTAAGTGAAAATATCGATTTCTTTTCAATTTCTGGCCTCCAGTTTAGCTGCCATCTTGACCTTGAATATCAATTGCCAAACTCAAATGAATACTTCATATCAATATTCCATATCAACATGTAATGGTGTGTAGAATTCGGGGAAAAACAATAGCGCCCATCGTAAGAAAGTAATGGAATGTAGGCTTGTTTTCAAATATCGGTCGCTATTTTGGCCGCCATCTTAGATTTGGAAAACCAGTTCTTGCATGGGATGTAAGGTAATTATTTCACCACAGTATTTCCAACTCAACTGTAAGCATAGGTGGGGTTGTCTCGACAATAATGCCCAATGATGTGAATATGAGGGATTTTCGGTGATTTTTCTAAATCTGTCCGCCATTGTGGGAGCCATTTTGGATTTGGGGGACTTTTATTTGGAATCAATATAAGTACATTTATTCGACTCAGTGTTCCCAACTCACAATAGTAAGCAGGTGTGGAGTTGTCGTGACAATAACGCTCTCTTGTGTTAAAATCAGCGATTTTCGGCGATTTTTCTATTTCTGGTGGCCATTTTGGCCGCCATCTTAGATTTGGATGAATATTCCCCAAATCAGGTAAAAGAAGAATTCTAGCCCGGGTATCTCCTGTACATATATAATCATGGCTGGAGTAATAATAGCAATAACACTCATTGATTCGAAACAGACATTGCGTTATTAGCGTCGTTTCGGCTTTGACAGGATTATACCGGCATTTGGGAAAACGTGATATCTAACAAAATATCGGGCAAGGAATGTATATTATGGTACCCGTGTATTCAGGGGGGGGGGGTCGGAAAAAAAATTCAGGCACGTATGGCATTTTTTCCCTTACGATCATTTTTTGTACCCACCCACCCCCACCGCCAAATTTTTTCCGGTTTTCGGCAGTTTTTTCCGACCATTTTTTGACACCCACCCCCCCCCTTTTAACACTAAAACAGAGATTTTCGGGGGCAAATTCACTGTAAACAGCTGTATATGAATTTCTGTGCATATTATTTATCATGGATGTTAACATGGACATGTAAATAGGAATGAGTCATTTTGAGGTCATTCGGCCAAAAAAACATGGCTGCCAGCGGCCATCTTGGATTTCAAAATTTGCAACAAAATACAACACGATAACTGCCTGCAGTCAATTTACAGTTAGAATTACATTATTTCTCTCATTCAAAGTGTTTTGAAGCCCAACTCATTGCCAAAACACTAAAAAACAAGCATGATTTTTTTTTTTAACAAAATTGCTTGTTGGTGGCTTTGACCACCCACCCACCCCGGCATACGTGCCGGATTTTTTTTTCTCACCCCCCCCCCCCCCCCTGGTGTATTCGCCAATGACTCTTCCAGACAATAAACATATAAAATCGCGTCAAGACGCCAATATTTTCCCACAGAGACAAACGAAAGGTGGTGAAATGTCCGAAAAATAGCAAATGTTTACATTTCGGTGGCCATCTTGGCCGCCATATTAGATTTTTGTGTCGAATTTTTGGCTGATTTGTAAGGGTTGTATATTACCATAACGAACAGAAAACAAGACCGCATGTGACATCATCTTTACTATAACGGCGATCAAAGAGACCTGGTGCATATAAAAAAAACTTCATCTTATTCACAAATTTAAGGAGTCCTTCTGGCATACGCACTGTGGGGGAACTACTCCTGGCGATTTGGTTCTCTACCGAGCTTTATTTACATTCTCTATCGAGCAAAGTTTGCGGATATTAGCGCATGTTTCGGTGCGTTACTAATTGTGCACTTTTTGTCGCTTTCGGCGCGCTCCGAAAGCGACAAAAAGTACGATATTAGCGCATGTTTCGGCGCGTTACAAATGGCGCATTTTTGTCGCTTTCGGCGAGCGCCGAAAGCGCCATTAGCAGGTGGCCCTAATAGGATTCCATATAAAACAACACGCATGTAACGATCGCGGTACATTTTTAGAATTTCCCGATTGCATAACGAATCGGCTTTCCGTAAATTCCGTAGTTTTTTTTTTTCATCAGCATTCTGTTTCACAGTTTACCAAATATTTGTTTGAACTTGTGGGCTAGTATTTTATCAGACCACTGATATTTTATGGGATTTATATTAGCTATGAATTTTAAATTTTAAATTGATCATGCCCATAGGCTGTGAACTTCACATGGATCGACGTGGTTATAAATATTTCAGAAGAAATCATCACCGGCCTGTCATTGCATTTTTGGCGGGTCAATTTCTTCTTTGACTTCACATGGTGAGATTGTGTACACGGTGGATGTTTATATTTTTATATTGGGGACAACGTACCACCATAAGATAGTGACTATTCAAAAAATATTGTTTGATGAGTTAAATCAATCATTTAATTGTGTTTATCACTCGGTAAAACCCAGGTGACCAATGATTTTGTATTGAACAAAATAAGACCATCAAATCGAGCGACTGGCAATTTACCTACACGTGGGCCCTCACTACTACCTTTACACATCCATGTGCTCGTCAAATGTTATAGAAAACTGCCCTGGCCTATTTTCTCGTGGAAAATCATGGAAACATCGGTATTGTTCATAGTTTAATTACGTTATGCATGCGTAAGTTCACTCACTGTACTTTTTCAGATATATCTTCAAAATAAATAAAAAATCATATCATCGGTGTCACTTTAAGAAAAATATTGGGTCAGGTGCCATGTAACGCTATCGATGCAGACACGTATTATATACAGTTCGAATTAAACTGAGTTTGAAATGTACATATAGTTTTAGTATTGATTTTGACAGAACATATTTCCCCTACCCCCAAAAAGGATTTTATCGCAAAAAATCACAGTAGTTTGTTGAAAATCGCTATAAAATGAAACAGCCCGAGTGACCAACAAGCAGAAAAAATGTGTGAAATACATCCGTCTATCGGAAAAACATAGTCGGTAAAAATCCGCATGGGGGTGGCCATATGGTAGCTCACGATCTAAAATTGCTATTCGTAATAATTATCTGTCGTCGTTCAAAATGCGAAAGGTGCCTACTATGTTTTTCTTCTTCGTCTTCTTCTTCAAAATGCTCTGATATGCCACATTCTCATTAAAGAACTACTGTACTCAACTGATGTTGTTGGTTTCTATATTATCTGATTCGTAGAATACCGTAACCATATTTCCACTATCTGGCTGCCGATGGCGCTGTGTATATATATATGAAGCTTGATGTTACGGATGGCAGTTAAGTGGGATATTAAAAATAGAGCGCTTAATTGCCATCGATGTATTTGTGTACAGTATTCAGGTAAATGTATCAAATAAATGTTATGTTATATGCTATAGTACAAGTATGCATAATATTCCCAGATACATATTTATTGTATTATATAGTCAGTGAGTGGCTTGATACCACGCCCGTATATAACAACACCATTGTTAATTTGTTACACGATGTGTGCCATGCATAACGCGCGTGTTGTGCAATCCACAATAATAGATTCTTCAAATAATTGTAAACTCTTCACTGAACTCTTCAAATAAAAATAGACATCTTGGATTTTATTCTTTGCATCACTTAATCCTTTAAGACACACTACATAGCTTATCCCTCATCCTATCATCACCAAACTTCATATGCATCCTCGGTGTAACCTATCGATGGGTGCCTACCATTTTCCCCAATTTTGTATAAAAAATGGCTGCCAGCCGCCATCTTGGATTTTACTCTTTGTATGACTAAATCCTTTAGCACACTTACAGGTCACATTTCTAATCCAATTGTCACCAAACTTCATATTGATTTTCGAGGTGACCTCGAGATGGGAGCCTCCCTTTTTTCCCCAAAATTTATTTAAAGGATTTATTCGGTCTATAAACTACAAAAGCAATCGGAAAGCCCTCCCTGTTGTGATTAAAATGATCCAAGTCCCATTCCGATCGCATAATAAATAACCCGTAAAATAAATAAATATAAAGCAGCCATCTTGGATTCCAAATGTCAATCCAACAGCACACCATGCATCCCACATTTATCGGAAAATTGTTTTGAAACTTTAAAGTTTTGTTGGTCAATAAAAAGTAGGAATGCTCATGATACGGACATAGATCGGATAAGATCAGGAAAACTGAGTAAAAGTCATTTGAAGCAGTTCCCAGAATCGGAAACAAATTAATATTAAGGAGTGGTGGGTACCCAGAGGCCGGAAAAATATTTTTTGCGCCTACTGTCCGGACATTTTATCATGACCCCCCCCCCCCCCCCCGATCAAGCCATAAATTAAGGTACGATCTTCCATGTACAAGACGCAATAAAATTAATTGGCGGGAAGTGTTTTCATTTATATCAGGTTGAATAATTTTTTTTTTAATAGAACTATTTAAATCTGAGCCTTTCAATGTGAATATGCATTGATAGATCCTTGATGAAACATTTAGCAAGCTGACCTTTTTATTACCCATTGGTGTCATCCCTCATTATTAACTGATGGTGAACTCAAACCCCCCCTACCAAGATTTAAGTGCATACCTATTACATAATAGAACCATTCTTAAATGGAAAATGACTCTAGTAAAAAATTGTGTAAGCCGGGCTGCTGAACCACATACACACCCTCGCCTAGTGTTAAGAAAAACAATTTGCAGAGCCCCCCCCCCCCAACCCCCCCCCCCCCCCCCGGGCTTGAGCCATAACTTAAATTTATACAGTATTAAATGAGATTTTAAGATAACCTGTTAACCTGAACGTTTACAGAACACATCGCCGACTCAAATTGATTAGTTCTGTATATTATCGATATTATTCAGGGGGGTGAAAAAAAAAATTCCGGCACGTATGCCGGGGTGGGTGGGTGGTCAAAGCCACCAACAAGCAATTTTTTCCGCAACTAAAAAAAAATTCCTGCTTGTTTTTTAAGTGTTTTGGCAATGAGTTGGGCTTCAAAACCACTTTGAATGAGAGAAATGATGTAATTATAACTGGTAAACTGACTGCAGGCAGTTATCGTGTTGTATTTTGTTGCAAATTTTGAAATCCAAGATGGCCGCTGGCAGCCATGTTTTTTTGGCCAAATAACCTCAAAATGACTCATCCTATTTACATGTCCATGTTAACATCCATGATAAATAGTAAAAAAAATGATCGAAAGGGAAAAAATGCCATACGTGCCTGAACTTTTTTTCCGACCCCCCCCCCCCCCCCTGTATTATTGGGAGTTTATTTAAATTGGCTTAAAATCTTCCCTTAAGCTGGATCCTGCATTCCATGCCATGTTATAGCCGGATTCCGGATTCCATGCCATGTTATAGCCGGATTCCACATTCAGGGGGTGATATCCTTCTATAGCGCGACATCTTCTCATTCCATGCCATGTTGTAGCTGGATCCTGCATTCCATGCCATGTTATAGCCGGATTCCGGATTCCATGCCATGTTATAGCCGGATTCCACATTCAGGGGGTGATATCCTTCTATAGCGCGACATCTTCTCATTCCATGCCATGTTATAGCCGGATTCCACATTCCATGCCATGTTATAGCCGGATTCCATGCCATGTTATAGCCGGATTCCACATTCAGGGGGTGATATCCTTCTATAGCGCGACATCTTCTCATTCCATGCCATGTTATAGCCGGATTCCACATTCCATGCCATGTTATAGCCGGATTCCATGCCATGTTATAGCCGGATTCCACATTCAGGGGGTGATATCCTTCTATAGCGCGACATCTTCTCATTCCATGCCATGTTATAGCCGGATTCCACATTCCATGCCATGTTATAGCCGGATTCCGGATTCCATGCCATGTTATAGCCGGATTCCACATTCAGGGGGTGATATCCTTCTATAGCGCGACATCTTCTCATTCCATGCCATGTTATAGCCGGATTCCACATTCCATGCCATGTTATAGCCGGATTCCATGCCATGTTATAGCCGGATTCCACATTCCATGCCATGTTATAGCCGGATTCCACATGCCATGCCATGTTATAGCCGGATTCCACATTCCATGCCATGTTATAGCCGGATTCCATGCCATGTTATAGCCGGATTCCGGATTCCAGGGGGTGATATCCTTCTATAGCGCGACATCTTCTCCTTGCAACCACAAATAATAAAAGGGTAAATGAGTGACAGCGATATGCCATGCAGTATAATCTAGATAAATCAGTTTACCGCAAATTGCTACAATGCCTGCCATATATATGGTACATGTTTATACTTACCTATATATTTACGAGGACGTATGAACTGAAATTATTGGGAATCTGTGTGATCACTCAATGAAGTATGTGGTGTTAGTTGGTCTATTCTTCGTACTAAGTGCAAAGCTTCGTAGACTCAAGTGGGTGTCTATTTCTTATGGCCGGGGTTCTGCGAAGTCGCGAAATTTAAGAGGCGCATTTGACGTGCAGTAAACAAATGTCTTGATGTCCCCAGACGATTAACGACATACATGATACCACGCTCTTGAGTACAAACCACACTGGTGGACAAAATATAGATCTTCGACCCATCTCGTGTGTGACACGTCAAGTATGTCCACTCACTCTATCGAGTGCGGCCACTAAGTATTGTCAAGCATATAGTAAACAAACTACTTGAGAAGTATGTGACATATTGCATTTAAACATCAGTGACCTTCTGTATATTGTCCTTCATCTGGGTGTCGTGTTAACCTGAAACGAATATCCAGGGCCAATACGTACATATATACGACCGCGGCAGCAGTTCGCATCACGAGCGATGTTATGTTACATTAGGCCGTGTATATTATGAAAACTTAGTCATCAAATGCATATTCTCCGATTACAGTCAGTTCGTACCCTCGCATTTTCGTACCCTACCAACTCGTACCCGATTTGGTTATCTCGTACCCTCATTCAGAAATGACAACAAGAGCACTAGAACAACAGACGATGCACTCTAAACGATGAACGAAACATAACATAGCATCATCTGGCATTCTGGTGGGCTCCTGTGTCATTTGATGGAGGTAAAACATGACATGCAGGGGCAGGAAAATACTCACGAACAGAAGCTACGAGATGACCAATCAGTTACGAGTTACTACAATCTGATTCCTCTTGAGACTTAATCACTTAAACCATTCAAAATCCATATCCATTGACCGAACACGTAACCAATAACGCCGAACTCAATAACAATAACCCTATAATATATCTATCAGATAAATATAAATATAATTATATATAGATCAAGACTCTATTGGTATACACAAATATAATATATCCAAAAAAAAATGCATCCATGCATATATTTGCATCGATATCTGCAATAATTATGTTTCTGTTATATCTATTTTGATGATCAGAATACCAATAAATTGAATTGATTGCGTGGTGTATATTATGTTGTGTTCATTATATTTTGTCTTGTATGTCATTTATTGACGAAGGCAATAAAACTATTTGAATTTGAATTGAATTGGGTGTTGAGTGGGCCACCGTGAATCACTCTCCCAAAAACATCCCCACGGTGTTGAGTGTTTTCCTTATACCACACGCTTTATGTACTGTATGCGGTTATATAAGCGCAGTTGTCCGTCCGCTGCGAATTCATTTCATTTCACAGTCGTGTTTTGATCGATTCCTTGACGAATTTAACAAGTGAGTTATATTTTATTATAGGCCAAAACCACCTCTTGTTAATGTTCCTGCTAATTTAATATGATGATGGTGGGTCCTGCTGAATCGCTATGATGCTGGTATGGCAAACTGATGCTGTTATGTAATATACCGTTATTTTTTCTAAAGTTGTCGTTTTCTCGGCCTTTGAATAACCTGCACGAATCAAAGAAAAGTAATTATGTTTATAAAATATTAAAAGCCATTATGTTTATAAAATATTAAAAGTCAATATGTTAATAAAATATTCAAAGAAATATATGTTGTTAAATATGTTAATTAATATTAATTTCACATGTAAACTTATTCATATATTTTATCCCAAATACTGTATGCATATGTACGGTTTTTATTGAGATAAACAAATTCAAATTCAATAATGACACTTTTGGTTGTTGTAAACCGACCATAAGTATTTTGCAAACACACTAGCAGTCATGATTAAAGTATTGTCACGAATCTCTACTATAGCAGCGTCCGGAGGATCATATTCCACAAGTACAAATCCTGGGAACTGTTTGATGTTGTGACCGGGGCGATGTGGGGGGGGGGACTCTAAAATACAAGGTCCGGGTGGGTGGGTGTTCGACCGGGGGCGATGGGGGGCGGGGAAAAAACTCTAAAATACAAGGTCCGGGTGGGTTGGTCTGAGCGGGGGGCGATTGCGGGGTGGACTCTAAAATACAAGGTCCGGTGGGTTGGTCTGAGCGGAGGCGATTGGTGAGGGGGACTTTAAAATACAATGTCCGGGTGGGTTGGTCTGAGCGCCGATAGTTGATTTTTTCCAAATCCATGTTTTAAGATAAATTATGAAAACTAAAATTAGTTTAAATGGAACAATATAGAGCGATGGGGATCCTAGTTTCAATATTTACCCAACAATTGTACTTTTGTAACACGATATCATGGGGTGGGTCCCGCTTCTTATACGAGGAACTAATTGTTTTGAAAAATATATTCGTTCTCATTGTTATTTTTGACATTCAATTATCGCTTCGATGCCAACGTGAGCTCATTTAATTCTTCTGATGCTTTAAATGGTATGAATATTGAACGATAACAGATTTCATGTATTATTGTATGATGTTTATCATTGGGTAGATGGGTCATGGATTACTGTGACCTAACGAGATAATGAAAAGATGAGTAATTGAACATAACATGCTAATTATTACAAAACAAGTGTTTATCTTTGAGATGATAACATTTTATTTCGGGATTACTGTTTCTGCCACATGGGCTTGTAATGCGCTCAATTGCCCACCCCTCCAAACCTATACTGCCATTATACATCGTTGCTATATACGTACCTGCTTTATACACCATGGTAGTATATATGTGTATCATGTATATACTACAATGACATCAAGCAGGAACATATATACTATAGTAGGTATTGTACCAGCATTCAAAATGCTATATAGTTTATTGTTAAAACAAGTTGATACCTTATTTGTTCGAAAATACTCAGTTGTTTTCTATAACATTCCGACCAAAGATGCCATGCAATCGGAGGTTCGTGGAATACTACACAAGTCCATATATAACAATGTAGGAGAATCCTTCGACTGACAACTTTGGTCAAAATGTTAGAGCAAATAACTGTAAGTTTGGACACAAATGAGGTGTCAACTTGTTTGAAAAATAGTTTTATAGTCTAGTTGCCAAAATACTATGTACAAGGTACCCACCACCCCTACTTGCAAAAAAAATATTTTTTTCCTCGGCCCACCCCCTTATCCCATATTTGACACTTTTCAATGTTTTTTTTATTGTTTGTTTTATCGGGAATAACATCCCAAATGTATTCGTTGTTCACTCTTGTTTCCAATCCTGTTCCACTATCTATTTTACAAGTCACTAAAATTGACTAAATATATGTGCCATCCTACAATACCATTTAGTCTTCACCATTATTATTGACTATTGATAAAAATAAATGGCGTGAAACAATTCTATCCCATTCTGCTTCAATAATATTAATATAGGTAAGTTACTTTATGTTCTTCGGAATCTAATGCCTATGTATAGGGACAAGAGGGGAACTCGGAGGATGCGGAATCTAATGCCTATGTATAGGGACAAGAGGGGAACTCGGAGGGTGCGGAATCTACAGCCTATGTATAGGGACAAGAGGGGAACTCGGAGGATGCGGAATCTAATGCCTATGTATAGGGACAAGAGGGGAACTCGGAGGATGCGGAATCTAATGCCTATGTATAGGGACAAGAGGGGAACTCGGAGGATGCGGAATCTACAGCCTATGTATAGGGACAAGAGGGGAACTCGGAGGATGCGGAATCTAATGCCTATGTATAGGGACAAGAGGGGAACTCGGAGGATGCGGAATCTACAGCCTATGTATAGGGACAAGAGGGGAACTCGGAGGATGAGCTTGTTCATTGACAACAAACACTGTAGTTCAGATTCAATTGGGCTGTTTATTATTATAAACATAAACAACCAATAATAACTTAAACAAAATATATTGTCAAGAAGGTGGAGGCCAATAACCGCCTTCCCACCTGTTGATATATAACAATGTTCCATAAACATACCTAGCATCATAAACTAGCTATTGCCTTAGTAATAGTGGTAACATATATGTAGCCATAATAAAAGTTTTGGAATTTCAAGAGACGGATAAGTGATAGATGAGACATAAATCTCAAGCTGCTAACATAATATTGGGGTGGGAGGGTGGGAAAATGAATTCTGATATATAAGAATTGCGGGAATTATGTTTGGACAAAATAAATATTGATTCTATTCCCGATAGCTGGAGGACAAAGAGACTGCGCATGTCCGTATATAAAACGTACATCCTGTTCTTAAAGGGGTAGCGCGGTCCCACCCGGAGTCCCGGACCTATTTAATTTAGTACGCTCCCTAGAAAATAAAATTGATTATTTCATAATCGAGGTTTTATTTTCTGAAACAAACTATGCATAAACCTGTCTAAACGTCAAATCTAACCCCATGCAACATAATTTTGAGCGTGATATTGTTGTAAAATCCAGTGTTAAAACCAAATGCGTATTATGTAGCAATGTGGTGACTGATCGGGGTCCAGAGCCAGGCAGTATTCAGAAACTATGGTTTGATGTCTGGAAGGATGAGATATCACTACATTGGTTACTGTTTGTGTATTGCGCATGTCGCTCACACAGGGCTAATCGTCCCACGGGGCTAAATCCATATTAAACAATAGCATTCCATGACAGTGACAACTCAGTCAGGCATATGCCTTTATTATTAATTAAAAAACATTATATCGCCACTTAAAAATATAAAAGAAAACGTTAGGAAACCTTATGAATCCCACAGGTATTAGGCACAAATGTTTTTTTTTTTATTTAATCAAAATCTCGGAAAGGTAAGTATCAAGGCTGATAGTGAAAATAGGAGGTCAAAAAATCATCCTCACAAAAGCAAATTTTGTTATCAAATTGATCTGGAATTCTAGCATTATGTGCCCAAGTAATCATATTTTTTGTTAAAGTTTAGCTTTCCATCGTACTTTAAACAAGTGAGCATAGAAAATCATTCGAAGTTGTCAATGAAATTATTTTTTGGTACCCAAAACGTCCGTCCAATGAAAAATCAAAAAATCAAATAATCTAACCCCTAAATCAGCGAAATCTATACTATTATCATCAAACTAAATAGCCCTATTTTCAAACAGACGTTGTTTCATGAAGTACAGCTAATTTGGGGGTGGTACTCAACATACATCGTGTTTAATAACGATTTATGTTCTTTCTTTTGGTCAGTTTTACAGATTTCTAGTCCCGGGAAGCCATTTTGCAAAACTGAAAGCGAAACTAACTTGAACTTTATTAAATTAATTTTAATATCTCTCTGTTAATTGATATCCGGCATTCTTAATGACAAAAATCATGCGGTGGATATATAATACCCACTAGATAAGGAATTTGATAAAACATTATTTTTTATCGATGTAAAATTATTTTATTTTGGAGTCATTTACGGCAGCGTTTCTCGAGTTTGTTTCGCACTTTCAAAATGGCCTCCCGAGAATAGAATCATGTTAAACTGACGGGGAAATAAAGACAAAAATCTTTATTAAACTCGATGTATGTTGAGTACCACACCCAAATTAGCTGTCCTTCGTGAAACAACGTCTGTTTGACAATAGGGCTATTTAGTTTGATGATTAGAGTATAGATTTCGGTGATTTAGTTGTTGGATTGTTTGATTTTTTTCATTTTTCATTGGACGGACGTTTTGGGTACCAACCAAATAAATTTGATTTATCAACTTTAAATGTTTTTCTATGTTCACTAATCTCAAATACGACGGAGAACCAAACTTTTTTGAAAACTATGATTATTTGGTCACATAGTGCTGCAATTACAGATCAATAAAAAATAAAATGTTGCTTTTGTGGAGAAAAATGCTGACCTCTATCAAAAATGAGATAGATACCTTTCCGAGATTTTGATCAAATTAAATAAACAAAAATTTGTGCCTAATATCTGTTATACCTAATACCTCACTCATACTGGCTCATATTTGAAGTTTCATCTGCCGGACAATCTTCCCATGAATGCTGACCACGACATTGAGTTCTATTGAGGTAAATTGTCCCAATTAAGCCTGAAACAGGGTTGACGCGTTGTCATGATCTACATGCACACGAAGGTACATGCCCTGATCAGGGTATAAAAATATAATATATATTTTTTTGTATTCATTGAGTCCAACGACTGATAACAACATACCTACCGTATTGACAAAATCATTCCGACATATTATTGCTTTAGTCCCATATAACAATTAGCCCATGTCCTTAACAGTTGTAGTACACTAACAAAATAATGCAAAAAATATAGTCTTTTTGTTTCGGGATATTTGTATTCAGTTTTATAGGCAAACATACAGGTGATTTAGCAAACACAAACTTGGCTACTTCGAGTTATATGTCCGCCAGAAAGCTTGCATTTGAAACGGTGTTGGAACCTCAAACCATATATAGACCCCCTTCCGGGATCTGAATGTGTTCTAACTTATATATGTATGTAGATAAGAGTCTATATAAGGTTAATAGTGGACAAACATGAGCACATTTCAGTGTAGGAAAATAATTGCATTACTCAGCATTACTCATTTTTCTCAGCCCCGATATACCCACCTTGTGTCTGGACAAAATCTTCAGACCCCCCCCCCCCCCACCACCCTTACCATTTTCTCCGTTTCTGGTCGCGTTTGCGATCGCCTCGCCTGCGTGATTCCTCACAACGTTCAAGTAGATTGTGCGATTGGGGTGGCTGCTTTACGTTATTTTAGTATACAAAGTAAACAAGAAAACCAATGTCTGAAATGGTAACGCGCTCAAGATCATATATTATATACCCATGCTTGATGAACTTATTATATGAACATTTCCTACCGGATAACTACTCGTCAACGCGTATTTAGTATAAATGATTAAAGATGCATTATCCGAATTAACGTTCCTAAATTACTATTTATTTGGCTTCAGGGGTAAAAAATATTGGATTCTAGTCGAGGAACACATCATTAAAGCTCAGAGTGATCAGATATCGATTTTTGAAGTTTGTTATTTCCCGAGATGTGCAATTATTTGTGGGCCAGAAAAAAACGTCGTCAAACGAACGGTCTCGGACAAAATTGCGGATGAAGATGGATAACTCTAAAATCAAGTGGAAATAAGGCCAAATTTCGTGATACTCAAGTGATAATACTGCAATATTTCGTTGAACAAAATGTGGGGAAATTTGTTGGTTGTTGTTGTTGGTGGTGGTGTTGTTGCAAATAACACGTTTTGGGAAATTTGATACCATAGTTGACAGTGGTTGTTAGCATTGTTTTGTCGCAATTAATCGATTCTGATAACTAAAGCGTATTTTGAAGAACTGTTGCTGTTGTAAATTGATGATATGGAGACCGTCTGATCGGATTGAGTACCTTTAAATATCATATTACAGGTTAGATAATCAGAATGAGTAACCTCGGGGTTGTTGTGGTATCCGTGCTGGTTGCGGTCTGCATTTTGGAGTTTGTTCCACCAGCGGCTTCTGCTGGCAGTAAGTATATTATGTACATGTATAGGGGATAAATATATTATGTACATGTATAGGGGTAAGTATATTATGTGCATGTATAGGGGGGTAAGTATATTATGTACATGTATAGGGGGTAAATATATTATGTACATGCATGGAAGATAAGTATATTATGTACATGTATAGGGAGTAAGTAGTATGTTATGTAAATGTTTAAGGGGTAAGTATAGTATGTACACTTATAGAGAGTAAGTATATTATGTACATGTGTAGGGAGTAAGTATATTATGTACATGTATAGGGAGTAAGTATAGTATGTACATGTATAGAGAGTAAGTATAGTATGTACATGTATAGGGAGTAAGTATATTATGTACATGCATGGAAGGTAAGTAAATTATGTACATGTATATGGGTAAGTATATTATGTATATGCATAGGGGGTAAGTATAGTATGTACATGTATAGGGAGTAAGTATATTTTGTGCATCTATAGGGAGCAAGTGTGGTATGGACATGTATAGGGAGTGAGTATAGTATGTACATGTATAGGGAGTAAGTATATTATGTACATGTGTAGGGAGTAAGTATATTATTTACATGTATAGGGAGTAAGTATATTATGTACATGTATATGGAGTAAGTATATTATGTATTATTATGTATCGGGAGTAAGTATAGTATGTGCATGTATAGGGAGTAATTATATTATATAGATGTATAGGGATTAAGTATATTATATGCATGTATAGGTAGTAAGTATATTTTTTACATGCATACGAGTAAGTATATTATGAACATGCATAAAGGGAGTATATTATGTAGATATATTTGGAGTAAGTATAATATGCATAATGCATGAGTATTGGAATCGGTAACATCCTGATTTGTCATTGTATTCTTGAGTAATCGTTACTCAACCCTGAATACAAACCTCTCAACAAATTATCACTCAACGTGTTGATTAGACATTTTAGTCAACATGATTTTCAGTGCGACAATCTGGAATAGATCCTTCTATCTGTGTGAGGCTCTCTACGGGCGTAGCAGAGTATAGTGACTCGTGACACGATCGGCTCATACCACCCGTACGGTGCCCCTCACAGACATGAGCAGACGACATTCCGGAATAGATTATTTACGCCAACGGTGTAATATGTTTTCGAAAATTGAATAACGCCTGGTCCAATGGGCGATTGAATTATGGGTAATTATAGGTAGTTTCGTACCTGACTCAATCGTACCGATAGAGTCACGTACAGGCTGACATTGTAAACTTAAAGGGACGCTTTGATTATTGCGACATAACGAAATTGCGGGCCCCGTTGGTTCAGAGTGCCCGGATGCCGATAATTAATCGAGTGTGTTTATCACAGTACGCGCTAACTGCTCGCCTTCCTATTGCCTGGTACGAGAACACGCCGTGTATAGCAGTCTCTTCGAGAAGCAGACGAAATTCATAAACGATGTACATCTGTTAGTAATTTCGTCGGCATTTCAAAGAGACAGGCTATTTGGCCATGCGTTTGTCACAACAGACCTGTTTCTTGCGTGCATGCATAATTCGTGTTTTGTTGATAGTAATGATGAAAAGAGTAACGACTTGTATTAATCGAATAATAAAAATGAAGTTAGTTTGCCGTATCGTAATCAGGATGGACTTTATTTTACCTACGGACTGTTCATTCTTGAAAGTGCAGCCTACTCGCGTAGTAAAACTGGGAATTATGCTTGATTCATTTCAAGGCGACGTCCAGTCGCGGGATGTTGGCCAGTTTCTGTGCCGAGGCCAGGGGCGTACACTGACGATGGCTGGGTTGTTGACGGGGGTGTCACGCGTGCAAATATTTAGTGAAATTAGCATTAACCTTTACTAATACAAATAAATTTAGTTCGTGTGTCTGTCAGGCAAAAGGCGACAAAACGACTGAACCCCTCTGAAAATGTGTAGATGGGGTCATAGCATGCACGTGACCCGGGGATTAAGGTCGCTAATAATGTTTATAACTTTGGCTATATATAGGCGATCAAACGATCAAACGATCGGTAGTTTGTTTTTAAATTGATCATTTTTATGAATTTGAGAATAGATTTTTAAAACTTGTTTTGCTTTGTCCTATTCATTGTATAGTATGGATGTTAGTTTTGAAGACGATTATAATATTTAAGGAAGAGGCAGTCCTGTCAACACATTTGGTATTTTGAAAAATAGTGATTTTGAAGCCATATTCACGATGCTTGGTGTTATTTCTTTAAAATGGGGAATGTGACCCTAAAAATAATATAATAAAAAACAATCCCGGACCCCTGTGTCTTATATATATGTACTTTGTATTATGACCAATTTGTGTCAGGGGCCGCTGGTTGTACTATTCATGTGTGTTTCCGAATACGTTGTTCGAATAAATAGGATTATCATTATTTATGGCTGAGACATGAGAAGCTGCATAATTTTATATGCAAGATGCTATTTCAGAATGCATTTTAGCTCAAGCTGCTGAACATGAAAATTCAAGTTGAGATATTTCCAATTTGCCATAGGTTGGTATCCATCGCCAGTGGTTTCCAAACATAAGTACGTCCGTCGACAATTTCCGCCACCGGTGTAATATGTTCTTGTCCAATGGGGGATTGGATTATGGGTAATTAGGTAGTCTCGTACCTGACTCAATCGTACCGATAGAGTCACGTACGTTACTTTCCTTTGAAATTTCAACACGCGCCTCAGTCATTACATACCCCACAACAGAGTCATGTGTTGGGTTCTCTTCGCTTTCACATTTGGAATCGCCGCCATTACTTTCCTTTGCAATTTCATCACGCGCTTCAGTCAATACATATCCCAAGAGATTCTGTCCTTTTTTGTTGGCCTGGGTACTAGGCTAGTAATTAGGTCGATGTAAAAGTAAAAATGGGTCACTTTAAAAATTGTAGTGGAAAGCATGCGATCGTGTGGTAATCAAAGATGGATTTCGACGAAATTTTATACTTAGGGGTACTTGTGTCCGGGGAGTGTTTTGCACGGATCAAATCGTGACCCCGACCTGACCTTGACCTTTAAAACAATTGACAAGGTAAAACGGACGAATTTCAACGAAATTTGATACCTATGGCTACTTTTATCCGGGGAGTGTTTTGGACCGGTCAAATCGTGACCCCGGCGAGAACATGACCTTCAATATGGTCAATCAAAGGTCAAATCAGGTAAAAAGTATGGATTTCGACTAAATTTGATACCTAGTGCTACTTTTGTCCGGGAGTGTTTTTGGAAGGGTCAAATCGTGACCCCGATCTGACCTTGACCTTCAAAATGGTCATTCAAGGAGAAATCGGGTAAACGGACGGATTTCGACGAAATTTGATACCTAGGGGTACCTTTGTCCGGGGCATGTTGCATGTTTTGGACGGGTCAAATCGTAACACCGACCTGACCTTGACATCCAAAATGGTCATTCAATGTCAAATTGGGTAAAACGGACGGATTTCGACGAGGTATTGTTTTGGACGGGTCAAATTGTGACCCCTGTGTGACCTTGACCTTCAATATGGCCAATCAAAGGTCAAATCGGGTAAAACGGATGGATTTCGACGAAATTTGATACCTTGGGCTACTTTTCTCCGGGGAGTGTTTTGGACGGGTCAAATCATGACCCCGATCTGACCTTGACTTTCAAATAGTCAATTCAAGGTCAAATCGCCGGAAATCAGATGGGGAAACAGCCCGGACGAAGTCGGGCCCATAAGCTAGTGTAATAAAAAGACAACTTGAAGAATGTAATGTATAACACGAGAAACGGGAAAACTTGATATATGGAAGTATCCAAATTTCCCACATGGGATTTGAAAGCTAGTTTGTATCATAATATTATAATTTCTATTTATGGCTAATACTATGATCTTGGTGAGGTTACCATTTCTGACTATGGTTTTCTTGTTCTATCTGGGTGAAGCACTCTACGGGCGTAGCTGATTATAGTGACTCGTGACACGATCTACTCATACCACCCATACGGTGCCCCTCACAGACATGAGCAGACGACATTCCTAAATAGATCCTTATCTCTGTGTGAGGCTCACTACGGGCGTAGCTGAGTATAGTGACCCGTGACACGATCTACTCATACCACCCGTACGGTGCCCCTCACAGACATGAGCAGACGACATTCCTAAATAGATCCTTATCTCTGTGTGAGGCTCACTACGGGCGTAGCAGAGCATAGTGACTCGTGACACGATCTACTCATACCACCCGTACGGTGCCCCTCACAGACATGAGCAGACGACATTCCTAAATGGATCATTATCTCTGTGTGAGGCTCACTACGGGCGTAGCAGAGTATAGTGACTCGTGACACGATCTACTCATACCACCCATACGGTGCCCCCCACAGACATGAGCAGACGACATTCCTAAATAGATCCTTATCTCTGTGTGAGGCTCACTACGGGCGTAGCAGAGTATAGTGACTCGTGACACGATCTACTCATACCACCCATACGGTGCCCCTCACAGACATGAGCAGACGACATTCCTAAATGGATCATTATCTCTGTGTGAGGCTCACTACGGGCGTAGCAGAGTATAGTGACTCGTGACACGATCTGCTCATACCACCCATACGGTGCCCCTCACAGACATGAGCAGATGCAATCTCTACCAGAGCGCACCAGTCATACTTCCTTTCTGACTGGCTGGGTACCACCCTGTGGTTTCTATATTTCTATATTCTTTGAGAACAATTCCCGCACTAAAACATAACAACAGAATGGAAAATCATAGCGGTAGATTTGTTGACATTTTCGCAAGCTACTCGTCAAAATTGCAGCAAATTATAACTCCTGTGTTTGACTTGCCGTGCGAGTTGTGACAATGTCGTACACGTGCGTTTAGACTTTTGTTTTGATAAAATAATCGGAGAACGAACCTCACCGTTTCGAAATATAGCTCTTCGGTTTTGATGTGACTTTTCAAACTTAAGGTTCAAAATTTATATAAATTGTGTTCGATATCTTGTGTTCTTAACAATGGCAGCATGTTGCTCTGTTCGCTTAGTATATATATATATGACTATCGCGGATTTCCATCAAATGTGGGTAAAATGTCGCCGGTAACAGCGGTCTTACCGAGTCATCAATGGAGGTAAACCCTGTATGGAGTTTGGAGCAGATGACATTCCGGAATAGATTCTTCTATCTGTGTGAGGCTCTCTACGGGTGTAGAAGAGTATATATAGAGACTCATGACACGATCTACTCATACCGCCCGTATGGTGCCCCCACAGACATGAGCAGACGACATTCCGAAATAGATTATTCTATCTGCGCGAGGCTCTCTACGGGTGTAGAAGAATATAGAGACTCGTGACACGATCCATCGCTACTTATTTCTTGATGAGCTTAGATTTTGTTTCTCCCTTTCAGCAAATTGTGGAGTTCACACTCGCTGCAGCAAGTGCCCGGGAAATTTTAAGAAATCGGTAAACATACCAAAATTCGGGGCTGTTGATGTGTGTTGTCCAAACTGCGAGAGTAGGACATTCTACGCTGGAAATAACCCAGATGGTCGGGCTTACTGCACATGTCCTGTGAGAAGTAAGTATATATTTCAGGGCCAGGCCCCATTTTATTGAATTTAGGACTTAAGATGATCTTAAAGCTGCATCACATGCATGGGTTAAATAACGCATGCGTTTAGGTTATATACGCACGGCGCGTACACATTTCACATGTGCGGATCTGCTTACAGGTAAGACAGAGGACAGGAGAGTGTAAATTGAAATGAAGAACTGTCATGCCTAGAGTATCGACGATGATCAGCGAAATTAAAATTCTTTAGCAACCAAAAAAGCCAAAATCGAGAATAGTTTTGAGCACAGCGGTTTGAATTTTGGATGGACCGGTTACCAGATAAACGCATCCACTTTATGTTAACAACAATAGAATTGTGTTCTTTTTTATTTCAGCGGTTCGGACATACCGGCAATTACAAGGGACGTGTTGGAAGGGGACTCAATGTTCCGGTTGCAACCAGGCTTATGTCGGTAATATCAATGGGGTGTCGGTCTGCTGTGCCAGATGCGTACCAAAAGGTCTAATTATATCACCCACCCGATGCGACTGCAATAACCAGGGCTGATGATTTAACCCGATGTATTTACGGGTTCCAGAACAATTGAAAAACATATTGATTAAATATATTTATCACAAACACTCGATAATTAATTTGTTCCTTGTGGTGTACACATACAAACAGGGACGTGGCTAGATGGTTCCATTTGGGGAACTGTCCATCTTGAAGTTTCCAACTATACCCCCCCCCCCATTTGAACGAGACCAAACTCCCAGGTTTACTCTCCCCCACCTTTCCCCCGGGGTTGGAACCTGGACAACTGGTATATGAACTATGAACATGTTGTTTTTGTTGAGGTACCGACGTGTTTTCTATGCTTAAGTTTCATCTGGACTGTGCTGCAAAGTCTATTATTTTCATTGGAAGGGTAATAACTCTATATCTTAATTTGAATTATCTTGCATTCTGGGAGCGAAACGAGGGAAATGTTTCTATGATTTCAGCTATTTTCTGTTAATCTGTGGGCACCTTTTGAGACACAGACGTTCCAAATGGTAATGAATTATAGTAATTGAATCATATTTTATGTCATAGATTGTTATTAAAACCGTATATCAATAAAACATAATAATCGGTGATTCGAAAATTAAATGAGCCTTTAAATGTACTCAATCCGTATACAAGCCTATAGAGACTTTATCAGGTTCATCAGCATTCTGTTAACCCTTTACCCAACAAACCGGCCAAATAAAGCTTCAACAGCCTAAAATATCTTCGGTCTGTCTCAATAACACCATACAAATATGGATATCATTGGAACCGGCTCCTTGACCACATTGTGATAGTTACAGTTATGCCCTGTGCCAATGCATTCTCTTATATATGCGAGTCGACCATAGGTCGCCTCGCATGTATAAGAGAATTCATTGGCCTAAAAAAAATCTTTTTTTTTAACACTTTTTACCATTTTTTCTTACATTCTTTAACAATTTTATAATTTTTCGCATATATAAGAGAATGCATTGGCACAGGGCCGTTCTGTTGGGTAAAGGGTTAAACATAATGACCGAACGCTATATAACTGTTGAGTAAACAGTCACGACTTTGCCGACAGCAAGTTTGTGTGGGAATTTCCGGGTGTCAGACCGTGTAGCAGAACTGCCATGGTAAACTACCCCACGGCTAGCACACTAGAACAAGAAAACCATAGTCAGAAATGGTAACGCCACCAAGATAATGGTATTACATATAAATAGAAATTATAAAAAATACATAAAATATTTTGATAACAATTGCGTTTAAACAAGTAATCCTTCAAATTATTACTAACAAAGTAAACGACTGTGGGGTCACTCAACAGATTATAAAGACTTGGACATAGTATACTGTAAATACTAAAATTTAAATGAAATAATTAAAAGATAAAATTTAGCAAGTAGTAAAAGTTAATTTTCTCATTTTTGTTTTGGTTAAATAAAGCAATAATTTAAATGTAACATTTGGTTTAAAAAAAATGATTGACCGTGGCTCTTCCAATAATTGCGCGACTGACCTGGTCAATTGTTCTTAAGAAGTTGTTTTGAGAATTACTATGGAGGGAAATAGTTGTGGCTGTGGCTTCGCAAGTAATTACCTTGGTGACGTGTTGTTAACAAATCTGAACTCCAGTTAACCAAGGACGCTTCATACCAAATATAAGGTGCATTATTAATTCTTTAGAAGTTGTTTTAAGATTTACTATGGAGGGAAAGAATTGTGGTGCTGGCTTCGCAACTATTTGACCTCATTGTAACAAATATAAATATTAGTCACTCAGGCAATAGATGTATCTATTCTGTATATTAACTTATTGGGTCTTACGTGTCTTGAGATGTCTAAATAGTTTTCGATGGACAGATCGCGCAAGGGACCCACGCCAATATTCTCTGTTGGGATTCCAATTGTTGGCTCATTAAATAGGCACATATGCTTAAGATACAGTCGCACGCTCCCGTAAGTCGGGTTTAGATTCCAGTTAATGAAAATATCATTGAAATAATCGGTTTCCCCCAATAAACATCCATATATTGAATATACATGTTTTGGAGCAGATTGGACGCCATCATGGAATTTATTTTGTTTTGTTTTCACACATAATTATTAGTTATATGGATGGAGTTCTCATTAAACCTCACATCCTTGTATTGGTTACAGTAATACCCAAAGTAATTGACCACTTAACCACATCAGAATTATTGGTAATTTTTCAGGATTTGAAGTCCTGAAAATTTACCAATAATTTTGCTGTGGTCAAGTGGTCAATTACTTTGGACATTACTGTATAAGGATTGAGTTATCATTAAACCTCAAATCCTTATATTGGTTACAGTAATGCCCAAAGTAATTGACCACTTAACCACAGCAGAATTATGTATTTTTTCAGCATTTACAATCCTCAAATTACCCATTATTCTGCTGTGGTTAAGTGGTCAATTGCTTTGAACATTACTGTATGATGATTGAGTTATCATTAAACCTCAAATCCTTATATTGGTTACAGTAATGCCCAAAGTAATTGACCCTTTAACCACAGCATAATTATGGGTAATTTTTCAGGATTTAGAATCATGAAAAAATACACACAATTTTGCTGTGGTTAAGTGATGAATTACTTTGGACATTACTGTATGTAGATGGAGTTAAACCTCACATCAGTGTGTTGGGGATTTGGACCTTGACTTGGGACCTTTGGTTTTTAACGCAACAAATGCGCGTACACCTTATACACAAATTTTGTATGTAACCAGAGTTTTTCTTGGATAAGATGAGTTTGAAGCCTGCTTACATTTCAAAATGTTGTCAGTTTTGTATTGTCTGCAGCGGATCTCGACGCGTTGAAGCAAAAGTTACAAAAGATAAAATGTGTATGTGACGAGACTATAATACAAATGAAAAAATAAATTGAGGGAGGGGTGGGCGATACAGGGAACTAAGGGTTGAACCGATATAAATTTGTAGAGCAATAACGACCAATGTTGACATATTATGCATATCAACTCTACTGTTGCAACAAGGCTATAAAATAGGGGGGTGTCAGAATCTTAGTCATCTCTATATAGTGCCAGAATAGTCATTTATGGAGTTCTATAAGATGTTGGGTTGGTTATATGGACTCGGAGAAAAAAGGGGTTTGTACCGATGAAGTTGATGAACTGACATAAATTAGTGGATCGATGTTGCCATGTAATGCATCGTGATCGACTGTACTAAAGCAGCAATTATATAAAATTGGGGGGGGGGGGGTCTGAAATTATCTCTATAGTTGGCACCAGGATTATATAGAAAGGAATAGCAATTGATAATATTTGATATACATATACGGCATACTATAGTAATACCATAGACATATAAGTACAAGTATCACGAGATAAAATATTACGTAACATGACTATATACCGATGAAAGAAATAAATAAATTGGACCGGGATTAGAGGTTGGGTTGGTTATATGTGGATAATTGGATATGGAATTCATACCGATCAAACGATACAAATTAGTGGAGCGATAAAGACCAATGTTGACACTTAGTCAGGCTACGCGGGGGAAATAGGGGTTGATACGATAGACCGAAATAAATTTGTCGAGTGATAATGACCAATGTTGACGTATAAAGTAACGCGACTGTACTGTCACACAATTATCAGGTAGAACCGGTCAAATATGACAGGGTACAACACGTAATTATTTCCTAGATCGAAGAAATGATTTTTTTTTTCGATGATAAAATTTAACATGGGTTTGCCATTAAAATCGATTTATGTCTATAAAACTGTCATTTTTCAAAATTTTGAGCTGAAACTTGGTGTGTATGTGTATAATACTACTATATTCTTAAAATGACAGAGTTCAGCGCGTAATTATGTTTTAGATGGAAGAAATTGAATTTGTTTTCGATAACAAATTTACACGGCCGTACGGGTCATTGAGTATGCTCAATTTTTGTAAACAAACTTTTGTCAATAGCCGTTTTGGTCAAACTAAACCTTCTTCGACCGGGACAGCAGATCCGAATAGTAGCTAAGATGTATTTAGATAGAATTATCAAAAGAATATGACCGATCAGGGTACATTTTAACAGAATAGAGTGGAGAAATCTTGGTGATAATTCCAGAAAATAAAGATGTAGGAGAATCACAATTAAACTTCCCACAATGCACTTCACTAAACCAGGGGTTCTCAATGGGTTACACATTATTTTCAGTCTATCAGATTATTTATATTTTCAACAACAAGTGACTTTAAGTTTACAATTTCAGCCTGTCCTGACTCTATCGATACGATTTAACACATTTTCAAAAACGTATTATACACCGGTGGCGTTAACTTTACAATTTAAGCATCTACGTGATTCTATCGGTACGATTGAGTAAGGTACACACAAGAATACATCAGGGGCTCCCAATGGGTTATATATTATTTTCAGTCTATCAAATTATTTATATTTTCAACAACATATTATTACATCGGTGACTTTAAGTTTACAATTTCAGCCTGTCCTGACTCTATCGATACGATTTATCATATTTCATAAACATATTATACACCGGTGGCGTTAACGTTACAATTTCGGCATCTACGTGATTATATCGGTACGATTGAGTAAGGTACACAAAATCTCCAAGAATACATTCGCCCTGTACACCACACAATATCAAACTCACAGAAGCTAGAAACACCACAGGTGGCGTAATGACAGAGAAAAGGTCAGAGTAATGCACTGGCAGTTGGACCAAGAAGGTCTTTTAGAACGTCAACTAGGGATTGCTGATCTGTTTTTCTCTTAATATTTTCCATCCCGGATGTATGGGGTTATATAAGCGCAGTTATCCGCTGGGAATTCATTTCATTTCACAGTCGTGTTTTGATCGATTCCTTGAAGAATATAACAAGTGAGTTTTTTTTTATTATAGGCCAAAACCACCCTGGTTAAGTGGTCCTGCTAATTTGCTATGATGTTGGTGGGTCCTGCTGAAATGCTAAGATGCTGTTATAGGGCAAACTTATCACGGGGGTATATCCGTATCATTCGGCCTTATTTTGATAATGTGGCCTTGTCAATAATAATCCGGCCTGGTCAATGATAATCCGGTCTGGCCTTGTCAATGATAATCCGGCCTTAAAAGTCAATGATAATCCGGGCCTGGCCTTGTCAATGATAATCCGCGGCCTTGTAAATATAATGGAGGTATCGGAGACACTATATACTATCGGAGTAAACATGATGAACGATGAGGTAAGTGTACATATTTTACATATAGCCACATCATATTCGTGATATTCCGATAGATAACGCGGCCACCATAATACATCATCAGCAATGTTTGGAGAGTAAGTCGCCATGACTTTTACCCCTTTCACATAATAACATATATGGTCATCAATGGAGTGGCGGTCTGCTGCGCCAACTGCGCGAAAAGAGGCCTCATTTTATCACCCACCCGATGGCGATCAATTGAGAAATACATTGATTAAATATATTTGTCACAAACACTTGATAATTAACTTTTTCCCTGAGGATGTACAATCATGGACGTGGCTAGTGTCTCCGTTGGGGAGTTGTCCTCCTTGAGATTTCCAACTATATACCCCCCCCCCCCCCCAACCAGACCAAACTCCCAGAATCGTTTACCCCATTTCAGACCCAAAGTAGAAACATATGCAAAAATAATAACAAATTCCCCACTATTTACTCAAGCCTGAGTTTAGTATCACCAAATTCAACCTCTGGGGACCTCATTCTGCTTAGGCCTCATCTTCTCTGGAAAGTTTTTTATTATCAAATTTCTATAGAAACATCTTTACATAGATTATATTTCTATAGATACTATTTCTTTTTTAATTTAGTTTTTCTGTATGCCCAAATTGGCAGAGGACACATTGCATAATCGAGGTTCCCAATTGGTGTACATCACAATATTCACCATTTGGGAACTTCAATCTGAGTCTATGTCTCCCATAGCAGATGAGGCCATGCAGAATGAGTTCACCAGAGGGTGAATTTGGTGATGCTAGCCATTATGCGGGGTAGCGTCACTAAATTCACCCCTGGGGACCTCATTCTGCAAATGACAGGCACACTAAACTCAGACTTGTATTTACTGGTTGGAAGGTCAACCAATGGGAACAGTTTTAACATATATATGGTGAAAATTCAAACTAATGGAATATGGAATTCACCTCCAGAATTTTGACATGTAGCACTTAAAACTGCGGAACAGGGTCAGGATGAATTCAATATGGCTGCGACTTAGTGATCTCGCTTATTATAACACTGAAAAAACAATGCTTAGTCAATACCTGTTCCTTAATCCTTTCGTGACTGGAGCTGTGCTGGTGCAGCATTAAAGATCCTGTGTCATTGCATTATCTTGTATATGCGAGTCTCCCATAGGGAGTCTCGCATATATAAGAGGATGCACTGGCATACAAGGTCAAGTTAAATATTGTTAGGCCAATGCTTTCTCTTATATATGTGAGGCTCCCTATATAAGACTCGCATATATTAAAGAATGCATTGGCACAGGGTTTTCCCCAAATTTCAGGAAGCTCCAGTCATGGAAGGGTTAAAGACATATTATGGACTTGTTCGAGTTCGTGAAACTTATAAGTTAGTATTCAGTCATTTTGCCAACCTGGAGAATGTAGCATTCTACTAATATCGTCGAAAATATCGAAGAAATCAACCATACCACTCAATAGCAAACATCTTTAATAATGTAATCCAGTGTAGGTGAAGGTCCCAGCTTCATTACGCGCGCCGCGTGTATATTGGTCTACAAATTCTTGTTTCGCCTGAGCGCTGCAATGGCGCATGGGGATTCTATTTATAGAATGTTAATTATTGAGACACATTAAAAGTTGAAGTGCGACCCGAGGCCGAGTTGTAGTGAGACCCCGAGCCCGGTAAAAGGTGTAGTTGAGAATTTCAATTTCGTTTATTGGCGTCTACATTATGTCAATAATGTTGATTTTTTGTTTGTGAAAAGCTATGCCAATTACAAATAACAGAAATGAAAAAGATTCTATAATTACAATCATGGGTATATAATATATGATCTTGAGCGAGTTACCATTTCTGACTATGGTTTTCTTGTACCAAATGTCACTGAGATCCTGTAACATGGCTGAGATATTCAGGTGAACCGTCCACAAAAGGACTATTCCTAAATAAACAAGGGATAACTCTAGAACATACAGTAATGCCCTAAGTAATCGACTTCTTAACCACAGCAGAATTATGGGTAACTTTTCAGGATTTAGTCGGAAATATGGCTTGTTGCCATTCATCGGAAAGCTCTCTGGGAGAGCTTTCCGATGAATGGCAGCAAGCCATATTTACGACTAAATCCTGAAAAGTTATCCATAATTCTTGTGGTTAAGGGGTCGATTACTTAGGGCATTACTGTACTGTCTGTACAATGTAAACAATTTCATTGAGTAATCCTGATGGCGACCTCCGTAACAAACCTCAAAATAATGTGTCTTTTATTAGCTTTATACCGAGTTCCTGCGAAGCTTTGATTTGAATTTGAAATTGCGTCCAAGCTTCAATTTGGTTTGATGCTAAACTCATTGTTTTGAAAATCAAGTCCGCTGGTAACTGTGTAGCTATAAAACTATAGTAGTCAGATTAAAATCAAATCCGCTGGTCAGCCTATAGCTATAAAACTATAGTAGTCAGATTAAAATCATATCCGCTGATCAGCCTATAGCTATAAAACTATAGTAGTCAGATTCAAATCAAATCCGCTGGTCAGCATATAGCTATAAAACTATAGTAGTCAGATTAAAATCATATCCGCTGGTCAGCATATAGCTATAAAACTACAGTAGTCAGATTCAAATCAAATCCGCTGATCAGCCTATAGCTATAAAACTATAGTAGTCAGATTCAAATCATATCCGCTGATCAGCCTATAGCTATAAAACTACAGTAGTCAGATTAAAATCATATCTGCTGATCAGCCTATAGCTATAAAACTATAGTAGTTAGATTAAAATCATATCTGCTGATCAGCCTATAGCTATAAAACTATAGTAGTCAGATTAAAATAAAGTCTGCTGGTCAGCCTATAGCTATAAAACTATAGTAGTCAGATTCAAATCATATCCGCTGATCAGCCTATAGCTATAAAACTACAGTAGTCAGATTAAAATCATATCTGCTGATCAGCCTATAGCTATAAAACTATAGTAGTTAGATTAAAATCATATCTGCTGATCAGCCTATAGCTATAAAACTATAGTAGTCAGATTAAAATAAAGTCTGCTGGTCAGCATATAGCTATAAAACTACAGTAGTCAGATTAAAATCATATCTGCTGGTCAGCATATAGCTATAAAACTATAGTAGTCAGATTCAAATAAAGTCTGCTGGTCAGCATATAGCTATAAAACTATAGTAGTCAGATTCAAATAAAGTCTGCTGGTCACCTTATAGCTATAAAACTACAGTAGTCAGATTAAAATAAAGTCTGCTGGTCAGCATATAGCTATAAAACTACAGTAGTCAGATTAAAATCATATCTGCTGGTCAGCATATAGCTATAAAACTATAGTAGTCAGATTCAAATAAAGTCTGCTGGTCAGCATATAGCTATAAAACTATAGTAGTCAGATTCAAATAAAGTCTGCTGGTCACTGTATAGCTTTAATATAAAGCAATAGATCAAAAACAATATCTTTGGATGAATTCAACAATGAAATGGGATAAAATCAGCATATGAGGCTAAATCACAACAGTGTGAGAGACTTAAATCACACCACCGTGGGAGACCAAATTCAGCATGTGAGGCTAAATCCAAAAAATTACATTTATTTACAAATTATGCTTAACTTTAAAGATGGTCTAGATGTAACATTAAAAAAAAAACTCTTCCTGTAACACCAAGCCTGCAAATAGTGTGTCTGTCATTTGCAGAATGAGGACCCCAGAGGGTGAATTTAGTAATGCTAACCCACACAGTGGGCTAGCATCACCAAATTCACCCTCTGGAGACCTCATTCTGCTTAGGCCTCCTCTTCTGGGAAGTATCTATAGTATAAAATTAACATTGTTTTTAGTTACTTTTTCCATTCTAGGAAGTTTCTATATCCCCTAATTTGCAGAAGATAAAATTCATAATTGAGGTGCCCTATGGGTGAACATCACCAACTTCAACTGGGGAACTTCAATCTGATCCTAGGTCTGCCATATCAGTTGACGGCATAAGCAGAATGAGGTCCCCAGAGGGTGAATTTAGTGATGCTAGCCTATCCCCGAGAGCATTCCGATGAATGGCAACAAGCCATATTTCCGACTAAATCCTGAAAAGTTACCCATAATTCTGCTGTGGTTAAGGAGTCGATTACTTAGGGCATTACTGTAGCTATCAGTTAGAATGCTTACATTTTGAGACCTAAAGGATGGAAATCCATATTTGAAATAAACAAAGTAGAACTGAAAATGCAAATAAACGACTCCTTAAAGACACGGTTGGCCTTGGCGGTGGGTATCCTGTGAAAATATCTCCACCCGTCAAAAACCGCCACAAACAGAAAGAACATCAAAATGTAGATAGACTTTGTCCGTATACAAATAAGAAATATCGCATAAACAGTATGTTATGGTCATATGTTTGACCATTGTTATGTAAACAAAAGCATAAAAAGTAACTTTTCTGGTGTTTGTTTATATTATGATGGTAAACATAAAGAGCGTTCTTTGTTTGTGAATACCTGATATGGAACTAATAAAGAGCGTTTATGCCATTTGTGTGCGATTAACCAGTAGCATTGCACTGTCTTCTGTAACACAATCAGGCTCTTGCTTAGGTAAAAAATAGTAGGTCTTTATGATAACATGCTGTTTATGCGATGGTCATGGTATATATGAACGGAACTGTATGCGTTTTAATGTTTTAATGTTTACGATGTTTGGAACAAATATGAATATTTTCGACAATTAAGGCCGCATGTGCCTTTAACCACAGCAATATTATGGGTAATTTTTCAGGATTTAGTCGGAACTATGGCTTGTTGCCATTCATCGGAAAGCTCTCGGTACCTCAATAAAATCAACATGCTCAAAGTTTATTACACCAGATAAGTTGATAATACAATGTTTTGGAGCTTCCTCTTTCAAATGTTATATAATATTGGATATAGTGTTGAAACGATTAATCGACTAGTCGAAGTCGACGCGATTATTAAATTAGTCGATCCCGAAATCTGCTAGTCAATTAGTCGGGGAAAAGCACTACCTATGTGCTAACATGGCAGCAGCGCCATTGCACGGCCATATTATCACGTAATCTAACAGTTAACACATATTAACTTCTTTAAGCCTTATTGCATTGTTCCTTAACGATGCCGCTGCCATCAGTCATGCACGGGCGGTGAACTCCATGACCTGAACTGAACCCAATGTAGGCGCGGTTTCTTTTATGTTGATCATCAAAGACACGAAGTGTCGCTGCCGACTGAACACTGTCTAGTTCGATGTGACGCAATTGACCAGTGATAACTTCTCACTGTGGCACATGTAATACTAGAGTAATGATGCAACAAAATGGCTTCAATGATACGAAACATAATTCGCGACAAGTCAAGCTGGTAAAGTCAACTCAGTAACTGCCCCCGCGACATGAGGCGCCTATTCAGAGAGACAATAGAACACACCCAACATCTCGTTAGCGAGACTTACGAACGAGACCTGCCTATTTATTTCCTGGTTACCGGCGACAATTTTAATTAAATAGAATGTTTTTATTACCTGCATTCCCCAAACTGTGAGATTATATGGAGGTTGCAGGAGAGCCGGGTTTAAGACATCAAATTGGGAGACTCACGGGCAAAACGGGAGATTATATAGTTCACGTGCTTTCCATTTGAACGTTCTGAAACGAAGAGTTGGATACTCAAAACTGCGATGCCACATGGCCCATTTTATACGTCATATGGGCATAGAAACGGGAACTCTAAGGGGTCCGATTTGTCGACTAGTAGTCAATTACCAATTAGTCAATTATATTTTACCCAGCAGGCACATTTTTATATTTATATTTTACCTACACAATTACTCAGCAGGCATGTTTTTATTCCCATTAATTTGTATCACCAAAAATTCCCAGCAGGCAAGTTTTTATATGTTCACTCACTGGTTCACTCACAAACTCTCAAAAACATTGTTGGGTGTGAAAAATGATGTTTAATGATTAAGTGTTAATACAATTTTAATGTAACAATCTGTTGTACAACAAAAGTACATACAGTTTAAACAAACCAAAAGGAAAACTTTAATACTATCAGAAATCGCAAAGGGCAAGCCTGCAAATAGGGTGTCTGTCATTTGCAGAATGAGGTCCCCAGAGGTGAATTTAGTGAAGCTATCCCGCACAATGGGCTAGCATCACCAAATTCACCCTCTGGAGACCTCATTCTGCTTAAGCCTCATCGTCTGGGAAGTATCTATAGTCTCAAATTAACATTGTTTTTAGTTATGATTACCCTTCTGAGTAGTTTCTATATCCCCTAATTTGCAGAAGATAAAATGCATAATCGAGGTGCCCAATGGGTGAACATCATCAACTTCAACAGGGGAACTTCAATCTCATCCTAGGTCTACCATAGCAGTTGAGGGACTAAGCAGAATGAGGTCTCCAGAGGGTGAATTTGGTGATGCTAGCCCGCTATGTGGGATAGCATCACTAAATTCACCTTCTGGGGACCTCATTCTGCAAATGACAGACACACTATTTGCAGGCTTGGCGAAGGGAAATATTAAAGTTGATGATTTATTAATTATATTTATTAAGTGAGACATGAAAAGCAACCAGCGGAGGCTGAGCGGGCCATATTTTTTATGAGGAGGCAGTCAGGGTTCACGCTGTCATAGGTCATTTTGTTTTCAAAATTTGCAAAAAGAAATTCAAGTGACCAAAGTTTTTTTTACCCCAAGATCGGAAATCTAATTCAAATACCAAATGGAATATGTAACGGGTACGAAATTAGGATCACACTTATTGTATGATCATCTGCTAATTGGTTATCTGATACATAGATAGAACGACACAAGTTTGTGAACATGATAACGTTATTGCACGAGTTTGTTGTTACGCGATGGTAAAACGAGAACATGAGGTTCGAGTTTTACCTTGCGGGACGACAAACGTGTGCAATAACGTTAACATGTTCACACATCTGTGTTGAACCCAGGGTCCCTGCTGCTTTTTGGAAACAAAATTCCATGACTTTTAATGACTTTTTCAACAAAATTCCATGACTTTTTTTATAGTGAATAGGGGTGGTGTAATACCGAAAACTAGATGTGTCCCGGCCGCTGTTAGACATTAGAACTTCAAAATCTAATACTCATTAGCATTGTCTTAGAATTACAGTTGATACTAGCATTTAAAGGATTCAAAGGATTACAACTGGACGAAGTCTCGTTTTGTGGAAAAAACTGTTGCATTGTTCCCATGCTCGCAACATCTTCTTGTGTTTATTTCCAGTCATGTGCGATTTCACCGCTCGAATTTCGATGTTTCCGATATCAATTTCCTTGATGCACAATTTACATTTGGCCTTGAATTTGTTTGCGGGAACATTCACAAGCCACGCCTTCATATCTTCGTCGGCTAACCAGGCGTCATTAAATTTACAATGACCTGGCATTATTTAATAATAGAATAGAATTATCCGGTTCGATGAAGCGCAAATATTTTCTTTTGTGTGTTCGTAAACAGGAAGCAAGCGAGCGCATGCTCATTCAAACCTCCTTTCAATCGGTATCACTCATTGGTTGAAATAACGAGTCATGGTTATCAAGCAGCCAATCAATAATGATGTTTCAATTTGATCACGCACTGCTCGCATGCATTACCGTAAATAACGATACCGGGTATTTTGCACATAGACTGACTGCATCGCGTTGAGAAAAGCGATCGTATGCTGCCAGGCAGCTTTTGTTTTCCATGACTTTCCATGACATTTATGGACACATATATTTTTCCATACGTTTCAAGGGCCTGGAATTTATCCCGATAAAATTCTAATACTTTCCATACATTCCATGACCCGCGGGGACCCTGTTGATCTATGTTTATTGCCCACCCTGATGGTTGTAGCTTGTGCTATACTAAAATCTAGGTCTATATTGTTTATTTAATTGAACAAACGTGTGCTGAATGTAGACTATATCTAATAATTTAGTGAAGAAATTGTCTGTTACGGTTGACGTCGCCAATGACGTTGTTGACGTAATCGGTTTGTATTCTTCAAGAACAATACACAATTGTTTATTGAACGTTTTGAGATCTTCTGTATTTTGCTGTATTTCGCACAAATAAGCCATTGGGTGTGCAATAAATACACAGAACGACACGGTGTGTAAATGAGTTTGTCGATGCGGCACGAGTGCTGTCGTGGAAGGATAGAACGAGAGGCGCTTGCGCCTCGAGTTCTATCCTTCCGCGACAGCACGAGTGCCGTATCGACAAACTCATTTACACACCGTGTCGTTCTGTGTTTATTACACGCTTCGCGTCCTAGAATCCGTGCATTAAAAATACAGGATTAGAAGGTTTATTTAGGCTCATACAGGGCGCGTTTGTCATGTGTGGTGATTCTTTTATTTAAATAGTTCCAGTTTCATGGTTGAGGCGAACGTCATGTACGTCATTTTACGTCAACGAGATGCGTATGTTAGATCTTAAAGGTACCCAATCCGATTAAGTGCCCCTCAATTACTATTTATTTGGCTTCGGGTGTAACATATATTTTATTCGAGTCGAGGAACCCACCCATCAGATCAGATATCGATTTTTTAAATCTATTATTTACTGGCCCAGTAAAAGTCAATGAGAAGAATGTCTCAGACCAAATTGCAGATGAAGATGGATAACTTTAAAATCAAATGGCTTTTTTGTGTCAGATATTTGACAAACCGGCAAAATTTTGTTGAACAAAATGTTGATAAATAACAGGTTTTGAGCAATTTTATACTGTAGTTGACTGGTTAGCATTATTTTTGGGCAATTAATCGATTCTGATTAGAGCTTCACGGTTTTTCGGTATTTAGTTATATCGCGATATAATTTGTTATATCGTGTAGTCGGTTTCGAGGGTGACGATATTCCAATTATTAAGTCGGTTTTTTTTATTTAAAATGGCCAAAAACGTATAAATCTTACTTGAAATGCAAGGAGACAAAGATACAGATCAAGGAGACAAAGAGACAGATGTTTTGGATATCAAGAACTACCGGCGTTTCTTTGTTTTACTGCAAAGGGTTGTATCAGTAATTGAATAGTGTCGACGCCTTCGTTCATGCGCCTCATCAGAGTGTGTTGTCGGAACTAATAAAACAATTTCATTGCGTGCACATCAAAGCCATAATCCAATGTCCCCACAGAGCATTTATTCGTGATCACAGCTCATTGAAGTTTGTTTTTACAAGCACTAACGTTTGTACACGTGGTGTTGACACATCACGCCATTGTTGGTTTACTTGCACCCTGACCAGTGTGAGAAACGTAATACGCCGATGGCGATATAATCGCAATGATGTATATATGGTAGGCCAAGTTAGGCATTCAATAGTCTCAGCTAGAATTTCAAGTCCGGTCAAATAGTGGCCCTAAGCGTGCATGTTTGAAACCAGAAAAAGTAAATATGTTGTCATTCTTGGCGGCAAACATGTAGACATTCTCCTAATTGCTATGTGTAATAGACATTCTCCTAATTGTTATGTGTAATAACTATCATTGTTTAATATTTTATTTTTGTTTGTTGTGTTCATATAAATAAAGACGAAATTTAAACAATATTTAGTATGTTATTTTTTGTAATCGTAAGCGACGCCCTGGCAATTTATGAATTTATGAACGTAAGCGACACATCCATTAGTTTTCTCATTTCCGTGTTGACGCTGACTCTATGACGCTCGTTGCTCTGCTTTGTTTGCCGACATGACTGCGAACAGTAAATCGACATAGCCCCATACAGCCAGTGTCTAGTAAAATTTTGTGTTGGATGCGAATGAGTTCGTCATAAATGCGAAATAATTCAGAAGATTTTGACAAATAAAAATTTCCCACGGTATTTAGTCATATCGCGATATAATTTTCAATACCATAGTCAGTATAACTTGAGTCAATATTGTGAAGCTCTAGTTCTGATAACTGAAGCGGTGCTTCAAAAAAATTGTTGTTTTTTTAATCTGATGATATGGGGATCATCGAATCGGATTGAGTCCCTTTAAATAAAAAAAATATATTCATTAATTGGGAGACAAGAAAATGAGGATTTAATTTGACCAAAGATTTTTTAATTTGGCCAAAAGATTTTTCGTTCGGCGTGAACACTGGAGGCAATCTGAGAAACAGAACAGAATTTTGTTTGCCCTTAATTTGTGTATTTGCTTCAACATCTTTGGCTAGAATTATCTAACATAACCAGCATACAGACAGTCTTTGAGGCTTCATTTCTTTCATGGGCCGTATTTGAGCATCCTAGGCTACAGCAGACATGATTATTGTTTCTTATTGACACCAAGCCTGCAAATAGCGTGTCAGTCATTTGCAGAATGAGGTCCCCAGAGGGTGAATTTAGTGACACTATCCCACATAGCGGGCTAGCATCACTAAATTCACCCTCTGGGGACCTCATTCTGCTTAAGCCCTCAACTGCTATGGTAGATCTAGATTCAGATTTAAGTTCCCCATTTGAAGTTGGTGATGATTACCCATTGGGGACCTCGATTATGAATTTTACCTTCTGCAAAATAGGGGATATAGAAACTTGCCAGATAGGAAAACGTAACTAAAAACAATGTTAATTTGATACTATAGATACTTCCCAGAAGATGAGGCCTAAGCAGAATGAGGTTCCCAGAGGGTGAATTTGGTGATGCTAGCCCGCTATGCGGGATAGCATCACTAAATTCACCCTCTGGGGACCTCATTCTGCAAATGACAGACACACTATATGCAGGCTTGATTGAAACTCCTACTGTGCATATCTTAGAAGCTACAGAGTCTAGAAGAAAATGAAGTGACTCAACATTAATTGTACTCCAGTTTCAATCGGGGAATTTATTGTCCGGAAGATAATTATATAACAATCCTCCCATTATTATCTTTTCCATTAAATTGGCAATAAATTAATTTTATCTATATGTTATATTTCTAATTTATTGTAATGAATAAAAAAATTATATACATATTTATATACATGTGTATTAAAAGTTTACGTAAAAATATAATGAATCTGACATCATTTGACTCAAAATTAGGCATCATTTGACTTTTTTGACTGGATGTTGTTTGGTTTGAATATCAAATGACCGGCACCCATAATATAGAGCAAAAGAATAATTCAAATATTCCAAAATGGTGAATGGATATGGGAAAAGTAGGCCTATCAACCGCATTCCAAGTTCGGAGTATAATATTTATAGCAACCACCATTCCTATCCTCTGTGGCTCGACCTTGACCGTTTGCCAGCAGATGTGTTCTGCAGTTGAAATTTGATAAAAGCAATAGCAGTTGTAGCCTGGGACACTCACATACGGCCAATGATATGAACAGAAATGCTCTATACAGTCGTGGACACTGTGTTGGCCAGTCAGAACTTCCTGGAGTTGAAAGAACAGTGGTACATGTATGTGCACACCTACTGACATCACATGAAGTCATCCGAATCATTACCTGCATCCTGCAAACAAATAAAAGATGTACTATTAGGCCAAAAAAAAAGAAGATATTGATTCTTTTTTTAACCCTTTACCCAACAGAAGGGCCCTGTGCCAATGCATTCTCTTATATATGCGAGTCGACCATAGGTCGCCTCGCATATATAAGAGAATGCATTGGCTTAACATATTCAAAATTATAAAATTGTTAAATAATGTAAGAAAAAATGGTAAAATGCCAATGCATTCTATTATATATGCGAGGCGACCTATGGTCGACTCGCATATATAAGAGAATGCATTGGCACAGGGCATAACTGTAACTATCACAATGTGGTCAAGGAGCCGGTTCCAATGATATCCATATTTGTATGGTTCTATTGAGACAGACCCAAGATATTTTAGGCTGTTGAAGCTTTATTTGGCCGGTTTTGGCCGTTTTGTTGGGTAAAGGGTTAAATCAATGAGGGACAGAGGATTTTATTTTTATTTTTTTCTGATCATAGACTGGCATAGTAAGCATGGGTTATTATACCTTCCAAACTATCATAGAAAGTCTTGGTTCACTTATTCTGGTGACGGTATATGAACCCCAATGAATCAAAGATAATAACACTTCAAATAACCATTATAAACATGGCCAATATACAGTAGTGCTCCAAGTAAGCGACTTCTTAACCACAGCAGAATTATGGGTAACTTTTCAGGATTTAGTCGGAAATATGGCTTGTTGCCATTCATTGGAAAGCTCTCGGGGAGAGCTTTCCGATGAATGGCAACAAGCCATATTTCCGACTAAATCCTGAAAAGTTACCCATAATTTGCTGTGGTTAAGAAGTCGCTTACTTGGAGCACTACTGTAGACCGCTTGTCAAACTGTACTGCGCTCCAGTTTGAGTACCTTCGATCGCAAAAGTGTAGCAAGGGGGAAAACTCTAGCTTGCAGTGTTACTTACTTACTGTGCAAAGGTCGCAAAGGTCAAATATCTAATGTCCTGCTGATCTTTTACAAAATATTTCAACACATTTGACCAATAAAATTGGGGGTTTGGACGGCTGTGGTGACAATATACCTGATAGTTATCGTTGCCTATCATTCTGTTGAATACCCACACATACACCGTTGTATTTAGCTCCTATTTGATATTTGAAACATAACTAATTTCCGTGTGACAATTTCCTATTTTCTGATTGGCTGCTAAATTTAGTTTTCGATTCACCAGCATCAGTCGCTGAAGCGTGTACAAATTTGGAATGAAGGATGATCTTATTGACGACGCGCATAAAATACATTACTGCACTGCCAGTCACGTAATCAAGTCAACCAGAACATTGTTTTCTATAGACGCAGTTGACAGGACGTTGTTCCTGGTGCTGTTACGAGTAACCACAAGGAACATATCCACAGATTTTATCACGGAAAAAAGGTCATCTCATTTCAAAGCATGTGATGTTGATACAAAGTGCTTGGGGCTTCACGATATCCAGATTTTAATACCGACTACGATACTGAAAATGATATCGTGGTATGACTAAATATTGTCAGCAATAAATTTGGATAGAACTGTTTGAGCATGATAATTGTAACAAGCAGAACAATTTATAGAATTATTGATTTGAAATACTTGACAATGTTGGATTCATTTGCTGATAATAATTATGAACAAATGTTGCTTTGACAGCCAGGTCGCTTATAGCATTAAATGTCACAAACAGTCGCTTATGTAAACAATAACAACAAATGCAGGTCATTGTCCAGATTATACAACCACCACACATTTTCAT
The DNA here is from genome assembly GCA_032622095.1 of Siphonodentalium dalli. NCBI lineage: Eukaryota > Metazoa > Mollusca > Scaphopoda > Gadilida > Siphonodentaliidae > Siphonodentalium > Siphonodentalium dalli. The sequence goes on from CP136069.1 coordinate 203,085,566, forward strand.
AGTATTTGGCCAGTAAACATTCCAGCAATATTGAGCTGAGATCAAACTATATAAACGAAAATTGCCACCCACTGTGTACGGCATGCCTACTGGAGTGTCTGCAGCATGTTGACAAACGCTTAGGGAGCAGCGAGAGTGAATTAATTTTCACGCAACGCTAATCCGAATCGGTTAGCCATGGCCTTTGTCTCATCATTAGAAGTGTTTGGAGTAATTAAATGCTGGATACTGACAGTGATATCGTCCTTATGATTATACACACCGGCGTCTATGATGTACCGACTATTTACATAAATTGAAATGGACTATATGGTGTCAAAAACAGTATCGCGATATGACTAAATACCGTGAAGCCCTAAAAGAGATTTTCATGCAGTTTCTTTTAAATTTTGCTATGGATTGAATTATAATGGAGATAAACGTATCCTGTTGAGTTAATTATATGATGGATTGAATTATAATGGAAATAAATATACCCTGTTTGGTTAATTATATGATGGATTGAATTACAATGGAGATAAACGTATCCTGTTGAGTTAATTATATGATGGATTGAATTACAATGGAAATAAATATACCCTGTTTTGTTAATTATATGATGGATTGAATAACAATGGAGATAAACATACCCTGTTGAGTTAATTATATGATGGATTGAATTATAATGGAGATAAACATACCCTGTTGAGTTAATTATATGATGGATTGAATAACAATGGAGATAAACATACCCTGTTGAGTTAATTATATGATGGATTGAATTATAATGGAAATAAATATACCCTGTTTTGTTAATTATATGATGGATTGAATTATAATGGAAATAAATATACCCTGTTGAGTTAATTATATGATGGATTGAATTATAATGGAGATAAACATACCCTGTTGAGTTAATTATATTATGGATTGAATTATAATGGAGATAAACATACCATGTTGAGTTAATTATATGATGGATTGAATAACAATGGAGATAAACATACCCTGTTTTGTTAATTATATGATGGATTGAATTATAATGGAGATAAACATACCCTGTTTTGTTAATTATATGATGGATTGAATTATAATGGAAATAAATATACCCTGTTTTGTTAATTATATGATGGATTGAATTATAATGGAGATAAACATACCCTGTTTTGTTAATTATATGATGGATTGAATTATAATGGAGATAAACATACCCTGTTTTGTTAATTATATGATGGATTGAATTATAATGGAAATAAATATACCCTGTTTTGTTAATTATATTATGGATTGAATAACAATGGAGATAAACATACCCTGTTGAGTTAATTATATGATGGATTGAATTACAATGGAAATAAACATACCCTGTTGAGTTAATTATATGATGGATTGAATTATAATGGAGATAAACATACCCTGTTGAGTTAATTATATGATGGATTGAATTACAATGGAAATAAATATACCCTGTTTTGTTAATTATATGATGGATTGAATAACAATGGAGATAAACATACCCTGTTGAGTTAATTATATGATGGATTGAATTATAATGGAGATAAACATACCCTGTTGAGTTAATTATATTATGGATTGAATTATAATGGAGATAAACATACCATGTTGAGTTAATTATATGATGGATTGAATAACAATGGAGATAAACATACCCTGTTTTGTTAATTATATGATGGATTGAATTATAATGGAGATAAACATACCCTGTTTTGTTAATTATATGATGGATTGAATTATAATGGAGATAAATATACCCTGTTTTGTTAATTATATGATGGATTGAATTATAATGGAGATAAACATACCCTGTTTTGTTAATTATATGATGGATTGAATTATAATGGAGATAAACATACCCTGTTTTGTTAATTATATGATGGATTGAATTATAATGGAGATAAACATACCCTGTTTTGTTAATTATATGATGGATTGAATTATAATGGAAATAAATATACCCTGTTTTGTTAATTATATGATGGATTGAATTATAATGGAAATAAATATACCCTGTTTTGTTAATTATATGATGGATTGAATTATAATGGAGATAAACATACCCTGTTTTGTTAATTATATGATGGATTGAATTATAATGGAGATAAACATACCCTGTTTTGTTAATTATATGATGGATTGAATTATAATGGAAATAAACATACCCTGTTGAGTTAATTATATGATGGATTGAATAACAATGGAGATAAATATACCCTGTTGAGTTAATTATATGATGGATTGAATTATAATGGAGATAAACATACCCTGTTGAGTTAATTATATGATGGATTGAATAACAATGGAGATAAATATACCCTGTTGAGTTAATTATATGATGGATTGAATTATAATGGAGATAAACATACCCTGTTGAGTTAATTATATGATGGATTGTATTATAATGGAGATAAACATACCCTGTTGAGTTAATTATATGATGGATTGAATTATAATGGAGATAAACATACCCTGTTGAGTTAATTATATGATGGATTGTATTATAATGGAGATAAACATACCCTGTTGAGTTAATTATATGATGGATTGAATTATAATGGAGATAAACATACCCTGTTGAGTTAATTATATGATGGATTGAATAACAATGGAGATAAATATACCCTGTTGAGTTAATTATATGATGGATTGAATTATAATGGAGATAAACATACCCTGTTGAGTTAATTATATGATGGATTGAATTATAATGGAGATAAACATACCCTGTTTTGTTAATTATATGATGGATTGAATTATAATGGAGATAAACATACCCTGTTGAGTTAATTATATGATGGATTGAATTATAATGGAGATAAATTTACCCTGTTTTGTTAATTATATGATGGATTGAATTATAATGGAGATAAACATACCCTGTTTTGTTAATTATATGATGGATTGAATTATAATGGAGATAAACATACCCTGTTGAGTTAATTATATGATGGATTGAATTATAATGGAGATAAATTTACCCTGTTTTGTTAATTATATGATGGATTGAATTATAATGGAGATAAACATACCCTGTTTTGTTGGATATTCGGGGAAACGAGTAGGAAAAACGTTTATGAATGAGCCAGCAAGTCTTCATGCTCGAATGCTCGATTATATGAACGAGCCAGAAAGTCATCTTGCTCGAATCCTCGATTATATGAACGAGCCAGCAAGTCTTCATGCTCGATTATATGAACGAGCCAGCAAGTCTTCATGCTCGAATGCACGATTATATGAACGAGCCAGAAAGTCTTCTTGCTCGAATCCTCGATTATATGAACGAGCCAGCAAGTCTTCATGCTCGAATCCTCGATTATATGAACGAGCCAGAAAGTCTTCTTGCTCGAATCCTCGATTATCCAACAAAACAGAGTATGTTTATCTTCTAATTAACCCCTTTCATGACGGGAGCTGCGATGGCACAACATTAAAAACCCTGTGCCTCGCATATATAAGAAACGCATTGGCCTGACAATGTTTTATCAATTTTTCTTACATTCTTTAACAATTTTTATCATTTTTGTTTGCATTGTTTATAAATTTTTGTCATTTTTTATAATTTTTTCTTCAATTCTATAACAATTTTTATCCTTATATTCTTTAACAATTTTTATCATTTTTTTCCTTATATTCTTTAACAATTTTTATCATTATGCAACATTAGCAGGTGGATAAATAGTTCTACAATTCGTATCATAATTCTGGCCTCACACCAGATTGTGACATCAGCAGAGATCCGATAGTTCGAAGACTTTCGCCTGGGAAATAGTTCGTAAATTTCTGGCAACATGCCAAATAGTTATCTCACTGGGCAATGATCAAAATTGCCCTCTGGAATGTAATGTTGCTGCGTCCAATCAAAAGACAATACAACTCTTTGTGAACTAAAGATATAATAAATAACAATATGGAACTTACAATGTTTGTTGTCATATTCTCCTCCTTCATCAAGTTGTTGTAAGATCTGTAAAACAATAATGAAAGTGTCAATGATACTTTAGCTCAAACTGGGAAAGGGAATAATTTCATGTGTTACAGTCAATGGAGTGATTAGGAATGTGGAAAGTTGAAAGGCCTAGTTATGCAAAGAGTAAAATCCAAGATGGCCACTGGCAGCCAAGTTGTTTTGCCGAATGACCCCAAAAAGACTCGTTCCCATTTACATGTCATTGTTAACATCCATCACAAATTTCATGATGATCCGACAAAAGATACGACCGGTAGCCTGTGTCAAAGGATTTAGTCATGTAAAGAGTAAAATCCAAGATGGCTGCTGGCGGCCATGTTTTTTGGCCGAATGACCCCAAAATGACTCGTTCCTATCTACATTTCATTGTTAACATCCATGACAAATTTCATGATGATGGGACGAACAGTACGACCTGTAGCCCGTGCTAATATATTGAATTTTGATACAAAAGATGACCCCAAAAAGACTCGTTCCCATCTACATGTCAATATTAACATACATGACAAATTTCATGATGATCAGACCAAAGGACCTGTAGCCCGCGCCAAAGGATTTAGTCATGCAAAGAGTAAAATTCAAGATGGCTGCTGGCGGCCATGTTTTTTGGCCGAACGACCCCAAAATGACTCGTTCCCATCTACATGTCAATATTAACATCCATGACAAATTTCATGATGATCAGACGAGCAGTACAACCTGTAGACTGTGCTAATGGATTGGATTTTGACAAATCTCATAATGATCTGACCAAAGGTACAACCTGAGCCTGTGCCAAAGGATTTAGTCATGCAACGAGTAAAATCCAAGATGGCTGCTGGCGGCCATGTTTTTTGGCCGTTCCCATTGTCATGCAAAGAGTAAAATCCAAGATGGCTGCTGGCTGACAAATTTCATGATGATCAGACGAACAGTACGACCTGTAGCCCGTGCTAATGGATTGAATTTTGAAATCCAAGATGGCCAATGTCAGCCATGTTTTTTTGCCGAATGACCCCAAAATGACTCGTTCCCATCTACATGTCAAGTCAACAGCCATGACAAATTTCATAATGAACCGACAAAAGGTACGACCTGTAGCTCGTGCTAAAGGAAATTGTTGGCAAATCACGCATACACGCACGACGGATGACAAATCCATGGCAATAGCTCACACTTTACAAAGTAAAGTTGAGCTAAAAATGTTATTACACAAAATATGAGAGCAGGTGTAAGGATTTAGATGATCATGAGGGTTTTTCAGTCTCATTGATGAAACCTCTTTGGAGCCCCAGACAGAGAGAACGATGCACTGATGGCTGTCATCTGCTTGGGTCCATGTGAGGCTCCATACAGGAGTGTTATATAAAATAACCCTTTCTATACTAAACACTATTTTGTTTAGTAGTTATCCATTGGGAAATTTTCAGATAATAAGTTCAACAAATGACCATAGGTTATTTGTTGAACTTATTATCTATCATTTCCCTCCAATAAATTGGACTCCTTCTGCACTTTTATTATCTATTGTCTGCTTAGGAGCTCTTTCCATCAATGTATCACATTATTATAATCAATAAATTTGAAAAATGATCAAGGAAATATGGGTTGATACAAAAATTGGACTTGGCACTGAAAGGGTTAACAACCCTCCAGAATAATAACACTTTCATGACTGGAGCTTCCAGAAATTTTGCGAAAACACTGCCAATGCATTATCTTATATATGTGAGTCTCCCATAGGGAGCCTCGCACATATAAGAGAATACATTGGCCTAAAAATATTCACCTTGACATTGTAAGCCAGTGCAATCTCTTATATATGCCAGGCTCCCAATAGGAGACATCCCAAAAGAGAATGCACTGGCAACGGAACTTTTAATGCTACACCAGCACAGCTCCCGTCATGAAAGGGAAAACATAGAATTCTAATGTATTCTTTTACAACTGAGAATCCAAATCGGAAAAGGTGACATCGAACAGTCATAACGATGTATTATAATTTAACTTTTGTGTTAAATTGGCCCTTGCTTCCAAAGGTAAATTACGAGTAACCTCGGTTTATTTACATTTAATTCACACTGTTGCTTCGCAAGGACAAATGTGTTTCTATTATGTAAAAATTGTGATAAAGTATATTTTTTGCATTGCATTACTATTTTCATTTGACAACTCTTGTGGAGTTCACAATTATAACATTTTCTTTGGTATAAACCAGTTTACTGTCACAATTGTGACATTTTATTACAGTTATTGTGACATATTATTAGTTATTGGGGATTTTAGGTGAGTGGGTCAACAACTCTAAACCCTGATATAGAAAGACATGTACACAGGACATTGAAATAAAACAGTATTATACCAACCGATTTCACCAGCTGGTTTATACCTCAATGTAAAACAGTATTATACCAACCGATTTCACCAGCTGGTTTATACCTCGATGTAAAACAGTATTATACCAACCGATTTCACCAGCTGGTTTACGTTGGAAGGAAACTTGGACTAGGCCCCTGCGAATCAGGTGCTTTCATTTCGAATCAAATCTCGAATTGAATCAGGCAAACGATTCGAAATCTAATTGAATCTCGAATCGAATCATTGTTACTGAGCCAATCGAGTTCAAATACATAGAACTTCGAAGAAACACCTAAAAGTTCCTGGCGAAAACCGCCTGATGATCGTCGATGTAGTGCAATTATGCAATTATCTACATACCTCTATGCATTTTCTGTGCCTAAACAATCGTTGAGTACAGAGCATATATGCATGAGAGAACCAATGTCGACACAAATACTGACAAGCGTACTGCGTTATGCCTGTTTCATTTCTTTGAATAGCGCAGTATTTTTCGCTACACTTGCGATGATTGTGTTGTCGGTCAATTGAACTGACAGACTTACCAGACAATGTTTACAAAAATACTCAGGACTATGATTCAGACTCGCATTTACACTAATCAGATTTTAATCAGACTAGAGAGTTTTCATATGGGGGAGTGTCCAACTTAGAATTTCAAACTGTACACCCGGTACCCTCTTGTGATAAAAAATATATAACCACTACCTCTTTTCTGCTTCGACCTTCTGTAGTCTGTCGTCTTCCTTCAGTCTGTCCTTCATTACTCTATTCCTCTGTTTCTCTTCATCTCTTTCTTTTCTATCCCTTTCTTCTCTCATTTCCCTGAAGTCTACGGTCTGCTCCGTCTTGGTTTTGTTGAGTCGATTAACGATCTCATTTATTCTTTTCTCCACGTGGACCTTTTTTACCTTGAGTGGAACAAATTATGATACTGTAAAATCCTTTTATTTCATGGGGGTCTATTATTTGTTGAGTTCGTGGTTTAGAACAACCATGAAAAAAATTTCCAATGAAACAATATACTCTCAGTTGGTGAAGTAACACATCAATATATCATGTATGATATGTCTGTTTTTGGCATGTCGTAAAATGAGTTGGGGCAAAACACAGAAGACGAGATGAAACATAACTAATTTATTAAAACAAATATCAGTCAAATGTCGTTATTGCTTGTAGACTACATACTACTGATAGTTTGTATAAACAATGGCCAATGAATTGATCTCTTGATAAAGGCTTATGGTTTTACTACATGCAGGTTACATAAAAACAATAAATAACTTTAACATAACATAAAATAACTACCTCGCAAGCATGTGAAATTAGGCCAATGCACTACTTTCGTGATGCCCTTTCGGTTCTGAAATACCTCAACAGAAGTCTGACATGATAAGGGACCAAGTTCCAATTGTTGTAGAGTATGCAACTAACATTAAAAACCCTGTGCCAATGCATTCTCTTATATATGCGAGTCGACTATAGGTCACCTGGCATATATAAGAGATGCATTGGCCTAACAATTTTTTATAAATTTTTCTTACATTCTTTAACAATTTTTATCATTTTTCTTACATTCTTTACAATTTTTATAATTTTTTTTTATAATTTTTCTTACATTCTTAACAATTTTTATCATTTTTTCTTACATTCTTAAAACAAAAATTATCATTTTTTTATCATTATTTCTCACATTCTTTAACAATTTTTTAATCATAAATCAGCTATTGTTGGACCTGTTGATGTGGATAATATGATACCAAGATCCACGAATTCACGTCCCCATGAAATTGTCTTTTAACCCTTTACCCAACAGAACGGCCCTGTGCCAATGCATTCTCTTATATATGCGAGTCGACCATAGGTCGCCTCGCATATATAAGAGAATGCATTGGCTTAACACATTAAAAATTATAAAATTGTTAAAGAATGTAAGAAAAAATGGTAAAAAGTGTTAAAAAAAGATTTTTTTTAGGCCAATGCATTCTCTTATGAATGCGAGGCGACCTATGGTCGACTCGCATATATAAGAGAATGCATTGGCACAGGGCATAACTGTAACTATCACAATGTGATCAAGGAGCCGGTTCCAATGATATCCATATTTGTATGGTTTTATTGAGACAGACCCAAGATAATTTAGGCTGTTGAAGCTTTATTTGGCCGGTTTTGGCCGGTTTGTTGGGTAAAGGGTTAATAAGAAACCATGAAACTGATGTCGATGAAATCAAAGCCATTCACAGTATTACGGAATCAAAGTTACAAACACTATGTGCAGCCTTAATGACATATTATGGACTTGTTCGGTTGAGTGAAACTTATAAGTTCGTACTCAGGCGCTATGCCAACTGGTGGAATGTACCATTCTACTAACATCGCAGAAAAATTCAAACAAATCGACCGCACCACTCCATAGAAAATATCGTCTGAACTATGCTCATTTGTAAATATTTATGTCTCGATTCGGGACGCAACTATCGCCGATAAACCGACGCAAACGTTTTCACCACCAAGAGTCAATGCATTTAATTAATTTATAAGAATGACGGTGTGCGTTGTCAATCTGGATATAATATTTGTAAAAGTAACTACTTTGAGCAAGATTATTCTCCATTTCTAATTTATCACCCTACCGGAGTGTTTCACATAACTTTAATTATCTAAGCTTAGCATTTACAAAAAACAGTGGAATTATGATACTACACATGTACATTTTCTTTATTGATGATTTAAACATTTAAACACCAAAACATTTCCTATACAACTCTACAAGGTTACTGGAGTAGTTTAAAGACACCAGACAGACATCACATGGAGAATTAGAAATTTACACAGAATATGGGCAAGAGATCATTTTGTCAATTTTTATTGCTCACTTTTAACCCTTTCAGTGCCAAGTCCGATTTTTGTATCAACCCATATACCCTGTGCCAATGCATTCTCTTATATATAGGTCGCCTCGCATATATAAGAGAATGCATTGGCCTAACAATTTTTCATCATTTGTTATTATTTTTTACAATTTTTTTAATAATGTTTTCTTATATTCTTTAACAGACTTATTTTGTAGGTTTAGTGCCAGGGAATCTTCCATTTTTCATGGGCATCAAAATTATTACTATGAATACTTGGTGATAGTTTTGAGTTATAACATGCCCCTAAGGTTTTATCCAGTTTGTTTTTAAATTCACTATAGCATGCTTAAGCATACCCAAATAAAAAAAAAAAAAATTGTCCACTCTACAGACCGTAGACCTGGCACTGAAAGAGTTAAAAACCCATTAGAACCAGATAATAGTTTCTGTTTTCATATAAAAATAGTATATAAGCTCATTAAGCTGCTTGCTCTCATTTCATATGTGGACTGTGTACCATCAATTTAAAGATGCAACCAATATGGCCTCCATAAATTAAAGTATGGTATGGTATGGGTATGGTATGGGTACACATAAATTAAAGTATGGTATGGGTACACATAAATTAAAGTATGGGTATGGTATGGGTATGGTATGGGTACACATAAATTAAAGTATGGGTATGGTATGGGTACACATAAATTAAAGTATGGTATGGTATGGGTACACATAAATTAAAGTATGGTATGGTATGGGTACACATAAAAAAGAACGAGAGGCCGATCACGATCGGCAGATGTTTAACCCATCCCTTGGCAATAGTAAATTGTTAAGATCAGAATCATAATCTTTAAATGTTGAATTATAGAGTATACTGTTATGATCTAAAGTAGTATATGACAAATGTACATAATAACCAGTAATAACACAAATTATTGGAATGTATGAGTCAATATAGAAGGGTTAATATAACATCTAAACTCTAGAGCCTGTCACCACTATCATAGTGTAAGCAGTTCTATTCATGTTGTTGCAAATTGCCATGTGAGATATCAAAATAATATAATTATTTATTTAATGGAAAAGGTTAAAAGACATGGAATGGGTAAAAGAGGTTAAATCACCTATCTCTGCCCTGTTTGACCCAATGTAGTCCCATCATCCAAGGACTTAGAGAGTTCCATTGGTCTAGTTAAATAAATTCACATGGCTAAGTTGTGGTTAAAAAGATAGCTAAATCAATTTATCCAATAATTCACTAATTTGTGTCTCTTATACAGAGCTAACATATGAGGGCTATAAATAACTCTCAAAGCAATAAACTATCTTGTCTTTTATCTTGCTCACAGAGAAGCAGGTACATGTGTATTCATTAATTGTAAGTTACTTGGGTTATAATCTGGATAATTCTTAGTTTAACGAGAGGCCGATCACGATCGGCAGATGTTTAACCCATACCTTGGCGATAGTGACTAGCCATAACTGATAATTTGTCAAAGATATGATCACAGGAATTAATCCATATATCAGTACCCAACTTGACATCAAAAGCTCAAATAATTTGTCTTAAGAAAGGGTTAAAGTATTTGGGTTGGGGAGGAGTAGTTTTAAATCTCATAACTCTGTCCCTATTCACACAAGGACCTCTCACTGTGAGATCCAATGGTTTAGTGATTTCGGAGGACATGTTTAGGAGTTTAAGTTAACTCATTGGAAGCAAAAGTGATAAATCCTATCTTTGCCACTTTTGACATGCCAGATATTCAAAATTTATTATTCACTTCTAAAGAGAAATTATAATTGTTGACAAGCCAGACTGCTTAGAACGACATATATGTAGGGGATTCCATCTCGTATTTAAATGGTACTTTAATTACGCCCCCCTTCCCCCATTCTCCCCAGTTATTTGTTTATCAAACATGGACAGATATAAGATCAGATCTGACCCGTGTATTAAATAAGATTAAGTGTTTCATAACAGGGGTGTATGGTTTTCAAAAATATATGTAGTTTATACAATTCAAAAGTATTATCTATATAATGTTATACAGACATAATATGATGGGGATGCTGGCCCCTATGACCACTAAATCGTTCATATAAAAGAAAGTAAGTTAGCCCTCATTTGAATGGTTTCACACATTACAATGTTTTACAAGTAGCTTGGGCACTAAAAGCCACAACCTTCAATGTTAATCTTCGAAGTGCTCTGTGGCCCCTAAAATTCAATCAACCATGAAAATGTGAACAAATGGGAAAATAAGGTTCCTGGAAATACTAACAACTACCATATTGATTTTCAAAACAAGTCATCACTTACAATAGTAATGTATATTTATCTGCCTGTTTCCCCATTGCATAGATAAATCATATTGGCTATCAGCTGTTGTTTTAATTTTGAAAGCACGTGTCTGAAGGGTTAATATATATTTCAAAAATCAATTAATCAGTCAATACCAAAATTGATAGAAGTGAATAGTGTGCAAAGATACCCAATATATATTAAGAGATATGAGGAAGAGTCCATGTACATTATAGCATGTGTCTATGGAAACCTTGGAAAGGGTTGATTATTTTTGAAGCAAATTAATGGAATTTAGAAGACACTTATATAGGTGAGGGGGCCCTTATCTCACCCTGTAATGAAATTTCAAGAATAGGAAAAACACCAGTCTTGTGCTGCCATTAATCAATTTGACAGTTAGAATAAACAAACAGCCAGCCACCAGTGTTGTTTATCTTGCTTGACCCACCAGAGCTCTGTATCATATGTCATCACTCATTTCATAACAGATTTCACTTGGAATGACAACATCTATAAAAATCCTCTCATATACTCTGGATGTTGGATGATCACATGGTAATTTATTGATATCATTATATTACATGAAACTATTGCAATAAAATCTTCATATTTTCAAAACAGGATATCACACCTAATTAATCGTATAAAACTAAAATAAATGAAAGTGTCAATTTTTGTTTATTATTTAAAAAAATTTTTTATTGTTATTAAAGTTCAAAAAAAAATTAATATCTGTATATGCTAAATTTAGCAAGGAGCTAAATATAAAAAAATTGAAATTTAAAAAAAAAAAAAAAATTCTCGAAAAAGGGTCATAACTCCTTTAAAATTAATCGGACAAACCCATATTCGGACTCGATCTGTATTTTGGGCTGTGAAACTCACATACCAAATTTGGTTCCAATCAGATAAAAAATGTTTGAGTTATGGCAGAATGCGTGAATTCTAAGTTGAAAAAGGGCCATAACTCTGTAACAAAAACTCGGATCAAACCCAAATTCGAACTCGATCTGTATTTTGGGCTGAGAAACCCATATACAAAATTTGGTTTTGATCGGATAGAAAATGTTTGAGTTATCGCATTACTCGTAAAGTGTCTACGGACAGACAGACAGACAGACGGACAGACGGACAGACGGACGAACGACGAGTGGTCAATCCGGGCAACGACACTATGTTTACCATACTATGGTATGGGTAAACATAAAAAGGGCCATATCTCTGGTATAACAAATTGGATCTAACCCATATTCAAACTCGTTCTGTATTTTGAGTTGAGAAACTCACATACCGAATTTGGTTCCTATCAGATGAAAAATGGTTGATTTATCGAAGTACACGTATGTGTGAATTATATGTCAAAGGACCATAACTCCATTAAAAAAAATCCGATCAAACCCATATTCGAACTCAATCTGTATGTTGGTCTGAGAAACTCATACACCAGGGACCAGCCTAGACCAGATTTTCAGGGCGAAATGACTTCGCTCTACTATAAAAATAAGGCGAAGTGGCCGTTCTATAGGGCGAAGTGAGTCTACAAAATTTAAATTGATCAGTACTACGACAGGAATAGCTATAGAACGAAAATAGTAGAGATGACATATGTCAATTAAACTTATGAAACAATGGTTGAAATATGGAGTCATTATGTTCACTTCATGACCCTAATAACTATTAATAATACCCAAACATAATTGTGAGAGGATAGCAGCATTTTATATCGTAATTGTGGGAGAATGAAAGGATTTTATTTCATATTATTCGGGTTTTTAAAAATGCCAACAATATATCAAACCAAAACGAAACAAAATCATGAACACTTTTACTGTGCTCTGTTAGTAATCCCGTTTGAAATTTTAATATGCTTCACAAATGAATTTGTTTTAAAATTTCTTTAACCAAACTCCATAGAGGGAGTGATGAATTGACACATTGTGAGAGGTGTGAGTTGTAATCTTCATTGTAAGGTGTGGTAATCACGGTAATCTAAAAATAACAACAACCAGATTAACACTTGAGGTCCGACGATGTTTTCACAGGTGCCAGTAATCAGACTCCTTTGTCAACATGCTTCCAGATTGGAGCAATACAGGTGTTAATTGTTTTATAACACCCTGATACACCCTGATAGTGGAGTATTGTGTGCAATCACAGTTGACAGTTGTAAATTATCATAAATTATTTGGGGGATTTTGCCGATTTTCGTCAGTCAACTTTGGAATTTTCAGGGCGACTTGAACTTCGCCCGACTGCAAAAATAAGGCGAAGTGGACGGCGCTAGGGCGAAGAAGTCGCCCACGTCGCCCTCTCGGCTGGTCCCTGTCATACACCAAATTTGGTTCCAATCAGATAAAAAATGTTTGAGTTATGGCAGAATGTGTGAATTCTAAGTCGAAAAAGGGCCATAACTCTGTAAAAAAAAGTCGGATCAAACCCATATTCGAACTCAATCTGTATTTTGGGCTGAAAACCCCATATACAAAATTTGGTTTTGATCAGGTAAAAAATGTTTGAGTTATCGCATTACACGTAAAGTGTCTACGGACGGACAGACGGTACGACATACGGACGGACGGACGGACACACGACGAGTGGTCAATCCGGACAACGACACTATGTTTACCATACATGGTATGGGTAAACATAAAAACTAGTGTGAATCAACTTAGAGTGTGTCAAATTTTCCAAATTAAGGAGTTTCTAGAACCTTGAAATCCAAATGTTCGTTTTCCAGTTTCAAGGATAGATGCATAAACCTTGAGATAGTCTCCCTTTGACTGGTTCATAGATCATTGAGGAGAGGAAGTACCCATAAGTGAGACCAGCACTTGTCCTCCAATCCCATTGTCTGCAATAATTGTATATCATATACTTTGTTCAATTAGACAAATTAGACAAATAAATATGTTTAACCCTTCCATGACTGGAACTTCTGAAATTTTGCAAAAACCCTGTGCCAATGCATTCTCTTATATATGAGAGTCTCCCATAGGGAGCCTCGCATATTCACATTACTCCCATATTGGCCTAACAATATTTATCTTGACATTGTAAGCCAGTGTATTCTCTTATATATGTGAGGATCCCTATGGGAAACTCGCATTTAGAAGAGAATGCACTGCCACAGGATCTTTAATGCTGTTCCAGTGCAGCTACCCTCATCAAAGGGTTAAAATTAAGAAATGAAACAAGCTTCACCATCGTTACCTAATGCGCTGCACAACTTGCCAACTGAGTCAATGGGAACACTTCCTGGTCGCACAACGTGAGAATGTTATGTTTGACTTACATCTTTCTGCCTGTGGAAGCCCACCTGACCGACATCCATTCCTCCTGTTTTCTTGAGATTTGCCCACATGGTGTAAACTACATCTATATTATTCATTTTGTTACCTGTGGGTACGAAAAACAAGGTAGCCATATAGATATGTTATAAACTGACAATAGCCAAATAGACAGGCCTGAAAAATAATGTGAATATATGGTGCCGGACATTAGCAAATGAGGACCCAGAGGGTGAATTTAGTGACACTCCTCCACACAGAATTTTTGCAAATAAAAATAAACAAAATGAACACATAATTATCTCAAATATGTTAAAATTCCCTGCATTACAACCAATAAAATGGTTTGATGACCCATTTCGCCAAGAAAATTCAAAATCGAGAAGATAATATTTTTAATAAATCACGGAAGTTTCAGAAGATTTTACTGAGGTAGGTCACCTGACCGATCAGCTGATCAGCGTGGTCAAATGACTGTATTTTCTGTACAGCCATGGGCGGAGCTTAAAAAAAATTCGGCCAATCGCGCAATGAGTTGATAATTACATATGAAATATCGCAATATCGCCGATTAAATGGCTTTATACGATAAATAAATGGTGATCATAAAATAAAAACTGTTTGAATGTGCGGATTATGAACTGGATTTGCTAGCACATTAATCTTTTAACAAGCTAAACACAAACCTGTAATACTGTTGGCTTTAACGAGCTGAACACAGTCTTCTATCACAGACTCTGGGATGTTGTCAATGGTTTCATTCTTCAGAAAATAAAAAGATACATATGTCATTAACCCTTTACCCAACAGATTGGCCCTGTGCCAATGCATTCTCTTATATATGCGAGTCAACCATAGGTCGCCTCGCATTAGGCCAATGCATTCTCTTATATATGCGAGGCGACCTATGGTCGACTCGCATATATAAGAGAATGCATTGGCACAGGGCATAACTGTAACTATCACAATGTGGTCAAGGAGCCGGTTCCAATGATATCCATATTTGTATGGTTCTATTGAGACAGAACGAAGATATTTTAGGCTGTTGAAGCTTTATTTGGCCGGTTTTGTTGGGTAAAGGGTTAAAGGGATGAGCGGCCTTTGTTGTAGGTTATAAATTAGAAATAACATTATCAAATTATGATAATTTCCTCAAGAATATACTAATAGTATAGCATAATGATGATATGAATGCGATATTATTCACAAAACACGTTTTGTGTCCGAGTAAATACAGGTCGACTGTTGTTTAGATTCTCGCAAAAAGCGCAGCGAATTGTTTATAAGAGGAGTCACGATATTGCGCCATTTCCTTATTTAGATTCGCCCGCTTTACGTCGGTTGTAAAACTCCTAATTTGGTGAGCTTACAACTTATAACTCACAAAACGATTCATCGTAATATTCTTTATTTGGTATGTATTACCATATATAGGTTAGGAGAAAATACTAACTGGATTGAAAAATATTCATCTCTTTGCGAGAACAATTATATTACGTACACGTTTTCTGTCTGATCATTTCCCAATCATGAAGTAGCATGGATTAGCTTCATTTTGAACTGACAGCGGGTAGAATGGGTCGATTAAAATAAAATTTGGTGTGATTTGAATGCGATTATTGATTGCGCCCATAATTTTATCTATGCATTCCACAGCGAAATGGAACATTTTCTTTGAACGATAGGGTAGTTCAAAGTGTTTGTCTATAAACAATCGTAACGTAACTTTTTTAAATATTCTTTCTGTTTATGGCGGTTTTAGTGGATGTGACTATTTTAAAACCTATAACCACAGGAAAGGCCGCCCGTATCTTTAATGGAGATATAATGAATCTTGGCTGATTATAATCACAGTAAATATGTTGGCAGTTAAAGGGACTAAAGTCATACGAAGTGGGTTCATGCAAAATAATATAAAAGTCTGTAAAACAACTACAATTCAGGCGATGCAGCTAGATATCCTCGCATATATAAGAGAATGCATTGGCCTAACAATTTTTTATCATTTGTTATAAATTTTTCTTACATTCTTTAACAATTTTTATAATTTTTTATAATTTTTTGTTACATTTTTTAACAATTTTTATAATTTTTTCTTACATTCTTTAACAATTATAAAAAATATATAAATTTGTTAGGCCAATACATTCTCTTAAATATGCGAGGCAACCTATATAACAGTATGCATTGGCACAGAGTTTTCGCAAAAATTCAGGAAGCTCCAGTAATGAAAGGCTTAAAAACAATATTTTCAACTCAAAATGCATTTTCAGGTTGATATTTCTCACTGAGATGTAATTATATGTATAAGTAAAGAGAGGCGATCACGATCGGCAGATGTTAACCCATGCCAATAGTAAATTTCTATGATTGAAATCATAATCTAGAGTTTTGATGTGGTCAAAACAGAAGGGTTAATTGGAATTTAAGGATCAAGGTTAAGAAGGGTTAATATAACATCTATAAAGCCTGTCACTACTATCATAGTGCAAGCAGTTCTTGCAAATGGCCATGTGACATATCAAAATAATATAGTTACTTAATAATGGAAAAGTTAGAAGACATGGAATGGATAAAAGGGGTTAAATCTCTATCTTGGCCCTCTTTGACAGGTCGGTCACATATTAACAATCTGAATAACTACCATCCAAGGCCCCTGTCAGTTTATTCAGATTGGTGGTTCCCAAGATTTTTTATTTTTTTTCATTAATTTTTTTTTTTTTAAGATAAAATGTTTTGGTTTTTGCTTTAAATATTTTTTGTTGTTAAATTGAGCAAGAAGTTCAATCTAAAAAACAAATTCATGTTTTTTTTTTTAAAAAGAGCCATAACTCCTTTAAAATAAATTGGATTAAACCCATATTCGAATTTGATCTGTATTTTGGGCTGAGAACTCATATACAAAATTTGGTTCTGATCAGATAGAAAATGTTTGAGTTATCGCTTTATGCATAAAGTGTCTACGGACTGACGGATGAACAGATGGCTAGACAGACAGACAGATGGATGGACAGACGAACGAACGATGAGTGGTATATCCAGACATCGACACTATGTGTACCATACTATGGTATGGGTACACATAAAATCTCTGTTTCCTACTATCTGTCTAATTACACAGTTTAATACTATCATGAGAGGAGAGAAGGAGCGCTGGTGCAGCATTAAAGATCCTGTATGGGAGCTTTGCTTATATAAGAGATTGCATTGACTTACAAGGTCAAGATAAATATTGTTAGGCCAATGTATTCTCTTATATATGCGAGGCTCCCTATGGGAGACTCGCAAATATAAGAGAATGCATAGGCACAGGGTATTTCGCAAAATTTCAGGAAGCTCCAGTCATTGAAGGGTTAAATGCAATGTGCTGAATCACAAACTGTTCATAAATTGCTTGGTGATATATAAGTTTGGGATTTGGCTCGATGCCTTCAAACTGTCATGTAATTACATTAGGAGACTGAGGTTATTCGTTGATAGTTCAATGGTGTTATTAATGAATGTAGATTAACTTACAGGATGCAACCGCAAATAAACATGAGCAGATGAAACTTTATCCACGTGAAACCTGAAAACAAGAACACAATTAACCCTTCCGTGACTGGAGCTTCCTGAAATTTTGCAAAAATCCGGTTCCGATGCATTCTCTTATATATGAAAGTCTCACATGCATTGGTCTACCAATATTTACCATGACCTTGTAAGCCAGTGCATTCTCTTATACGGTATATGCAAGGCTTCCTATGAGAGACTTATATATATAAGAGAATGCACTGGCACAGGATATTTAATGCTGCATCAGTGCAGCTCCCGTCATGAAAGAGTTAATAAGGAAGCACACACAGCATATTTATGATACAAATATGAAAACTTTCTAAAATTGATAGCGGATTGTTTTTTTTTGTAAATCAATTGTTTGTTTTTGTAAATCAATAACAGACTGAGATATGAAATGAACACCCTGAGAAATTGTCCATGTTCTTATTTACAAAATGTAAAAGGATAGTGACATGAACCTAAAACAGTCTTGAGGTGAACCATTCAAACAGTCTTGAAGTGAACCATTCAATTGGCCTAAATTTACCTAAAATGAAAATGCCACGAACGAAAAACAGGTCGCGCCAAAGATTTATGTAGGTCTCTCAATCATTGATTCTCACCTTAATTATCGTCTGATCAAGTCCCAAAAAATGCGACATTCAAAATTATTAGTTCTATGAGTTGCCCATTTGTAGTTAATAATAGCATTTGTAGTGATTATAACAGTTTGTGTAACTCTCCTGGTAACCTATGGGTTACCTAAGCACAAACCAGGTGAACGAAAAATAGGTTATGCAAATTTTTTAAATCTGCAGGCCTGAATTTAGTCGGGCTGCTTTAAATAGCACTTTAAATAGCCGAAGTGCTGAAGTACCGTATATATGGCAGTTTGAATAAGAGTACCGTAGGCCTACCGGTAGATGCATTTTATTCGCTTGCCATGTGAATATACAGACATAATTTTGTTTTGAGTAATATGAAAGGCGCGATGGCCTCCATGCACAAATTGTTTGGTATTTCAACATGGGACTAGTCTATTTCGAGTCCATACCGTAGTAACCAGGAACGTGATTTTGAATTTGGAAATGAATCATCCTACATGTACTCTCAGGACGCATGGATGCACGTACAGGTGCAAACAGTATACCCCCTTTTGTGTAATTACTTAGAGCAGTACAGTAGTAACATATACATGTATATAGTTATAGGACTAATCATACCAGACATCTTCAGGAAATCCCCATTTTATCAGGTCCTCATCTGAAAAATACATTAAATTTGGTGGTCAGCTACATTGTAATATGCAAAGCCAACATGTCTTGGTCTTACATGACAATCAAGCCTGTAAATAGTTTGTCTGACATTTGTGACCCGCCATATCCAAACCAGTCGTAAGTCGGGATTTTTTTACCCTGTGCCAATACATTCTCTTATATATGCGAGTCGACCATAGGTCGCCTCGCATATATTAGAGAATGCATAATATAAGAGAATGCATTGGCCTAACAATTTTTTATCATTTTTTTTAAATAAATGTTTCTTACAATTTTTAGGACATAAAATAAAAAACATCCATTACCCTGCAGGGAGCCCCACACATATATAGAAGCATATAGAAGAGTGTCGTCTGCTCATGTTTGTCTGGGGCTCTGTATGGGTGAAATTATAAAATTGTTAAAGAATACAAGACAAAATTATTAAAATTGTAAAAAATTGTTAGGCCAATGCATTCTCTTATATATGCGAGGCGACCTATGGTCGACTCGCATATATAAGAGAATGCATTGGCACAGGGTAAAAAAATTCAACTTTTGAAATTCAATCTGATCCTAGCTCTTCCATAACAGTTGAAGCCAGTGAATTTGGTGACACTAGCCCACCGTGTGGGATAGCGTCACTAAATTCACCCTCTGGGGACCTCTTTCTGCAAATGACAGACACAGTATTTGTAGGCATGTTGACAATAGTTTCTGACTTGTATAACCAGCCCTAAAAATCCATACAATTTTGTGAGAATCTGCGAGAATCATAAAAAATAGAGCATTCTACAGTGAATCAACTGCTTTAATGAGAATCATAATACAGCATTCTATAGTGAATCAACTGCTTTAATGAGAAACAAATTGAGAATAATAATTCTGATTCTCATCATCTTTTAACTTAAGCCCTGATAACACATTCTGAAGCTATATGCTAATGAAACAATTTACGAAAACATTGCATAACATGAACTTGAACATACATTTTTATAGGAAATGTATTTGAATTATTTTTTCTTTGTAAAAAAAGCTACATTATCTTAAAATAGTGTTGTATGCCAGTAATAGCTTGGAACACGCATAATTTATCAGTTTTTTGAATAACATGTATATAGCATTCAAAAAAAGATTATATACCACGGAACTGCAGTAAACAGTTCTAATATGATCCCACTAAGAGGAGTTGCTTTCAAGTTAAAGTAATAGATGTATTGAGATGAAAGTTATGAGTCAAGAACTTATGGCCACAATCTATCGGTCAAGTTTTGATTACACTTTTGGTATCATATGTGACCCGCCATATCAAATCCAGTCGTAAGTCGGGATTTTTTTACCCTGTGCCAATGCATTCTCTTATATATGCGAGTCGACCATAGGTCGCCTCGCATATATAAGAGAATGCATTGGCCTAACAATTGTTTACAATTTTAATAATTTTTTCATGTATTCTTTAACAATTTTATAATTTCACCCATACAGAGCCCCAGACAAACATGAGCAGACGACACTCTTCTATATATGTGTGGGGCTCCCTGCAGGGTAATGGATGTTTTTTATTTTATGTCCTAAAAATTGTAAGAAACATTTTTTTAAAAAAAATGATAAAAAATTGTTAGGCCAATGCATTCTCTTATATATGCGAGGCGACCTATGGTCGACTCGCATATATAAGAGAATGCATTGGCACAGGGTAAAAAAATCCCGACTTACGACTGGATTTGATATGGCGGGTCACATATAATAATGATTCTCGCAAAGTGAAACATGAGAATCAACAATTATTCTCACATACATATCTCTGCTTTTTATAGAAAGATAGTCATATCATATACATGTAGGTATGTCCCGTAGTGTCTTGTGGTGAAGGTAGAGTGGCCGCGTACGGGAACAAATGAAGGGTCCAGAAGATTTGATAACTTTATATTTTTTAAAAGTCTTTGCCGATAAGCACAATAGGTGGATGAACAGAGGTGTTGGTAATTCGGTGGTCAAAGCGGGAGTGTGTCTGTATTTCTCGACACAAGTAGTTATTCCAACGTATGGTGTATCATGTGTCCAAATAAGGTCTGAGATACCATGATACCCTTGTCTATGACGTGTACCATACTTTTGTTTACTATAGAATGATACTGGTTTGATTCTACCTCTCTTATACAATGGTAGCTACCAGTCATTTTAAACCAATTAAGAATATGATCTTGTTAATTATGCTTGTGTGCTCTTATACTATATCATTTACATCTCCCATGTATTGTGCTTATCTATACAATTAACTCTAGCAGTTACAATCACTGGGAAAGGGAGTTTATCCTAGATCTGGGAACACATATAACAATAAATATACTATCTTAACCCTTTACCCAACAGAACGGCCCTGTGCCAATGCATTCTCTTATATATGCGAGTCGACCATAGGTCGCCTTGCATATATAAGAGAATGCATTGGCTTATAATTAACACATTAAAAATTATAAAATTGTTAAAGAATGTAAGAACAAATGTTTTTTTTAGGCCAATGCATTCTCTTATATATGCGAGGCGACCTATGGTCGACTCGCATATATAAGAGAATGCATTGGCACATGGCATAACTGTAACTATCACAATGTGGTCAAGGAGCCGGTTCCAATGATATCCATATTTGTATGGTTCTATTGAGACAGACCCAGCTGTTGAAGCTTTATTTGGCCAGTTTTGGCCGGTTTGTTGGGTAAAGGGTTAATTAAAAGATTTATCCCACAAGGAGCCTCACACAGATGGAAGCATGCACTGCAGAGTGTCGTCTGCTCCAGTCTATGTGGGGCTCTATAAAGGGTTAATATGTACTATCGGACAGGTACTACAGGGTTTTTCTGTTATTTGGCCAACAGTAAATCTTTCAAAATTGAAAGCTATGCATGTACAATAAATATTGCAATTCTGAATTCCTGTCACATTCACATCAACTCACTTGACAGAAGATACTGGGAGAGGGTAGATTTTTTATGATCTTAATGTCATTACTGTTCAAAAATTGGCTAAATTCATCTCTGAAAAAAAAAGTTTAAATTAAAACACATGATTCGATTTGGATTTTCGTACCGTCAAACTTGTGAATCAACTTTGTCATGAAAATAGATGGATTTTAAGGCCTGTTTTATTACAAAAAAATTATCTTATTTCACATGAATCCACATCGAAGGACTTGGGTCCCTCTAAATATCTCAATTTGGAAAAGTCAGACTGTGTAAAACCTTATTGGTTTTCTGTTTCTACTCACTTTCATATTTGTCAAGTCCCATAAACAGCATGTACTCTGCCCTCACGACTGAAATGAAATAAACTGGAGATGAGACTGTCCTAAGGCTGATGGGACTAAGGATACCACTGCACTGAAATTAGGCTACATTAAATGTAGCCATGTTAAAATACAAGTAATACAAGCTTAGACAAAATTATGCATATTGCAAAAAAAATTATATTTGGAAAAAGGGGGGTAACTCTAAAAAAAACAGTAGAATGGACCTCATAATTGCAGGTGCACAAATTCCAACGATAGCCTACTATTAAAGTATATATTCCAAGTTTTAAAAATATTGATTGTAAAAGGCAGGAATACAAGCTCTGACAGACAACATCATGTGAACAAACTATTCACAATTTTGTCCGGCCCGATTTCACCACTGTCAATTGAATCATGGTAATCTGAACGTTCACAAAGACTTATATATTACTTATGACTTGTCTTACGTGTCCGTTGCGACTTTTCTCAGGTGGATGACCATATTTAATTTTTTGTTTTATGATTAATTTTATTATGCTTGGCGCTATTCGTAATCTAAAATAAAAAAGAGTAACCCACAACTTCAACAAACGACCAGCGACAACAACAGACTACAGACATTGTAGCAAACTGTGCTAAGGATTTTTATCCATTAATTGCTAACGTTTATCTTGTCTTGGTGATTTTATGTTTATCTTTTATCTTCAATAAAAGTTTCAATGATGATTATCATGTCATAATCTTATTAAGCCCCTTTAATCATGCACCACAATTAACCACCAAATTAAACTAGAGGTGTGACTGTCCCAATGGGACTACGGAGACCCCCCTGTTTTTAAAATACTAAGATGTTTCACATGTCAGTAAACATTTCGAAAAATGGTAATAACTCCACACAAAAAATGTCGGACAGACGTCATAATCGCAGGTGCACAGGTTCCCATGGTACTAAATATCAGTGCCAAGAATTAAAAAACATTGACCGAAAAATGTAGGAATAAAAGCTCGGACAAAATTATGCATGTGGCAAAAAAATTCTAAGTCGAAAAAGGGGGATAACTCAACCAAAAAATGTCGGACAGACGTCATAATCGCAGGTGCACAAGTTCCCATGGTACTAAATATCTGTGCCACGTTTTAAAAAAATTGACCTAAAAATGTAGGAATAAAAGCTCGGACAAAATTATGCATGTTGCAAACAAAATTCTAAGTCGAAAAAGGGGGATAACTCCACCAAAAAATGTCCGACAGACGTCATAATTGCAGGTGCACAGGTTCCCATGGTGGTTGATGTCTGTGCCAAGTTTCAAGGAAATTGATCAAAAAACGACTGAGAAAAACTCCTGACAAATTTGTGTCCACGGACGGACGGACGACGGACAGACGACGGACGTCCGGACAGACGAGCTGACTCCAGTATACCCCCCTAACAATAAGCACCCTAAATTACCACTGTTATCAATCTTGGATGAAACTATTTATGTGTGACACCTGAGACAGTCGCCCGGGAAATATGGATGGGGCGAGTTATGTTAGGCCCGGGTTGTCAGGTACTCCGGCCACATCTTTTAGTGAAGAAAAAGATATAGAAGTCACAGCTGATAATAAACTGAAATTCGACCAACACATGACTGAGAAAATACAGAAAGCAGTCACTGGAGTCAAATGGAGAGCATTTACACACATGGACACTAAATGTTGAATGTTGAAACTATACAAAAGCCCGGTGAGACCACATCTAGAATATGCCCAACCTGCTTGGAGTCCACAGTTAAAGAAAGACATTGAAATGCTGGAGAAAGGCCAAAATAGATTCACAAAACTAATACCTGAAATGAAGGGCCTACCATATGAAGAAACATTAAAGAAGCAAAAAATACCAACATTGAATTACAGAAGAATAAGACATGCTAGAATGTTTCGAGATATTTAACACCTACGATCTGGAAGTAATTGACATACTAATAAGAAGCACCAAACTCAGAACCAGAGGTTATAATTACAATCTATTTCTGGAAGAAGCGAATAGGGATGTGAGGAAATACTCATTCAGTCTAAGAGTGGTGGAGCCATGGAATCATCTTGCAGAAAAAGTGGTAAATGTAGATTGTAGAAGACATGAACTCATTCAAAAATAAACTGGATTAACATTGGCAGGACCAAGAAATTAAATTAAAATTGAAGGCTGAGTTGAGTCTGACAGACCCTGATACGATCAGTCAAACTAAAAATAAAAATTCAGGAGAGTTCGGATAAATAGAAGAATCAGAGGTGGATATAGTGGGCTAGTGGCATCTTTAGATGCCAGTGTCCACTAACAACATAAGGTTACATAAGGCTTATAAGGCACCTTCTGAGACACAGACGTTCCAAATGGTGATGAATTATAGTAATTTAATAATTATTTTATGTCATAGATTGTTATTAAAACTGTATATAAAGGCACTATAAAAATAATAATTGGTGACTTGAAAATAAAATGGGCTTTTAAGAATTTACTGCATATATAATCTATAGTATATATATACCACATCTGTGCAGTCCTCAAAATTGGCCACGGCAATAAGCAATGCCTTGGGAAATGCCATGGCAACATGTGGATTCTAACATGCCACAGAATTAAATTTGCCATTGGACATTTTACCTAATTTCGAGGACTGATAGATCTGTGTGTATTCCACCACCATGATCCCTGATGAGAGATTGCTCTATTACACCATCACCTGAAATGTCTATCAACGTACGTCCTGAACTTGGCTGTAGAGAGGAATTTTGGCAGGTAATTTAACCTGTGGATCGTTGTAGGGTTCTTTATCATGCACACATTACATGGTTGCACACAGGACCAAGGCTCAAAATAAGTGGCCGGTCACGGTCATTGTCCAATGAAAAATAGCTTACGTCCAGTGCACTTCTGTATCTGTCGGACATTTTGTCCAATGCAATTCTTTAAATCACCAGATCACATCATATACATGTACAACATATTCCATGCTATATACCATATGAAAGAGGAAGCTCCAAAATATTGTATTATTAACTGATCCGGTCGAATAAACAGGGAGCATGTTGTTTTTGTCGAGGTACCAAGGTGTGTCCTGTATTTAATTCTGATCCGGACTGTACTATAAAGTCTATTATACTCAATGGAAGGGGAATAACTCTATCGGTAGCCAAGAGGTAGCATTCTGCCTACTGGTCTCTTGTGCTAGCAGACCGGGGATCGCAATCTGGTCAGGGTATTCTGACAAATATCAGAACTCGGTCAGATGCCAAGTTTGTCAGGCTGAAAAGTCTCATTCGAGATCACTGAATAAAGATCCGAATGCAAAATGCTGACTTCCGCCCATTACAACACTTGTCCAGGTATGTTGTCGTGGGTGCAGTACGCTGTCCAATCGGGCGCGGACATTAATGGCTGACCCGTGTACACGCCTCGGTGTGTGCATGTTAATGAACGCTACTGGAGTCACCACAGGGTTATAAAGTTACTCGGCCGTGGTAGCACCTGGACCAGTGCGTCTACAACCAGAATTGGTTCCTGCACTGAAATATCTACAGATACAGATCTCTTAGTCTGGGTTGACAAGGGGGGGAAGTCTTGGAATGAATCTTTATCACTTGGTGGACAGTCCTAGACCACAGCTGCTAAGTATTCTGGTGCCAGTGGTGGAATATCCATTTTTTTGGTTCCTCTTACAAATGGTATATAATATGGAATAATGTTATCTGGGCATTCGAAAATTAAGTGGGCCTTTAAACATTCTATCTGTCCAAGGAGCCTGTTAGGACATTGAATGTAAAAAATAGTTCTTTTTTTAATTTCAGATCAATTCATAGTGAATATAATTATGTTGAATTGCATGCCATGTGTATTTATTAATCAACGTAAAGTTTTTGAACTTTTGAGAAAAAAATAATAACATGGGTTTTTCCTAGGTGGCAATAGGACGCTCACTAAAATGTGCGTATCATTGACGAATAATAAGTTGATTGGAAATTTAAATACTGTCTCATACAGAACATCTGAAAATTTGACAGGCACCATTTTGAAATGACCAACACCATCCATTTGGTGCCTGTTATTTTGACAATCAGTAAAAAAATCATTATTTTGAGCCTTGCACGGGACAGCCATTTATGTCCTCATCCGACAGGTCGGCATGATCACAGTGTCATCCTTGTACACGACAATGGGCTAGGCATACATGGTACTTTATATAGGTAACGGTACTGGGACCACTACTATTCCTTTGTCATGTGAACGACCTACCGATAGCCGTAACCTCAGAGGTAAAACTATTTGCAGACGATTGCCTCCTCTATAGAGAGATCAGAGACCAGTCAGACGACCATGCACTAGTTACAGAAAGACCTCTCCTCGTTTGAAAAATGGGCCGACCAATGGGGGATGCGATTCAATGCAGAAAAATGCTACATCATGTCTACAAAGGGCAAATCAACCCACATGTGCCAACTAGACAATCACATCCTTCAGTCAGTAGATGAAACACCATATCTAGGACTGACTTTTACCAACAACCTAACCTGGTCATCCCATTTAAATAAAATTGTCAAAAGAGCCAACAGCACCTTGGGATTCCTTAAACGAAACATCAGCAAAGCCGATAAGAAACACAAGAAACTGGCTTATTACGAGTCCATGGTAAGATCTACACTCGAATATGGGGCAGAAATATGGGATCCATACTTGCAGAAGGACATCGACAACATCGAAAGGGTACAGAAAAAAGCTGCAAGATTCATCACCAGCAATTATAAAAACAGAGAAAAAGGTGCAGTCACAAAAATGATGGAAATAGAAGGGTTAAAGGTACTCAATCCGATCAGAGGGTCCCCATCTCAACATATTCCAACAACAACAATCCGATCAGAGGGTCCTATATTACTATTTCTTTGGCTTTTGGGGTAAAAAATATTTGATTCGAGTCGAGGAACCCATCAAACAAAGCTCAGAGTTATTAGATATTGATTTTTTAAATTTGTTATTTTCTCGAGATGAGTACTAATAATTGCCTTCAACTTCGTAATATGCTCGAGATATGTACACCAAAACACTATTCAAACAGACAAGGATGGATAACTCTAAAATCAAGTGGTAATAATAACGCAATTTTGACTGTTTTCTGGGACAGAAAGTATTCCCGATAATGAAAAATAATAGATTTCTAAAATCGATATCTAAAAAATCTGAGCTTTGATGGGTGGCTTCCTCGACTCGAATCAAATATTTTTGACCCCCGAAGCCATTGAAATAGTAATTGAGAGGAGTTTTATCGGATTGAGTACCTTTAACACCAATGAAGATAAGAAGAGAAGTGAAAAGAATGACACTGTTTAGAAAGATAGTAGAGGGGTCGGTTCCGGCTATCCATACACATGACATATTAACACCAAGGAGCAAGGACAAACAAAAAATCACTGCTAAAAAATTCCCAGGATTTGAGACAACAAACAGTATTGAGTCGCATGAGTGTACCAACTCACTTTCTTATGAAACAATAAGGACAAATACGGCTCAATATAAGAACTCATTCTTTGTGAAAACAATCATCGAATGGAACCACCTGGAGGATATGGACAGCGCATGTGATACAACATCAATAACAACATTAACAGCTTAAGTCGTCCAACGGTGAACCTACAGCCAAATCAAGGCTACTACACCGAACTACATACAGACAGATACAGAATAGCTATGTAAACTGGTAAACTGACTGCAGGCAGTTATTGTGTTGTATTTTGTTGCAAATTTTTAAATCCAAGATGGCCGCTGGCAGCCATGTTTTTTTGGCCGAATGACCTCAAAATGACTCATTCCTATTTACATGTCCATGTTAACATCCATGATAAATAGTATGCACAGAAATTCATATACAGCTGTTTACAGTGAATTCCCCCCGCAAATCTCTGTTTTAGTGCTAAAAGGGGGGGTGGGTGTCAAAAAATGGTCGGAAAAAACTGCCGAAAACGGAAAAAAAATTGGCGTGGGGGTGGGTGGGTACAAAAAATTATCGAAAGGGAAAAAATGCCATACGTGCCTGAAATTTTGTTCCGACCGCCCCCCCCCCCCCCCCCCCCTGCTCTTTGGCGTATTTAAGGTCAAAGTCAAAGGTCACCTGGCACTATTTCCTGTTATGAAACGAACGTTTAATATCACAATCTCCGGGAGTGTGTATATATAGGCGCTAGCTAATGAATAATATTATTTGATTGACTTAATAAATAACATCTAATAAATATTCATCTTATTCACAAATTTAAGGAGTCCTTCTGGCATACGAGGACATATAAATATATATAGTGAATATTTATCGCCGTTTGATTTGCACCAAGTGAACTCGGCGCATACCCTGCTGGACAAAACAAGTGTCCACTTAACCGCGGTGCGGTTAGCGTTGCCACCGCGGCTGAAATGCAACTACACCGCGGCTCCACCGGCTAACTACAGTTGGGCCGCGGTGTACTTGCCGTTCCGCCATGGTGTAGTTGCCGCGGTGTACGTTAATTACACTGAAAAAAGACGATACAAACCATAAATCTAACCATGGTGTACATGCCGTTCAGCTGCGGTGTAGTTGCCTTTCGGCTGCAGTGTACTTGCTGTTCGGCCGCGGTGTACTTGCCGTTCGGCCGCGGTGCTCAACTGCAGTTACAAACTCTGACACCGCGGCCGAACGGCAAATACACCGCGGTGCCAATGGACACTTGTTTTGTCCAGTGGGGTATATAATTGATAGAACAAACCACTATTATGATGATCGTGTCGTTATTTGTTTAAAATACGTATCAATTGACATATATATACGCATCCGTTCCCTCATTAAAATCAACATACTTCGCCCATTTTAGGGGACCTCCGCGATTTAATTTGCGTGATCAGGACACCCGCGCAGTAATCTCCAGGAGTGTGTATATATAGGCGCTAGCTAATGAATAATATTATTTGATTGACTTAATAACATCTAATAAATATTCATCTTATTCACAAATTAATTTAAGGAGTCCTTCTGGCATACGAGGACATATAGATCTATATAGTGAATATTTATCGCCGTTTGATTTGCACCAAGTGAACTCGGTACATATATAATTGATAGAACAAACCACTATTATGATGATCGTGTCATTATTTGTTTAAAATACGTATCAATTGACATAAACGCACCCGTTCCCTCATTAAAATCAACATATTATGCCCATTTTTGGGGACCTCCGCGATTTAATTTGCGAGATCAGGACACCCGCGCAGCAATCTCCGGGAGTGTATATATATAGGCGCTAGCTAATGAATAATATTATTTGATTGACTTAATAACATCTAATAAATATTCATCTTATTCACAAATTAATTTAAGGAGTCCTTCTGGCATATACGAGGACATATAGATCTATATAGTGAATATTTATCGCCGTTTGATTTGCACCAGGGTGATTTCACGGGAAGTGTAGCATGAAGGAATTGGACACATATCTCCCTTAAATTCATGTTCAGTGTATGACCAATCTACTATTCATTTTTTATCATATAAAGGTATATTTATGTGACCGGCGCAGGAAATTTCAGCTGCATATGACTATTTTTTGCAATTTTATGACCAGAAATGTGCATTTTTTTGCCATTTTCTCTGTGCCAAACAGGAAATGGTCTCAATAATAAGGTGATTATAAGAAAATATATAGTACAAAGGAAACAAGTTTCATACAGTAATTATAATCTAAGACATTCTGTTCTTATTAGTGAAAATTTCATGTAAAAATGTCAAAAATATGTAATTTTATGTCAATTTTTTTTATTCTGGAGACATTCCGTTAAAAAAATAAAAAAACACCAAAATCAAATCAACTACAGCCAGTATTGAAGAAAACACCTTTAAATATGTCACATATGGTGTATTTTCAACAATAAGGATATGATATCTAATATAGATGTGCTATTATTTCTGTGATTAAAAATTAGTGATTTTTATAGTTTTTTGTAATAGTGATGACGAAAATTCCGTTAAAAAATGTCCTTTCCTGAACATGGCTTTTTCTTAAATTTTCTCATTACCAGCCATCTTAACAAGGAAAGTAAATTTTAATAATGGCATTAGATGGCATGACAGACATAACTGTCAGAAAGTTTAGTATGTAACACACTAGTAATGTAAAAAATTTGATTTATCATTGTTTAAAAAAATGTCCTTTCCTGAACGATTTTTGACAATATACATTGAGGTCATATATCGGAGGAAAAACACCTGTAATCACCAGTGCAATATATATCACTTGGGAACACATATCAAATTACTCAAAAACCTTTCAAGTATTTTTTATAATTCTGTGGATTTTTAATTTGTAGAAGGCACACAAAAGTAGTGTTTTTGGGTTGTTTTTAACACTTTATTCAAATTTGTCATAAGTAACAGCAAGGCTTTTGACAAAATATGATCACTTCCAAACACTGAAAGTGGAATAACTTTGGAACCGAATAAAATTTATCAATTCTGTAAAAACTGTTATATTTTAGAAGCTCTCCTCTGCAGCTTGAGACATATTGTGGTAAATGAGATCTCATCTGAAATTTTCAGTTGAATTCCCTGTTTACTGCTGCTGTTTTTTCATCTTTAATTTAAAGATATTATAGTGATGCCATATCTATGGTATGATGTAACTTTTTAAACAATGGTTCCCATGCTATAAATTTTGTGGAGATGTGTTCCCTGTATTCCAGCTACAAAATAAAAACAAAACGAAAGTGATTGAAGAAACTTCATTTTTGAGTGCATTTGGCACTTTTCGTGCTACACTTCCCGTGAAGTCACCCACCAAGTGAACTCTGCGCATATATAATTGATAGAACAAACCACTATTATGATGATCGTGTAGTTATTTGTTTAAAATACGTATCAATTGACATATACGCACCCGTTCCCTCATTAAAATCAACATATTATGCCCATTTTAGGGGACCTCCGCGATTTAATTTGCGAGATCAGGACACCCGCGCAGCAATCTCCGGGAGTGTATATATATAGGCGCCAGCTAATGAATAATATTATTTGATTGACTTAATAAATATTCATCTTATTCACAAATTAATTTAAGGAGTCCTTCTGGCATACGAGGACATATAGATCTATGCAGTGAATATTTATCGCCGTTTGATTTGCACCAAGTGAACTCGGCGCATATATAATTGATAGAACAAACCACTATTATGATGATCGTGTTGTTATTTGTTTAAAATACGTATCAATTGACATATATACGCACCCGTTCCCTCATTAAAATCAACATATTATGCCCATTTTAGGGGACGTCCGCGAATTCGCGGGACCTCCGCAAATTGGGACCTACTGAGTACTGCAAATCGTCACACCGTTTGGCACCCAAGAGACTTGAAGAGTACACGCCTTGGTCACAAGTTGGTGTGTGTACGTTAAAGAACGCTACTGGAGTCACCACAGGGTTATAAAGTTACTTGGCCATGGTAGCACCTGGACCTCCACATAATCCTCAGCACATTGAGGGCGATGGAATATCAAGTAGATAGTGTTTTCCCGATATTTTCGTGCAATTTAGTGCAACGAAAATAGGATTGGTGTCACTTTTGAGGATTCATTCGCGGATTGAGATATGAATATCTCGACCACAATTTCAAATATGAAAAGCTCTAGATACGACATATAAGAAAGCAACAAGGTTTACCATCACTAGTAAAATAGAAAACCATTTCGACGTGGAAACGTGTGGTTGTTTTTGGGAAAACCGGTAAATGGAGATAACTCTATTTTATTTAAGTTGTGCAATTCTTCAAAGGGAAGCAACTCTATTGTTAATTCGACAGTGCAACCACATCGGCACATTCTGGGGCCGAAATCTGACGAGGTTTGCCGAATGCATATCGGCACATTTGCCACAAGTAATCATGATCAATCATATGTTACTCGTCCTACCTCCTGAATACCGATTAAGTTGATTAACAGAGCGAAATAGAATAATATGTTGGCCTTGTTGGACCTATCTCACTTTTTAAAAGCTTATATTGTACTCGTTTTAACGAGACGCCCATGCAGGCCTACACGTAGGCCTATAAAATGGTATGGTACCGTATCCAGGTACATGTACGTGTTTAGGTAGTTAGCATGCTAATACCATAGAATGAGACATGTGAGTTTGTTAATGTGTTTGTTGATACGGCCCGATTACTGGCGCGGAATGATAGAACGAGAGGCGCAGCTTTGAGTTATATCATTCCGCGATGGAACAAGTGCCGTGTCAAAAAACTCCTTAACACATGTGTCGTTCTATGTTTAATATATAGGCCTACACATCACCTGTACTATAAAATCAGTGTATTAAAAAATACAGGCTTACAAGCTTATAGGTTTATTTAGGCACAGGCCTACAGGGATTGTTTTGTCATGTAGGGCCTACGTAGGCCTACGTGTGATGATTCTTTATTTCATAGTTCTGGTTTCATGTTTGGTAGGCCTATATCAGGGTGCATGAATAAAATATGTTTTGCCCCTCCCCTCCCCCGAAGCCAAGGAAATAGTAATTTGCAAGCGTTAATTCGGATTATGCATCTTTAATTTTGTACTGGGGTAACCCTTAAGAAAAAAATGCGTGGTTTAATTAACTTACGCTGGTGAATGTACAGTCTGGGTGAACGTCGACTCTATATTTGAAATATAGAGTCTGGAGCTTATGTCGCCAAAACCATTTCTATTCAGCGAAGAGCTTCCCCAAAATGACGTCACGGATTAAAAAAAAATACATCGATGATTGACAGGTGTCTCCACGTGTTATTTGTTGTGCTTCGCAATAGTAATTGCCTGTGTCGCGACAAACTTACAGCAGATAATATTTGTCGTGTGTGCGACTATTCTTTTTCGGGAGATGAACTCGCTGCATCAACCGGAAAGCTGCATCCGAGAGCAAAAAATAAGGTCGTCATCAAAAATGATGCTTTAGAACTATTTAAAAGCATAAAATTAAAGGGGTACTGTACGCCATTTGCATTAAATTTCCGGTGACAACAACGATCTAATATCGATAATATATAGAAACATAAGTAATTTGAGTCGAAGATGTATTCTGTAAACGCTCAGGTTAATATGCTATCTTAAAATTTAATAATTTAAAAGTTAATAATTTGATATAAATTGAATTTATGACTGGAGCCATAAAATGGCGTCAATTAAATTACGAATTTCCGTAATCAAAATAAAGTGATTGAGGGATACTGGATGTTAAACCGATCGCGCACACGATTGCTTAAAATATTATAATGATACGGGGAGAACACTCAAGTCACTCACTGACTATAGCGACGATACAATAACTTAAATGATTATATTGGACTAGTATGCCTATAATATAACTTTTATTTGATTCATTTGGTTGAAAACTGTACAAAAATTACTCGACAACGACAATTTGAATTTTTGCATTCCGGTAAATTTGTCATCCGTAACACTACTTCGTACTCAACAGACTTTCAAATAATGAAAAAATTGTTACCTAATTCTCTGACTCGGAGACTATAGAAACCAACAACAACATTTGGCGTACAGTACCCCTTTAAGTCATTTCCTCGGTGTTAACTTTCAGATGAGTTTTTTACGACAAATAATTTGATTTGCAAACCATATGGTACAATAAAGTAAATCAAATACACGGACATGAGTGAGTTCTATTTATATTTATGGGAGGCCAAGTTGGTACCATGCGCAGGCCTATCTATCAGGTCTAGCCATATGTACCTTTATCTGGATTAACGTACTTGGTCTAGCACATCCTTCAAATTAATCCGAATCGTACCGAATATATAATTTCGAAGCCATTGTTTGTTTCTGTCTCTGTTGTATTTGCAAGCATCGCTTTCGATCGGAGAAATTCCGCTCTGTTACTATATTTAGAGGTGACATTATGGGAGTCTCCGCCCACTAACACTTGTTTATTAACCCATAAGGTTTCATTGGACGGAAAATAATTTACGCAATCAATCAGATTACGGAATCCCGAGGACTTGGAAATGAGATAGCGATGTTATCCGTCAGACCTTATATTCAATGTTGTAATGAATATTTAGGTATGAGTTTACTCAGACTGGTGAATGTACACAGCTCATTTTACAATGATACTGTACCCATGTATACCATGCATGGTGCACGAACCCAAGTATACATTGGTATCTACCAAATTTTACCCAGGTCATTCTACAAGGGTATTTCATGTACCCATGGTGCACATACCAAATTACATGTACCGTCACTGTACTTTACCATGGCAATATACAAGGGTACGTGGTTAGAAGACGAAGGTGATCGACTTCCATTCCTCATTCCAAATGTTTTATATTTCGCTAAAATAAATGGTGTTGTGCTCTTTCCACATACATCACACACCCACCCGATCCAAAATGGCCGACATACAGAGAGGTTAAAATAGGGAACACATGTCATTTCTCGGCTCCTTGACCGATTTAGGTCAAATGGTTTTGTAGGGTGGCCCAAAGAAATTCTAAATATTCACCCCACCGCAATCCAAAATGGCCACCACCCAGAGAGGGTTCAAATAGGAGACACATGCCATTTCTCGGCCCCTTGACCGATTTAGATCAAACAAAAGGTGTTGTATATGGTGCCACCCCCCCCCCCCCCCCACCCTAAGAAATTCATAATAAAAAATGGCCGCCATCCAGAGGGGTTCAAATAAGACACCAATGCAATTTCTCGAGCCCTTGACTGATTTAGGTAAAACAAAGGGTGATGTAGGATGGCCCCAAGAAATTCTAAATATTTAACGCACAACCCACCCTGATTCAAAATGGCTGCCGTCCAAACGGGTTTAAATCGGGCATGCATGCAACTTCTCAGAAAAATTTGACAGCTCCCATTTAGAGTTATCCTAAACACGCCATCGTTCTAAATATTTATCCGATAAATATGGGTCGCAGGGTGTGCCAAATCGATAACAATTTAAAATCCCAAGAGCCATGTTTTTTAACGAATTTCGGAAATGAAAATGTCAATGACACTGTAGCTCAACGTGGAAATGGAATAATTTCATGTGTTACAGTCAATGGAGCGATTAGGAATGCGGAAAGTTGAAAGGTCTAAGTAATACTAGATTATCAACATGAAGAGATATATAAAGTAAAAATCCAAGATGGTTGCTGATTAATATGAAGTTTGGTGATGATCGGATGAGGGAAGTGGACTGTAGGGTGTGCCAAAGGATTTAGTCATGCTAAGAGTAAAATCCAAGATGGCTGCTGGCGGCCATGTTTTATGGCCGAATGACCCCAAAATGACTCGTTCCCATCTACATGTCAATATTAACATTCATGACAAATTTCATGATGATCCGACCAATGGTACAACCTGTAACTCGTGCCAAAGGATTTGGTCATGCAAAGAGTAAAATCGAAGATGGCTGCTGGCGGCCATATTTTTTGGCCGAATGACCCCAAAATGACTCGTTCCCATCTACATGTCAATATTAACATTCATGACAAATTTCATGATGATCCGACCAATGGTACAACCTGTAACCCGTGCCAAAGGATTTGGTCATGCAAAGAGTAAAATCCAAGATGGCTGCTGGTGGCCATGTTTTTTGGCCGAATGACCCCAAAATGACTCGTTCCCATCAACATCTCAATATTAACATCCATTACAAATTTCATGATGATCAGCCAAACAGTATGGCCTGTAGCCCATGCTAATGGATTGAATGTTGAAATCCAAGATGGCCACGTTTTTTTGCCGAATGGCCCCAAAATGACTCGTTCCCATCTAAATGTCAATGTCAAAGCCTATGACAAATTTCATAATGATCCGACCAAAGGTACGACCTATAACACGCGCTAAAGGAAATTTGTTGATGAATCACACACTCACGCACGGACGATGGATACCAAGCCATGGCAATAGCTCAAACTTTACCAAGTAAAGTTGAGCTAAATAGTGATGGCTCCCATCTAGAGGTCACACTGAAGATCCATATAAAGTTTGTTGATGATCGGATGAGGGATGTGGTCTGTAGGGTGTTCCAAGGGATTTAATGATGCGGAGTAAAAACCATGTTTTTAAATAAATGCTGCAGGGTGTGCCGAAGCATTCAAATTTGAAATCGAAGATGGCTGCTTGCAACGAAATTTCGGAAAAAATTCATTGCTCCCATCCAGAAGTCACCCCGAAGATCCATATGCAGTTTGGTGATGATCGGTTGAGGGATGTGGCCTGCAATGTGTGCCAAAGGAAATAGTTGACAAGACACAAAGACGCCTATCCATGGCAATAGCTCAAACTTGACATCAGCACAGGGATTTCGCAAAATTTGGATGAATGATATACAAAGTATTCTATTATGTGCCTGTTATCTGTTAATTGTTTCGATTGGACACTTTCATCTTAAGAGTTCTGATAGGCACAAATGACGAGAAATGCTAGTTCGGAAATGAAAACTTTATGACGGGTAATCAGACCAATTATTATATACATGGGGAAGGCTGCAATAAGTGTGTCTGTCATTTGTAGAATGAGAACCCCAGAGGTTGAATTTAGTGATGCTATCCCGCACAGCAGGCTAGCATCAACAAATTCTACCTCTGGGGGACCTCATTCTGATTAGGCCTCATCTTCTGGGAAGGACAGTTGCTTCATCAAAGTATATTAAAATGGGTTTTGTGATATGCCACAATGAAGGAGAGAAATAACAAGAGAAAGCTTCACCTCTCAACCATTTATTAGCAGTGATCAAACCAAAATATCAAATTTACACATGAGAGATTACTCAGCTATCCAGGTACCTCAGATCTGCCTTTTTAGTTATTTATCCATTTATTGATTTCTTTGGTTTTCACACTACCTACTAATCAGTATTAACCATTTCTATACTGAATGGATTAGTTATAAAAGTATACATTGGACGGTATTCATCTTGAAGGGATTTCAGGGGAGTTCAGGAAAATTAAGCAAAGACAGATAAATAAGCAACAGAAAATATCACCAATGATGCTGTTGACATAATCGGTTTGTATTATATTCAATAACAATATAAAATTTTGTACTGAACATTTTGAAATCTTCTGTATTTTGTTGTATTTTGAAATAAAATAATAAATGCAATAAGTGTGTAATAAATAATTCTATTCTGTTATATATTTTTCAAAATCTGACATTTAAATTTAATCCTTTCTGTACTAAATACTCATTGATTAGCAGTTATCCCATAGAAAATGTTCAGATAATAAGTCCAACAAATATAGGTCGTTTGTGAACTTATTATCTGAACATTTCCCTCCAATAAATAGAACTCCTTCTATACTTGAATTATCTGTCGTCGGCTTATTTATTCCTGAAAAGCCCTCCAGATGACCGTTCCAATGTATACTTTTATGAACAAAAAAACATTTAATTTGCGAGGGACTACGGGCGTGTTTATCGCTCTATTTTGGTCCCCGTTCTCCATGACCAGTTTATTACTATTTTTAGGTACAGCGCGAATTTTGTCATTCTCGGTTTTGCGATTGTGGGTGAAAGACGCCAAGATTTTTAAACAAATATTTCAATAATTTTAAAATTGAATGTATTTTGAGTTGACAATGGTATTTGAACCTTGATAGTTTTCTTCATTTCTTTGAATATGTATTTGGATGTTATTTGGCTTATTGCTATTTGTTTGTCAAATTGTCATTTAGTGTGTAGGCCTACGACTAACGTATTTTAATAATTTATTTGCAACTCATCTTTCACCCACTTTTGCTTTACAATAGCCTCAATACAAAATTACATTGTTTAGAAGTGTTTACTTATTTACAAGCCCTCCCTTGGCAATTGGAGAATCCATTGAGTATAGAATGCGTTAACTTGATACCTCACGATTCTTGATGATTATGGCCCATGTAGATGAGACTGTCAATGTGAAATAGATTGGGTTAACTTTGAATCAACAAATTAAGACAGCGATGACGAGGTGTTAATTTTGATGTCCGACTTGCTATAGGCAGAACAGAACGAACTGCGCCAATGTTGATGGATTCCACATCCGGTGACTTCATCTATATCAGCCATTTAAAAATACTGAAACACCCAAGTAAACACTTCCTGATTGCGACACTCAATTAGATCCAATTCTATTCTTGCGATAAGTGCTGGGTTGCCACGATAACATCCATGTGAATTAATATATTATATTATGTTTGTTCTAAATGAGAGTTGAATGGGCCTTTAGTGCGAGATTATAAAATTAACAAGAAGAAATAAACAGATTGCCTTCCCCTATTAATCCAGTGTATTTATGAGAACAAATTCCAAACCCGTAGCTAATTGCAACAGAATTTTTCTTCGCTGGAATAAGTACGTAAACTCTTTAGAAACAATATACTAAAAATCAACAGTAATCAACAAAAGTAATCATTGCGTGTATAATCTAGTTAGAAAATTACTAAAACAGTGAAAAATCCCTTCATTTTACTCTAGTTTTTAAAAAATTCATAAATTGATCTTACGAAATTTTTCCAAATTTATTTAACCAAATCCACCAATTTCCCTTTTGTTAACTATTGTTGATTTTTAGTATGTTGGTTATAAAGTGTTTATGTACTTATTGCAGCTAAGAAAAATTCTGTTGCTATTTGCTTCGGGTAAAACAATAAATGAGCTGGACAATTGTGAAGCCAGAAGTGAAACATCCACTCTGAGATACCTGGATTATATACAAGCTCAAAAATTCATGTAAAAAATATGGAGTTTGGATGAAGTATCTGTTCTTATACTTTGTTTATCCAATACATTATCAACATTAAACAATATAATATGTATGACCTCATTTACACCCAAATATTATGTGTTAAGCAACAGCAATTTAATAGACTGGTTTACAAACTCATCCTACAAAAAAATTCCCCATAAAAGATAAACAAAAATTATTGCTTGCATTTTTATCATGTTGACTAAAATATGAGTGCTATCAGGCCTTTATATTCCCACAAATTTCGTTGGTAAACATTGTGCCCAAAATATTTGAAAATGTGCCCAAAATACAGGAGAAAGGAATTTTTGTCATTACGATGTGCGTATATATCTGTAGTCCTGAGAAACACTGGAACGTTGAACTGAATGAATTCCATATTTATATCAACGAATAATTATCCTGCAATAGATCATTCTTGGAAATCAAATTGTTCCCATCGTTTCATCTATATCATGGCAAGAAATACCACTTCCGTAATTTAAATAAAACAAAGTTTTCAAAATTCTTGTAAATTCATGTATATTCCCAATATTTGTCAATTGTTTTGGTTGTGATGAATATGTTTTTTTATTATTTTTTTCCCTCCTGCTTTTACTTTTTCACCACCCAAATGTTCATAAACCAGGCTATAATATGATAACCCACCCCACCCAAATGTTCATAAACCGGGCAATACTATGATTACACCTATCCCCCCACCCATAAGTTCGTAAACCAGGCTATTATATTGGTGTGGCCCATTTGCTTGTGATATGCACCGACTGAACTGATGAGATTTTTGTAAAACTTAACAAGAATATGTCCATAACAACGTTTCATAATTTTGTGTATAAATGAGGCCACAGTTGTGACACCTAAGCCACAGTATTGCATTACAACACATACACCTTGCAGTCACATTCACTCATTCAACACATAGATTGGTCCAAATTGCTTCTACCACCGGGGACTTATTGACTTATTTAGGTGAATAAATCTGATAGGTTAGTATCCAAACACTATCTCCACTGGAAGAATGAAGCAATTAACTAAGATTATCTAAAATTCTAACAACATGGAGGTAAGAGTACATCTTATGTGAGGGACAAATTGCTCATAAATATTTTATTAAAAATCATGGGCAATTGTGTAAATTTAAAGTTTTCCCTAGTTTGGAGTGATATCAAAATAGAATAGTATCACCTCAGGTAAGACTCAGGATGTCACACACAAAATTAGGTGGTTTTACAATAAAATACACAATCACCTATTTTTGTCACAGAGCTGTCCTACAATTCTAAGTCATCGAAGGTTCTTCATATTATCGGTTATGACTCTACTAGTATGTGGACAATTACATAATTAGGAGAAAGGAGATTCGTAGAATTTAAGTCATTGGCAGAAGTCATATAACTATACATTCTCAGATTTATCCTCTTTTGCACATGAGAATAAAGTGTTTTCAACGTCTGTCAGCCTGAAAAATATGAAGAAAGTCATTAATATTTAGTATTTATATTAAATGGAAGTGTAGTATCCAATATCAATTCTAAAGGTGTATTATTATTCCAAATAGCATGAAAACTTAACCCTTTACCCAACAAACCGGCCAAATAAAGCTTCAACAGCCTAAAATATCTTCGGTCTGTCTCAATAAAACCATACAAATATGGATATCATTGGAACCGGCTCCTTGACCACATTGTGATAGTTACAGTTATGCCCTGTGCCAATGCATTCTCTTATATATGAGATATATAAGAGAATGCATTGGCCTACAAAAAATCTTTTTTTAACACTTTTTACCATTTTTTCTTACATTCTTTAACAATTTTATAATTTTTAATGTGTTAAGCCAATGCATTCTCTTATATATGCGAGGCGACCTATGGTCGACTCGCATATATAAGAGAAT
Source organism: Siphonodentalium dalli (assembly GCA_032622095.1). Classification (NCBI taxonomy): domain Eukaryota; kingdom Metazoa; phylum Mollusca; class Scaphopoda; order Gadilida; family Siphonodentaliidae; genus Siphonodentalium; species Siphonodentalium dalli. The sequence continues at coordinate 203,127,042 of CP136069.1, forward strand.
GCATTGGCACAGGGCCCTTCTGTTGGGTAAAGGGTTAATAGGAAAATAACTTTCTCCAATCTTTATAACTTTATTTGGAGTTGAAATTCAGATGCATTAGGGCCTTATTGTGTATGAAACACATAAATGTTTTTTTTATTTCAATACCACTAGCATGGGCAGATTCAATAAAATTTTTAGTATGATACAATCTATTGGATAGTGGCATTCTTGGCATCCAGAGATTACCCTCATGATAAAACCAAGCAAAGTATATGTTCTCTGTAAGATATTGGAGTCAGTCAGATTGGCTGAATTTCAGTGCTATGAATAAATAGTCGGCGTGTGCATCGAAAATAAAAAATTAATTTAAAAACCAAGTGAGAATTATTTAAGTTATCAAAGGGTTAATCGACGATACGTCTAATCATGACAGACCTGAGATTCACGGTGATTCATCACAGGCCCCTGGGGAAAAATACGAAATATATCAATACATACTATACGAGTGACAAGACACTATATAATAGACGAGATATGAGGCTCACAAGTCCGATTTTTTACAAAAACACAATCTATCAAATTCCTCATAGATCCTCAAAAATCAGTCACAATATATTTCCATGTTTCGTAAAGATACACTGTCCAATCTGAGGGTCCCTGTATCATCCAGTTACAACAAAAACTATGGATGAAATTTCAATTCTTTTGATATATAACTCTATAGAATCACATGATGGGAAGTCGAGATATCGTATCAAAAACTTTCAAATCTAAAGACAAATAATTTTACCCCCCCCCCCCCGAATCCAGATAAATAGTAATTGAAGGGCGCTTAATCGGATTATGCATCTTTAATTATTACAATCACAAATAGCGAACTTACGAATTCACAGTAAAATATGTCGACTTTGGTTTGGTTGATTCGGTCAAGTTATAAATCAAACGAAAGGAATTTTATGGCCAATAAGATATATTGGGGGTTATATCGACTGATTCACCCCAAAATTTCGGTAGATTTTGCAAGTTTTCGGTACGATAGATTAAGATCGCTTCCTAAGATTCTGTCGTGCTATATGTCAAAAGATATGAGATTTTATGGCCTATAAAACAAATTGAGTGATATCTTGGGTGAGATAAAAAAAAAAAAAATTATTTCTGAGGAATATGATAGATGTGTTTTTTTTCTTCGAAAATTGGACTTGTTAACCTTGTCTCTCGGTTAGTATATATTGGTACCAATTTGTTATTTTTCCCCAGGGGCCTAAGACATTCACTAAAGTAAGGATTCAGGATTCAAATCCGCTCGGCTCTATTAGTGCAGTTGATTTGGCGCATATTTTCAGATGACCAACATGATCAGATGCATGTGATCAAATGAATCACTTCTCTACACTATCACCACCCTTGGTATGTAGTGAGCTATCACTGACGAGAGTTACTCTCTCCTTATGGTTTGATCACGTGTCTAATTCCATCTCATCCTCTTCACCATCGGCGGCAGCAGTCCCGTTTGTCTTTTCGACACCTGTGAATTTAAAAGATATTATTATAAATATTATCATGAAGAGCAAAGCACTAAAGGTCTTCTTAGAAGGTGGATGTTTGGGACATTTGAATGTATCATTTTTTAAAGGGACCCAACAAACTCGCTGTTGGTAAATGTGCAAAAAATATAAAAGTCTGTAAATAATCATAAACTTTGTTCTTATGTTCATTATTGATATCCTTGTTCTCCAATAATGAAATTTTGTATGTTGAAATCATTGTTATGTAAACAAAACCACTACAGTGATTTGTCAATAAACATCGCTAATCATATAGTATGTTAAAATATTTTAGTCTAAATATTATTTTCAGAATATTTTTCAATGCTTTGACATTTTGCAATGTTAACCATCAAGTTTAAAAAAAACTTTTGTATCTTATTGGACTAAATGGACTTGAACAGTAATGCCACTGTAACACTGTAAAGTTTACATAACAATGGTTTCAATATGTGAAATAAATTTTTCCATGTGCTCAAGCCTTGAAATAGTGTCTGTCATTTGCAGAATGAGGTTCCCAGAGGATGAATTTAGTGATGCTACCCCGCATAGCGGGCTATTCTGGAACAAATATGTTCAAATACAAACTTTGATGTCTTGATACGGTAATAAATAAAATTTAGTCAAATATTTTCTGACCACATAATTTGGATTCTGTTTTCGAATTACCTCTTTCAAATGGTACACGATAAAGAGTGATTATATACATGAAATATCAGAAGCTTATAATCTTTGTGTGGGTTAAACCCTTTACCCAGCCTTCATAATTGGCTACAACAATCAGCATTGCCGAAGCAATTTGCGGAAGCAAACTGGGGCACGGCATACTGTTGCCGTAGCGTATTGCCGAAGCCAAACAATCTGAATTAAGAGGGCTGCTTTACCCAACAGAACGGCCCTGTGCCAATGCATTCTCTTATATATGCGAGTCGACCATAGGTCGCCTCGCATATATAAGAGAATGCATTGGCTTAACACATATTAAAAATTATAAAATTGTCAAAGAATGTAGAAAAATATTATAAAAATTGTTAAAAAATGTAAGAAAAAATTATAAAATTGTTAAATGTAAGAAAAAATGGTAAAAAGTGTTAAAAAAATATTTTTTTAGGCCAATGCATTCTCTTATATATGCGAGGCGACCTATGGTCGACTCGCATATATAAGAGAATGCATTGGCACAGGGCATAACTGTAACCATCACAATGTGGTCAATGAACCGGTTCCAATGATATCCATATTTGTATGGTGTTATTGAGACAGACCGAAGATATTTTAGGCTGTTGAAGCTTTATTTGGGCGTTTTTGGCCGTTCTGTTGGGTAAAGGGTTAAAGATGACAAAAATTGTCAGATTTAAAACTGATGAGCAAAAACCACTTTTGTTAAAGACTGGCTGAGTTTGGTTTTGCCAAGCTGAACAGAGGTAAATTGACAACATGTGAATGGTATAAATAAATGGACGGCATCGAGTCCACTCCTGGCTTAGTCAATTGTCCTCCAGCGAAAACGCAATCTTCATCCTGCAAAAATATTGTCACATGTTACTTAGGTAACTGTTTGGCGAATGATGATCTGGATTGTGGACTCTATGAGATAAACCATTCAAATGGAGACTGAGGCCATTGATATAAAATATATGTGCTCTCAGCCAATTAGATTTAATTTTTTAAATGAGGGAGAAAGGGAGGTTGTTTAATTAAAAAAACAAATTTTCAAAATCTGGAAAACATACTCTAGAAACAATAACAAATCCATTTTCATTTGTTCAAATCCGAGATTTCTAACAGAAAATATTTGAAAAAATGTTTTATGAGGCTTTTTAAAAGCAAATTTTAGTGACAAGGGAGGTGCCTATGTGACGAAGGAGGTCCCTGAGTGACGAGGGAGGTGCCTGAGTGATGAGGGAGGTGTCTGTGTGGTGAGAACACACATATTTTATTTATTTGACCTTACTCTGGTAGCTCTTTGCGACTGATGATTCTCGACTCTCTAAAACTTCAGTTTGATATTTCATAAGAAATTAAAATAAAATTTATATTGTATATACAGGTGTCCTCGATTCATATCTATTATTTTATACCCTGGAATCTACATAAAACTTGCTGGGAAGAGATAGACCACCTTTAACCCTTCCATGACTGGAGCTTCCGGAAATTTTGCGAAAACCCTGTGCCAATGCATTATCTTATATATGCGAGCCGCCCATGGGAGTCGACCAAAGAATGCATTAGCCTAACAATTTTTTTTATAATTTTTCTTATGTTCTTTAACATTTTTTTTATTATAAATTTTTATCATTTTTTCTTATATTCTTTAACAATTTAATCATTTTTTTATCATTTTTTCTTACATTCTTCAACAATTTTTGATATATATTCTTGATAATTTTTTCTTACATTCTTTATGTTTAAATTTTTTTTATCATTTTTTATTATTATCTCTTAACATTCTTTTACAATATTTTTATCATTTTTTCTCTCTCTTATATATGTGAGATGACCTATGGTCGACTTGCATATATAAGAGAATGCAACAATTCAGAGAGCTCCAGTCATGAAAAGGTTAAGAAAGGGCACAACCAATGTCATTTAAATTATTGGCCGAGGCATAAAATATCAGTTTGAAGTTGTGAAATAAGCACATAACATGTCTTTAAATCTGTAACATTGAAAAAAGATTAGTAGATTTTATAATAAACAATAATATAATCAACAGCAACTTGATGAAATCGGTTGCCAACCACACATTCCGTCCCCCACCCCCCAAAAAAATTTAGGAGATTATCTTTTTTGGAACAAAAAAATTAACTTTTGAAAAAAAAAAAATTCTGTGTCAAGAAAGGGGAACAACTCTGAAAAATGGGTTCTTTCTGTCATCCATATACATGTTGCACATTAATAACAATATATTGGTAACAATATCCTAAAGTTTCAATTCTCTACACTCGGAACTGTGGGAGGAGTTGATTACACAATGAAGGTACCCATAATGTGTGACGGACACACAAACTGACAGATGGATGGACGTACGTACAGAGGTAATTTATATAGTCCCCTGAAAATTTATTTTTAGGCCGCAATAAATTTTTTAAAAGTGACAAGACACTGATGTTGATATGCGGGAAGATTTTTGTGGCCAACCCTGATAACTATAATTTTCTGAATTGTCATCTCATTTAAATAACCTTTACCGCTTCTCTCCCTTGTAACTATTGGTAAAACAAGTTCATACTTCTTAGGCCAATTTTGTTGATTTTCAGATTCTCCTACCCCAAAAATACACCAGAGTAGAACAAAAAATTAAATTTTAACTTAGAACTTTATTTCCTCTGAAATGATCGAGTGTTTAACCCTTTCCTGATGGGAGCGGCGCTGGTGCAGATTTAAAGATCCTGTGCCAGTGCATTCTCTTAGATATGCAGGTCTCCCACTGGGAGCCTCGCATATATAAATAAGAGAATGCAATGGCTTACAAAGTCAAGGTAAATATTGTTAGGCCAATGCATTCTCCTATATATGGGAGGCTCCCTATGGGATACTCGCATATATAAGAGAATGCATTGGCCAAGGTTTTTCACAAATTTTCAAGAAGCTCCAGTCATGAATGGGACGGGTTAATAGATGTGAAAGGCTGTTTCTCATTGGTGAAAGGCTCCTTCTCATTGGTAAACAAAGGATTATCTGTTAATTACAGTCAAAAATAGTTTTATATGTTATTCTGGCCTTCTTGATGATCAATAATTATTGTGAAATATATATTTTTTCACTTTATTACATGAGCCTACCCTTAATCCATTCAATAAACCCATTCTATAAATTGTGATATTAAACGTTCGTTTCATAACAGGAAATAGTGCCAGATGACCTTTGACTTCTGGTTTGTCGTCTGTTTACATTCAGTAGTAATCGGTATGCTGTCTCAAAATACTATGGCTTCCAATATTTTTCCAACAAACTCTAATGAATGAAGAGTTTGAAAATTATTTCATTAAATATACGCCATTAAATACATCAAAGTCTTTATTTACCTGGGACTATTTCTTTGCAAGCAAACAAGTATAGTTACATGAAACTTAAAAAGGTCATCGCAGATCTTATAGAAGCTGATGTTAGTTTCACATGCCATTTGTTGAATTAAGTATGTTTTATCGAGGTTTTGGATCATGTAGTAAAAAGAATCTACAACTTGTCCCCCAGTTTATAGCGGAATTTACAAAAACCTCGACCAGTAAATTAGGTTTGGACCTTGCCAAAGACTCGGTCCAGACCAATTTACAGGACTCGTTTTGTAAATTCCGTTATGAACTGGGATCGAGTTGTAGATCCTCTATATATGGCTCTATATATGGTGAACATCCATACCAAATTTCATTGATATCCATCGACTTGTGGTGGAGTTATGGACAAAATACCAACATTTCCAAATAAACAAAGATATATAAATCCCGACAAAAACGATCGAACACTCATTTGATTGCCTTCATAGTATAGTGAACATCCATAACAAATTTCGTTGAGATTCGTCAACCAGTGGAGGAGATATCTGCTTGGACAGACAAACAAAACCAACATTTCCAGATAAACAAAGATGAATAACTCTTGAATGAAAAAAAAAGATTGAACAGTCCATTGAATTCCCTCTTAATAGTAGTGATGAGCCGATAATCGGGAACGACAATCGGAATCGGCCGATTGTGGCCCATCGGATGACAATCGGTACTCGGGTTTGAACATCGGGATTTCCGATTGTCTAAATAATAAATGAGTGCTTGATTTTCTTTAATAAACTGTTTTAAATATGACGATGTTTTGTTGAATAAATGACCAGTAAATATGGGGACAGTGATACCAAACACAAACTTGATATACATACATGCCCTCTGCAATACCCCGGCCGTACCTGGGCCCATGTGTGAACAATATATTAGTGGGGGTCACCGGGAAGCACGTGACACTTTGAGTTAGAGTGAGGCAGCGAGCATGACGCCGTGATTGCGCATAATAATTCGATTGATTTCTTTAGCATTGTGATGTACACAACGTACATGTCATGGGACTCATGTACGCCAATAGGTAACTTTATTGTTCGTCAACATGTAGACATTTTGATTTATGTATGTCAAACTATCAAAAATCAAAATGTATGCATACGCAGTACCGGTACAACAAAGGTTACCTATATAGTACATACAGCGTAACAGGTATAAACACTACTATAGAAACCGAAAGTGCATGTCACGTGACTTTAAATAGTTGAAGACAACACCTAATCACGGATAGCATCTATCCTCTACCCATCCAGTCAGCCTCGTGTGACGTCACGTATATGTCACCACAAATGATTATTATGATGACCACGCCGAAATCGAATCGTGTCTGTGAAATTGACATGAACATGGTGTAACTTGCAACTAGTTCAGTCGGCTCATTTCCTTTGACGTGATGTCTTTGAATTGAGATCAAAGAAAAATGCCGTTTGATGAATTGTTATCAAAAACGGACCATGGACATGTCGTCATGCACGTGGCTACATCAAACTTTCAAAAAATTTGTTGTGGAATAGCCTAGAATACATGGGTATGTTGCCTGTATTCGATCACTAGTCTGCCCATACCCACCTATCTACTTACCCAAACATATACTTATGTATACAGTGTACTGGCATATTACTACATTTGTTGATAGCTTCTAATTCTAAGTATTATATAACAGATATAACATATTCTGCTATACATTATTGAAATAATCGGAATCGGCACCTGAATCGGCCGACATACTTGATTTCTTTAGCATTGTGATGTACACAACGTACATGTCATGGGACTCATGTACGCCAATAGGTAACTTTATTGTTCGTCAACATGTAGACATTTTGATTTATGTATGTCAAACTATCAAAAATCAAAATGTATGCATACGCAGTACCGGTACAACAAAGGTTACCTATATAGTACATACAGCGTAACAGGTATAAACACTACTATAGAAACCGAAAGTGCATGTCACGTGACTTTAAATAGTTGAAGACAACACCTAATCACGGATAGCATCTATCCTCTACCCATCCAGTCAGCCTCGTGTGACGTCACGTATATGTCACCACAAATGATTATTATGATGACCACGCCGAAATCGAATCGTGTCTGTGAAATTGACATGAACATGGTGTAACTTGCAACTAGTTCAGTCGGCTCATTTCCTTTGACGTGATGTCTTTGAATTGAGATCAAAGAAAAATGCCGTTTGATGAATTGTTATCAAAAACGGACCATGGACATGTCGTCATGCACGTGGCTACATCAAACTTTCAAAAAATTTGTTGTGGAATAGCCTAGAATACATGGGTATGTTGCCTGTATTCGATCACTAGTCTGCCCATACCCACCTATCTACTTACCCAAACATATACTTATGTATACAGTGTACTGGCATATTACTACATTTGTTGATAGCTTCTAATTCTAAGTATTATATAACAGATATAACATATTCTGCTATACATTATTGAAATAATCGGAATCGGCCGATTGTGATCTCAAATAATCGGCAATCGGCGCACGGCTCTAATTGACAATCGGCTCATCACTACTTAATAGTGAACATACAAACCAAATTTCATTCAGATCTGACAACTGGTGCTTGAGATATCTGCCCGGATGGACGAGGTCAATTCAGTATACCCCTGCATTTTCTTCAAGAGTCGGGGTATGAAAATGACCTTATTTTATATATGAAGCGACACCGTTTATATGTATGAAGTGACACTGTATATATGTATGAAGTGACACTGTATATATGTATGAAGTGACACTGTATATACAGCCTTCTTAAATTCTGCTAGTTTAGCTTCGGCAATATGCTACGGCAACACGTTGCCCAGTTTGCTTCAGCAAATGGCTTCAGCATTGCTGATTGCCGTAGCCAATTATGAGGGCTGATATAAGTATGAAGTGACACTATATATATATATATATATATATGAAGTGACACTGTATATATATGAAGTGACACAGTACATATGTATGCAGTGACATTCTATATATTTATGTAGTGACACTTTCTATATGTATGAAGTGACACTGTGTATACTGTGTATATTTTCGATTGGAGATGAACATGCTCCTTGATGTTAATAATATCCGATTAAATTATTATCAATCAATTAAATTCGTATTTGTTATTCTATTAAGAATTTATAAAGAGTTTGTTCCAATGAAACAAGTTTAAACATGAAGAAATTTCTACATGATGATAATTTATGCAGAGAAATACAGTAATGCCCTAATTAATCGACTCCCTAACCACAGCAGAATTATGGGTAACTTTTCAGGATTTAGTCGGAAATATGGCTTGTTGCCATTCATCCGAAAACTCTCGGGGAGAGCTTTCCGATGAATGGCAACAAGCCATATTTCCAACTAAATCCTGAAAAGTTACCCATAATTCTGCTGTGGTTAGGGAGTCGATTAATTTGGGCATTACTGTATTTGGCAACAATAGTGACATACTTGGCTCCTTTTTGACGTCCCCGGGAACCAATCCGCTCTTCAGCATCTGTGTTAGCCTCTCCACCTCATCAAGTGTCTTGGCATTAGTAATCGCTTCCTGTTAACATAAAGCATAATGGTTAATGTTATATTAAGCTGCATGGCAGGTTTTCTGCGACTACAGCAGACCAGCAGTCGACCGGCCTTATTCCCCTCCCCAAACATGACCTTAAAAATGGCCACAGACTGACCTCATACCCTTTTTCCACAGGAAGAGCGACCACCGACACTGACGATTAACAGATCGCAAGGAATCATGCAATTGATGCCTTAATAAGACGTGATCAGTATCGCATGCCACATGGACAGTTGACTACACAGTCCTTGGAAGCACTTTGTCGGCAAAAGTCAAACCAATCATCACATCAAAGAGACCGGTGCCGTCAAAGAAAATTGGCCATGCACTCGGTTCCTATGACTCATGAAATGTCAGTTGAATACATTTACAAATCAATTAATGAATGAAATTACTATCAGTAAATGAATGACATTGCCGATTGCTGTAACAAAATTGAGTGGGCTCCTTGTAATTAAACTGCCTCGGGATGTTTTCCAGAAGTTGTTTTATTCTCCTCCATTACTGATAAATGGATTGTTCTCTTGAAGCCGGTAGCTATTAGTACACTGACCAGGGTTTCAGTTACAATTGCTCAGCATCCGTGGAATGACTTCATTCCCCTTGCTGACGATCTCTTTGAGACATACATGTACCTAAAGTCAATAGCAATCTGTCTTACAAAAACATTTGACTGCAATGGGAGTTTGAGGGTTAAACAGAATACTGGTGAAATGGCGGGTCAATTGAGCACAGTATGTTACTGGTACAGTGTAACCCTTTGAAAAAAAAGCGCCAAAACTACATTGCAATGTTTAGTGCGCAGTCAAATAGTGACGTTGTGTACAGCATAATACACATATGAAAATTTCGCGGTAACATCAAAGAATGCCAGACTGCTGAGTATGGATATTTTTTGCACGGGATTTCTGTGGATGAAACTACTCACACTCGGAGATCCCATGCAAAACATATCCCCCGATATGGTGATAAAGTCAAAGTACGGTCAATAATAGTTTCGTTGTCCTGCATGGGTCCCCTAGCACAAACACATAATTAATGACGCACATGTTCACATTTCCCGCCAAAACTCAATTATATTTCATAACACGGGGGCTAAAACTCTGTTCATAGCAGTCCTAACTATTATAGTTCTTGGACTAATGCAGTCTAACGCTGCTATAAATATCTTCTGCAGTGTGACATCACAGCACACAAATAGTTCTACGATTGACAGAATATATCCTTTTGGTTTAATTTTCATGTGAGCTACCTGTTGAAATTTTTGGAAATACTTATTTAATTCAATACTCCTTGCTAGGTATTATTGGTCAATGCATAGACGCTTTTTAGTTTTTAATTATTTTACTGTCGGAATCTTATAAATTTGTAACTTGCAGCTTGTTCATTTATTTAGTCCTCAATCAGACGGTGGTCTCACATGCATTCGTAATTTCATAATCAATGGTTTGGGTGCCATCAACAGAATTACTGCACTCACGAAAATGATCAACTTGAGTAATATACGTAGCTTTGGATTGGTTTGTGAGTATCTCAGGTGCAAGGAAATGACTACTTTTTAGTGACAAATACCAAACTTGTCTCCCCACAGGATGAACAATGGTCGCCCCATGGTTTCCCCAATATGGCTGAAATACGGACTCATTTATTTTCACCTGGTGGAAACCCTGACACTGACTGAATATGTCCCTTGATACTATGAGAAGCTTTTCAGATATGTACCCTGATTACATCAATTTCTTCTTTAGACGGACCCGATATTTACCATGATTGCATCAATTTCTTCTTTAGACGGACCCGATATTTACCATGATAGCATCAATTTCTTCTTTAGACGGACCCGATATTTACCATGATTGCATCAATTTCTTCTTTAGACGGACCAGATATTTACCTTGATTGCATCAACTTCTTCCTTAGACGGACCGGCTGCTGCAGTAACAGGAGTTTCCTCAGGAATTTCTCCACCCGGAACAAATGTTTTAGTTTTCTGTCCGATGTCGGTTGACAACTTCTGACCTTTCTTGCCTTTAAATAGCCTTCCAGCAGCCTCTCGTTCCTAACAATGAAAGTGAGTTCATTAACGTTTGTAAAACAACTATCGTCAATGTAAAGTACATATGTGACCCGCCATATCAAATCCAGTCGTAAATCAGGATTTTTTTTACCCTGTGCCAATGCATTCTCTTATATATGCGAGTCAACCATGGGTCGCCTCGCATATATAAGAGAATGCATTGGCTAGTGTTCAAACGACTCTGGGATTCTGGAGTCGACTAGTCGAACACCAAAAGTCGAGTCGACGTCGACTAGTCGGCCAAATACATCACCAACCTTATACTAATGAAGCACATGTGAAGGAAAATTACAAATTCCGTGCCATCATCACACTATTTACACTCTACTGTGATCGGAGAATTGAATCACGTGACACGTCACGCGGTTTTGTTGCAAATGAACCGGTGCTCTAGAAACCCACCGATCGCAAATAAGTTCCCTACGAATCTACGATGATAATGAGAATAAATAATTGAGGAAATAATTGAGGGATTTTCTGTTAATCATGAAATCAAATAAATACTTCCCTGCCAGTGTATAGAAAATAAACGATACTCAGTCTCAGAGTCAGCTCAAAATAAAAAACAAAACAAAAGAAAACGTGCACACACACTGTGTGGCACACATACTGTGTGACACACATTATAATTATTAATGATTATATATACGATGTGTACATAGGCCTACTTTGTAAGTTGCCATAACTTCCGTAAGGCGTACGTAGCAAGCAGAGAGTTAGACTCAGTTAGTGTCTACGAACACTTTTGTGGAAGCCCCTCCCTCTTTACCTGTGTTGGTTAGAAATGCGCACTACGAATTTTTGCGTCCGCGGTATAGGGAGTATGAAATGTGCGCGAGCGTAGAAACTAAATGACGCAATGCAAAGACCACGTGGCATTAACCTGGAACATGCGTGAGATGTCGGTCAAGTACTGTTTATGGACCACGTACTTTTTAGAAGTCAAATATAGAGTTACTGCTCTTGTAATGATAATGGTTAACTTGAATTATCGCATTGGCGAATTTCGGCGTAGTTCTATGTCAAGCTCGACATTAGGACATATGTTTGGACTTTGGAAAGCTTCTTGAACATAGACTAGCTATCTTTGCTGCTTTTCTGACCCACATTTAGTGAAACCATGCATTGTCAAGGCCAGCTGATGAGATTAGATACTGTATTTCGACTAGTCGACTGTGGAAGTTAGAGTCGATTACCCGAAAAACCAGCGTCGACGATTATTTGTCGACTAATCGTTTGAACACTAGCATTGGCCTAACAATTGTTTACAATTTTAATAATTTTTTCTTGTATTCTTTAACAATTTTATAATTTCACCCATACAGAGCCCCAGAAAAACATGAGCAGACGACACTCTTCTATATATGTGTGGGGCTCCCTGCAGGGTAATGGATGTTTTTTATTTTATGTCCTAAAAATTGTAAGAAACATTTATTTAAAAAAAATGATAAAAAATTGTTAGGCCAATGCATTCTCTTATATATGCGAGGCGACCTATGGTCGACTCGCATATATAAGAGAATGCATTGGCACCTGTTGGCACAGGGTAAAAAAATCCCGACTTACGACTGGATTTGATATGGCGGGTCACATATATATAAAACAAAGTTTGATTCGTTCTTATTTTCATTATTAATAGCTCTCCAATAACAAGATTTCGCATATCAAAACCATTGTTATGTAAACATTACTGTTACAGTGGCGCTTATACGATCAAAGTCCAATAAGATACCTAAGTTTAAACAAAACACAGATGGTAAACATTGGAAAAGGTCAACGCATTGAAAAATAATCTGTAAATCATATTTCGACTAATACATTTAACTTACTACGCGATTAGCGATGCTTGTTGACAAATCACTGTGACAGTTTTGTTTACATAACAAAGATTTAAACATGAGAAATTTCGTTATTGGAGAACTATCAATAATTAATATAGTTTATTTTTTCTCCATGTTCTTCTTGGTCATGATGTTGTTACACATTAACCCACTGCGAGTGCATTGGGTCCCTTAAACAATCAAACACAAACCGAGTTCCGCATGAAGATGCCGAAATCTTAACAAAAACAAAACTTGATCATTTATATAACATCAAATTTCAATCATGTGTGCAATACTAAATAATTAAAATGTACACTAAAGTTTTAATTATTGGGGACAGCAAATTTGATTTTGTGTTTAACATGCGTAACATTTCTATAACAGACTTCTACAAGGCATACAATCAATCTCTGTTTAACATGCGTAACATTTCTATAACAGACTTCTACGAGGCATACAATCAATCTCTGTTTAACATGCGTAACATTTCTATAACAGACTTCTACGAGGCATACAATCAATCTCTGTTTAACATGCGTAACATTTCTATAACAGACTTCTACGAGGCATACAATCAATCTGTTTAACATGCGTAACATTTCTATAACAGACTTCTACGAGGCATACAATCAATCTCTGTTTAACATGCGTAACATTTCTATAACAGACTTCTACAAGGCACACAATCAATCTGTTTAACATGCGTAACATTTCTATAACAGACTTCTACGAGGCATACAATCAATCTCTGTTTAACATGCGTAACATTTCTATAACAGACTTCTACAAGGCACACAATCAATCTGTTTAACATGCGTAACATTTCTATAACAGACTTCTACGAGGCACACAATCAATCTCTATTTAACATGCGTAACATTTCTATAACAGACTTCTACAAGGCATACAATCAATCTCTGTTTAACATGCGTAACATTTCTATAACAGACTTCTACAAGGCACACAATCAATCTCTGTTTAACATGCGTAACATTTCTATAACAGACTTCTACAAGGCATACAATCAATCTCTGTTTAACATGCGTAACATTTCTATAACAGACTTCTACGAGGCATACAATCAATCTCTGTTTAACATGCGTAACATTTCTATAACAGACTTCTACGAGGCACACAATCAATCTCTGTTTAACATGCGTAACATTTCTATAACAGACTTCTACGAGGCATACAATCAATCTCTGTTTAACATGCGTAACATTTCTATAACAGACTTCTACGAGGCATACAATCAATCTCTGTTTAACATGCGTAACATTTCTATAACAGACTTCTACGTCGCATATCAATCAATCTCTGTTTAACATGCGTAACATTTCTATAACAGACTTCTACGAGGCATACAATCAATCTCTGTTTAACATGCGTAACATTTCTATAACAGACTTCTACGTCGCATATCAATCAATCTCTGTTTAACATGCGTAACATTTCTATAACAGACTTCTACGAGGCATACAATCAATCTCTGTTTAACATGCGTAACATTTCTATAACAGACTTCTACAAGGCATACAATCAATCTCTGTTTAACATGCGTAACATTTCTATAACAGACTTCTACAAGGCATACAATCAATCTCTGTTTAACATGCGTAACATTTCTATAACAGACTTCTACGTCGCATATCAATCAATCTCTGTTTAACATGCGTAACATTTCTATAACAGACTTCTACGAGGCATACAATCAATCTCTGTTTAACATGCGTAACATTTCTATAACAGACTTCTACAAGGCATACAATCAATCTCTGTTTAACATGCGTAACATTTCTATAACAGACTTCTACAAGGCATACAATCAATCTCTGTTTAACATGCGTAACATTTCTATAACAGACTTCTACGTCGCATATCAATCAATCTCTGTTTAACATGCGTAACATTTCTATAACAGACTTCTACGAGGCATACAATCAATCTCTGTTTAACATGCGTAACATTTCTATAACAGACTTCTACAAGGCATACAATCAATCTCTGTTTAACATGCGTAACATTTCTATAACAGACTTCAACGAGGCATACAATCAATCTCTGTTTAACATGCGTAACATTTCTATAACAGACTTCTACGAGGCACAATCAATCTCTGTTTAACATGCGTAACATTTCTATAACAGACTTCTACGAGGCATACAATCAATCTCTGTTTAACATGCGTAACATTTCTATAACAGACTTCTACAAGGCACACAATCAATCTGTTTAATATGCGTAACATTTCTATAACAGACTTCTACGAGGCATATCAATCAATCTCTGTTTAACATGCGTAACATTTCTATAACAGACTTCTACGAGGCATACAATCAATCTCTGTTTAACATGCGTAACATTTCTATAACAGACTTCTACAAGGCACACAATCAATCTGTTTAACATGCGTAACATTTCTATAACAGACTTCTACGAGGCATACAATCAATCTCTGTTTAACATGCGTAACATTTCTATAACAGACTTCTACGAGGCACAATCAATCTCTGTTTAACATGCGTAACATTTCTATAACAGACTTCTACGAGGCATACAATCAATCTCTGTTTAACATGCGTAACATTTCTATAACAGACTTCTACAAGGCACACAATCAATCTGTTTAACATGCGTAACATTTCTATAACAGACTTCTACGAGGCATACAATCAATCTCTGTTTAACATGCGTAACATTTCTAT
Organism: Siphonodentalium dalli; assembly: GCA_032622095.1. NCBI lineage: Eukaryota > Metazoa > Mollusca > Scaphopoda > Gadilida > Siphonodentaliidae > Siphonodentalium > Siphonodentalium dalli. Next base: position 203,142,796 of record CP136069.1, read on the forward strand.
AACAGACTTCTACGAGGCACAATCAATCTCTGTTTAACATGCGTAACATTTCTATAACAGACTTCTACGAGGCATACAATCAATCTCTGTTTAACATGCGTAACATTTCTATAACAGACTTCTACGTCGCATATCAATCAATCTCTGTTTAACATGCGTAACATTTCTATAACAGACTTCTACGTCGCATATCAATCAATCTCTGTTTAACATGCGTAACATTTCTATAACAGACTTCTACGAGGCATACAATCAATCTCTGTTTAACATGCGTAACATTTCTATAACAGACTTCTACGAGGCATACAATCAATCTCTGTTTAACATGCGTAACATTTCTATAACAGACTTCTACGAGGCACAATCAATCTCTGTTTAACATGCGTAACATTTCTATAACAGACTTCTACGAGGCATACAATCAATCTCTGTTTAACATGCGTAACATTTCTATAACAGACTTCTACAAGGCACACAATCAATCTGTTTAACATGCGTAACATTTCTATAACAGACTTCTACGAGGCATACAATCAATCTCTGTTTAACATGCGTAACATTTCTATAACAGACTTCTACGAGGCATACAATCAATCTGTTTAACATGCGTAACATTTCTATAACAGACTTCTACGAGGCATACAATCAATCTCTGTTTAACATGCGTAACATTTCTATAACAGACTTCTACGAGGCACAATCAATCTCTGTTTAACATGCGTAACATTTCTATAACAGACTTCTACGAGGCATACAATCAATCTCTGTTTAACATGCGTAACATTTCTATAACAGACTTCTACAAGGCACACAATCAATCTGTTTAACATGCGTAACATTTCTATAACAGACTTCTACGAGGCATACAATCAATCTCTGTTTAACATGCGTAACATTTCTATAACAGACTTCTACGAGGCACAATCAATCTCTGTTTAACATGCGTAACATTTCTATAACAGACTTCTACGAGGCATACAATCAATCTCTGTTTAACATGCGTAACATTTCTATAACAGACTTCTACGAGGCATACAATCAATCTCTGTTTAACATGCGTAACATTTCTATAACAGACTTCTACGAGGCATACAATCAATCTCTTAAAGATGGTTTATCTCTTCCTACAGGAATGGACCCTTATCATATCGGTAACCGGGCTGGGTGCCCAAACCGCAGACGTCTCAAAAACATGGTGCCATAACGTTAGTGGAGGAAATATTACCCACCGACATATTAGACCGACTCCCCATTACAATACATACATGTAGGCCTACATTTATCGCAATTTAAAAATTAATATAGATAAACTGTCCTAATCCACCTTCAAAACTTTTCTAGGGGAGAACTCCCAAACCCCTTGTCAATAGGAGAGGTACACCTCCCATATCCACCTCCAACTCAGGCCATAACTCTTTGGGATATGCCTTTGACATATCATCGTCTGAAAACAGGTGTCCTCAAAAAAATCCCTGCATCCACCCCTGCTTCCAAAATATGTTTTATATAATTTAAGTCCAGGAGCTGTTAGCGGTACCCTTGCACCCCCCCCCCCCTCGGGATTTAACTTTACCCCACTCATTTTGTTCCTTATTATGTCCTTCAACTTTTAAGCAATGTTAACATGAAAAAAAAGTGGCTGCATAGAATCCAGACATCATGACTTCCATCATGGCTGCCGTTTTTTCAGTTTGATGCAAATTCTAGCGGGAAAATATAGTAAAATGTATACAATGTATATATTTTCGTGACGCTAAGACATAATGCCACCTTTATATATACATTTGTATATATCTCAGAAAAAAATCGAGAACTCTATCTAACTCTGTCCTAATTAGATTGTATGTATTATACCAGACAATTCTAAATAAAAATAAAATCAATATTAATTGATAAAAGCATTTCCGAACAGGGGTCTTCATTATTTTATACCCAGGAAATTATATAAAACTTGTTATATGAAGAGATAGACCATCTTTAAACCTTCCATGACTGGAGCTTCCTGCAATTTTGCGAGAACCCTGTGCCAATTTATTCTTACCGGTATATATGCGAGATTCCCATATGGAGCCTCGCATATATAAGAGAATACATTGGCCTAACAATATTTACCTTGACTTTGCAAGCCAGTGCATTCTTATATATGTTTTAACATTGGGTCATAAAATGTTCATTAGACGGAACACATACCTTCATCTTAATTCTTTGGAAATCTAACACTCTCAGCTGTGGGATCCTGTTGATGACGTACAGTCTGTAGTATTTCTTGTTGGTCACAGGATTTTTCAACAAACTGTGAAGGAAAATGTAAGTAAAGTTCATCACAAACTATCAGTGAGTGACAATTGGGTCTCCTCTGTTAGGCCAAAAAAATAATACCTGTGTTTGGGGTAACTTGACCTGACAAAATTTGGGTAGGTAGGGATTATCTTCTTTTTTTTTATATGAAGGCTATAAAAGCGATATAACTTACCAGTCAAATGATACGATGTTGACTGTATGTCTTTCCATTGTTTGTCCATTATATTCAGTTGTCGTCAGGTGAGTATCTTTATGATGAGACTCATGTCTCTAATATTTGGTGAAACATTTTAACGTTAATTTCAGTAAACAAAAGCCATTGAAAAGTCGATAAGTTATGATTTATATATTATTTTACAAGTAGCTGCAAGCCTTGAACTGTGAATATTAATAATTTAACTGCAGATTTATTGAGAATTTCTATGGAAACAATCACTTGTCATATATGTTCAAAGTCATTTAATTTCTATTAACCAACATCCTACAGTACCTACACATATCAATTGGGTTAATAAACATATCCCATGCCCATGCATGGCCCATAATTCTAATTGACTTTGTTTTATATTCGGTTAAAGTTGCCTATTTTCGAGGCATCCCGTTTCTGGATGTCAGTTGAGCCACTAACTCCAGTTTGGTGTCTTTTGTGAGTGCGATTTTGCAAGCTAATTGGACTAACGACTCACTGAATTAAAGTCAGCAACTTAAACTAATAGAAACTGGAAGAATAAAGTCAAGTTGGGAGAATGAGATTGGTAATTTTCAAAATAAAAAGTTTACGGCGGGCGGTCCAGCGAGCGGGTTACCGGAAACACTTTGGTGTGGACATTTATTAACATCCACACGGACAAGTATCATTCTGTCCGCAGACGCCATGTTTATTATTTACCTGCTGGACATGCACGCGCAAACAATAGCATGCGGGGGACACGGAAAAAATGTTTTGAGTCACACGTTTTTTTTAGACTCGGTCGGGCGACCCCAAACACAGGTATTATTTTTTTTAGGCCTTACGATGTTCTGCGTATGATTTATATTTCACTCCACTAACAAATAAATCACATATATCTGATAATTTTATATAATATGCCCCATCACTAACTCGCGGCCATTTTGGATCCACCTGGTCCGGTTCCGTGGTTTCATAGATTCATCCAGCCCCGGTTCATTGGTTTCAGTGCTACAGGTCAAAGTTTTGGAGTCGCATTTCCATATATGGATCTTTTGAATTATTCATGACTTCCATATATGGAAAGTTAAGTTAAACCACGGAACCGGACCTGGTGGATCCAAAATGGCCGCGAGTTAGTGATAGGGCATATACCGGTATTTATCAAGGAGACATACAATGTTAGTTATTGCCTTATTCTCACGAATAACAAAGTGTACATCATTAAAAGACACATCTTCTCTGGAAAGTATATTTATTGTCTAATTTATTATTTTTTTAGTTGCTTTAGAGATTTCTTCAGAAATTTATTGTTATTTTTTAGTTTAATTTCTCTATACCCCAAAATTAGCAGATGACACATTGCACAATGGGTGCACATCACCATCTTCACAACCTGGAAAACTTAAATCTGTGTCTAGGTCTCCCATAGCAGATGAGGCCATGCAGAATGAGGTCCCAAGAGGATGAATTTGGTGATGCTAGACTGCTGTGCAGGGTAGCATCACTAAATTCACCCTTTGGGAACCTCATTCTGAAATGTCCAGCACCATATTTTGAGGCCTGGTCATATGATATGTGTGATCACCTTAGATACTGTAGTTTCTTCAGACCCTGTAAACCATCGATGTCACCAAGCTCCTGTAGACCGTTATTTGTTATGACTATTGTTTACCTTAGATACTGTAGTTTCTTCAGACCCTGTAAACCATCGATATCACCGAGCTCCTGTAGGCCGTTATTTGTTATCACTATTGTTTCCATATTTGGAATTGATTCTTCAAGACCTTCAGAAATCCTCCTAAAAAGAAATAAAATACATGATTTTGTAATGAGATTAAAAAATCCATTATGATAATTAGTTGATGGCCCTGTGAATACCATATTTTAATTTATTTTATATATGTCAGAGTTATGGAGGCACGGACTCAGTATGAGTGTTCATTGCTTCATATTTGCGTGAACAAATTCTCAAAAGGTCGCCGACCATGTGTCCCCCGAAACGGTGGCATTTTAGTAACGATAGCTTTTTTATAACTCTGTCAAAAGTCATCGGAACATGACCAAATTCAAAGTTGGCCTTTGTCTTCTGAAATTTGAACCATGTACCAAATATCAAGAGATTCAGTTGAAAATGGGCGGACCAAACCCAAATTCGAACTTGACCTGTATCTTCATGTGTTTAATCCACATACCAAATTTAAAAACAATCAAATTACAAGAACTAAAGTTATCATCCAGAAACCAAATAACCGACAAATTCTGAGTCGACAAGGACCATAACTACAGCAAAAATGGGCGGACAGAACCCATATTCGAGCTTGACCTGTATTTGGAGCTGATAATCTGACATACCAAACCAAAGTTATCATCTAGAAACCTCAAAACCGGTATGTTTATTTGGATCCCAAGAGTAACAAAGCAGACAGTCTTCAGTTTACCTAATTACATGAGTTTTACAAATCTCCTAATACCCTGTGCCAATGCATTCTCTTATATATGTGAGTCGACCATAGGTCGCCTCGCATATATAAGAGAATGCATTCGCCTAAATTTTTTGTTTACAATTTTAATAATTTTTTCTTGTATTCTTTAACAATTTTATAATTTCACCCATACAGATCCCCAGACAAACATGAGCAGACGACACTCTTCTATTTGCTTCTAAATATGTGTGGGGCCAGGCCTCAGCTTACCAGGCGAGTAGGGCGAAATAGTCGCCCTCGACGCCTCGAAGTCGCCTTAGTGTCGCGCCAGGGAGAAGTGAAGTCGCCCTCCGATTTTCCCAAAATTATCCTACGGCTGTAGTAAGCGATAAGCCATGCATGCTATAGTGTTACAAATCAATTATGAATATATCGCCTGCGAGTCAAACAGTGACAAAATGTTGACACAAGGTCGACTCCTTTTGTTTAACAGCGCTGAGTAAGTAAATGCGGTCTTCAATGTCCAGACAAGGATTATAATATATCAAACAAAGAAGCCTTCCGTTTTGGCCATACTTAATAAAGTGTTGGTTTCTGCTCGTCCCGACTGACTGCTTTAAAACCGCCGACTCAAATTATTATTATATTGCCGATTTAAACATTTTGTTTGTTTTAGTTCCGTTTCCGTCTTTGTGGTATTCCGTGTTTTTACGCAATAACAGAATGCTAATCGAAGGGACCTCAAATAATTCTATTGAATCCGTACTCCCTTTAAATTATCCGATGTTACCTGATGTTACTGAATATATTTGACGACAAAATTATCCGAGAGCACCATTTTATAGTGTGCAAATAAAGTTTTAATCGTTGTATTGCCTTGTTCGAAATAAAACGTTATCCATAACCGGAAAATCGTAATTTTATTCCCAATGATTCAGTGATTTTAGACTTAGAGACACTCGGTAGTCGATGTCAAGACTCAAGGCCGTTAATTGTGGCATATATATGCAAACCAAATGCAACAAACAATCTATATTACATTTAAATGAAAAATTTGATTTTTTTTCCATGATAATGTTTTTTTCGTTTGTTTAACCTCATATTAAATAAATTATCAGATGAAATTATTCTCCAGTCTCTCACTTCTCACTATTTTTCTCTCACTTCTCCCTATTTCTGCCAGAGGGAGAAGTCACTTCTCCCTATTCTCAACCTGCAAGCTGAGGCCTGTGTGGGGCTCCCTGCAAGGTAATGGATGTTTTTTATTTTATGTCCTAAAAATTGTAAGAAACATTTATTTAAAAAAAATTATAAAACATTATTAGGCCAATGCATTCTCTTATATATGCGAGGCGACCTATGGTCGACTCGCATATATAAGAGAATGCATTGGCACAGGGTAAAAAAATTACCTAATTACATGAGTTTTACAAACTTACACAATCCTGTTATTATTGAACAGCAAAGATTTCAGCCTTTTCAATAATGGGAAGCCATCTATCTTTCGGATATCATTGTCGGAGAAATCAATCGTGTCAAACTGGTCCTGGTAAAAAATAAAAACAAAAAAAATTAATTTATTCAATCGAGAGGTAAGGTATGGGAAGTCATCTATCTTTCAGTTATCATTGTCAGAGAAATCAATTATATCAAACTGGTCCTGGTAAAAGATAAAAAAAAAATATATATAATTTAATTTATTATACGCTCAACAATAGATTATAGAAGAAAAGCAAACAGATAATAATCGTTATCCACCACTAGCAGTGAAGATATATAGAAAATTACACATTCATTGTACCGGTACCTTTGATGTTACGAACGTCTATGACGTGACTGAATATCTTGAATAATTATCATCGAATTATAAAATATTAATAATATATAGTAGCATTAGTATAATTCTATTATGAAGTATTAGCTTTGAATGTGACCCGGTTATAATGGGTATATGCACAGCAGGAGGAAAATAAAAATTAGAAATCTAGAATTTATTTGAGTGAATACCGAAAATGATCTTTTGTGACCACGAAAAAGCCACTCGCGAAAAAATAAACATATGTCTCTGTCACCCATGAGATCATTTACGGTATCCGCTAAAAAACACCAGATATCCTCCATATATTCAATCAAGAAGATAAAAGCGGTGTTATGTGCTCAAGTTATGTGAAGAAACTCAGTTCAAGATTGGCTCACTAAGCGTTTGATCAAAACTTGACGATAAACATTGAAAAAGGTCAAAGCATTGAAAAATATAATGAAAATCATACTCGGACTAAAATATTTTAACTTCCCACACAATTATCGATGTTTGTTGACAAATATCTCTAAGATTTTTTTACATAACAATGGTTGCAACCCGCGAATTTTTTTTATTGAATATGACGCGCTAAGCACCCATCTACATAATTGTCCTGTCCCTACTTAATCTTAGAGGAATCAATAAATAGTTAAACAGCATCACAAACCACTATCACAAAATTCTGATGGCTGCACCAAATTAATTAAAACAAGCAGTCGCAGACGGCGTTATCCCCCGCCGAAATGTGCAGGTGGGTAAGTGCATTGTCAATAATGTTTGCATTCTCAGTATGTGCTAAACAAGAGGTGGGATTTTGACAAAAAGCCTGGCTTGCGAACTCATTTTAGGTACTGGTCATGGGAATGAATATACCAATAAACCAAGTCCAATAACTCTGCTGAAAATATCCGACCGGATCTGGTTTGCGAACTCGTTCTAGATACTGGTCATGTGAACTCATATACCAAAAATCTTTGAAATCCGTTGACATTTGTGGAAATGAACCCTGTGACATCGTCCATTTGCACACAAAAAAATAAACAAAGTCCAATAACTCTGCTGAAAATATCCGGCCGGACCTGGTTTGCAGACTCGTTCTAGATACTGGTCATGTGAACTCATATACCAAATATTTTTGAAATCCGTTGAGATTTGTGGAAATGAGCCCTGTGATGTCGTCTATTTGCTATTTGGTAAATTCAACAAAAATAAAAAAAACTCCAATAACTCCGGTAAAAATATCTGGCCGGACCTGGCTTGCGAACTCATTCTAGGTAATGGTCAGGTGAACTCATATACCACAAATCTTTGAAATCCGTTGACATTTGTTCAAGTTATGACTTACAAATTCGGGACAGACGGACGTAACCCATTCCTATATTCATATATCCCCCGCAAAGCCTGTATATAGTGTCTGACATTTGCACAGCGGGCTAGCATCACCAAATTCACCATCTGGGGCAGGGGTCAATTTAATTTTTTAAATTTGTTTAGTATTTTGCAGTACTGGGTAGATTTTGTATAGTATTCCATACCAATACACATGTTTTTTTTTCATTTTAAATTGGTTAGCAGAAATTGCAAATTGCATCGCAAATTGTAATGCGAATTCAGTTAAATCGAGCCCTCGGGGAACCTCATTCTGCTTAGGCCTCAACTGCTATGGGAGACCTAGGATCAGATTAATGTTTGTTAGTCACCTCGATTATGCAATTTATCTCCTGCAAAGTAGGGGATATAAAGACTGAGCAGAAGGGAAAAAGTAACTAAAACAATGTTAATTATAGAATCTTCCCAGTAGATGAGGCCTGAGCAGAATAAGGTCCGCAGGTGAATTATTTGGTGATTTTAGTGGGTGGGATAGCATCACTAAATTCACCCTGTGGGGACCTTATGTGAGAAACACTACTGTATATCCAGACGTGGGCATACCAGAATATAATATATCCATGCACCAAGATACCGGTAGCATAGATTTATATTGAGAGTTTACATGTTCATAGCACTTCTACATACCAAAGTTGCTCCCAAATTCTCCAAGATAGGTATTTTGTATCCTGCAAAAAACAAGTGATAGGTTTTTAAGATGTGAAATATGCAAAATATTGTACTAGTACATCAGGGTAATTTCCAGGCCAGTTTTGGTACCTGTAACAGGTATGGGCGCCCAAAAAACAGTTAGAAAGAAGAAAAATTCCTCAGATAATTTGTTTTTTGACCATTATTACTAGAAAACAAACACAACTAAGCCAAATAAAAAAGATAATATGTTTCCGTACATCGACCGACCCTAAAAATAACCCGCCGACCCTAATCTTTTTATTGATATTTTTTTTAATGTTTTTACCGCCAATGCTCATAAATATTGATAATTATTAGGTGCAAAACACATGGTTTCTAACATAAGACTGTGATAAGTGACATGAAGTGTGACAGTTGTCTCAAAAGCCACAGGTGTGTGATGGGTTGTGGATTGATAGGCATGAATCTTGCAATTTTAATTTCAAGAGAGTGGATCTCATGCCTGCTTTACCATTATGCCTTGTTTGGGACTTATGGAACATATTCATGAGTTCCAAATAAACATGCATGCCCATTTATTATTTTCTTGACAGCATGAGAAATGTACATTTCCATTTCGTTTGACACTTAATATTCAAACAACATTTTACTGGTACACTTCATTGCTTCACCCACCATGTTTCTTTTGCACACATTTAAAAATGCTGGGTGCTATCTAAAGGGGTACTGAATCTGCCAATTATGGGACCATCTCCTTTTATACTCAAGAGAATATATGCAGCAAATTAATGCATTTGAGCCATGGATTAGTGCCAAATACACTGATGTGTTCTATGAGAACGATGCAAACAACATGGTAATTTATATGACTGGAGTCATAAATTCATTTTCAATATACTTACCATGTTGTTTGCACCATTCATAGAGCACATAAGTGTATTTGGCATTAATACATGCCTCAAATTCATTCATTTGTTGCATGTATTATGTTGAGTATACAAGGAGATAGTCCTACAAATAACCGGATTCAGGGTACAGTACCCCTTTAATATATTATTTTGTTCAAAATAAATGTTTTGTTTTAATAAACTTGCTTTTATAATTGACACCAACTAATGCTACACAGGTTTTGAAAATGTGCTGAACAGTATATTCGTGTCTTGTCATGATTTCTGTTAGAGGATCTTTGTATAGGTTGCAAGGAAATTTAAAATTAACTGAAGACGAACTGCTGGTGGCTGCCAGACTTTCGGGAACACACTTAAAGTAACTGCATTAGTGCTGATCACAAACCCTGTGTACCCTTCAGCAGATTTTCAAAACCTGTGTACCGTAAAATACCCTTCAGCACTTTTATTTGGTGAGTGACCCCCTTCAGCCCAACTGACATCTTCAACAATCAGGCAGAATATCCCATATGAACAATTCAAATATATAGGTTCTATAATATTTTCGGACATAAATTCCGAGCCCCATCCCTCTGAGTTTATGGCCAAAATCAGTATGTGAATACTGAAAGTTCGAAACACGCTATTAAGAATAACAGCAAGTTTGATATCTTGTTCAATGTTAATGTATATTTCCACAAGTAATCCTTTCCCTACAACACAAGACTTGAAGTAGGCATTTTATGTCATTTCGGTCGAGGTAGTTCAATATTTCTGCAGCTGGAAAAAAATATCAAAAAATAATTTTAAAAAAACATTTCCCTACCTACCGCTATACTTAAAGTAATTGACCACCAATAACGTGGTGTCACCCCGTTAATATGGCGGTACTATACCGCGGTATCCTCCAATACCACGGTACTGATACCGCTTGTTAACGCGAACAAGTATGTGTGAGTAAATACTTCCCCTAAAAGAGTTCCATGAAAATCACTGCGGTATTCAACAAAATTAATGCGGTGCCCGCTAAAAGACCACGGTATCATTATCGCCCAATACCGTAACTCCACGCCATGACTGTCTCGATACCGCTACCGTTTATTACCGGTATCACCGCGGTCATGACCGGGGTATCACCCCGTTTTTCTGGTCAATTACTTTGAGAATAGCGGTACCTACCCTAATTTTTTCTCTCCGTTATCGGGAAACATATTATCTTTTTTATTTGGCCTATTAAACACTAAATCATCAAATAAAGCAATAAATTGTCATTTTATGGCAGTATGTACATGTAGTTCAAGGGGGAGGCCACCCCATACCCTCCCCAACTTAGGGCCTTCGGATATGACTTTGGCATATAAACAGGTGTTCCCAAATAATTACTGGAAACTACACTGTAGTACATGTATATATAACTACTGTAGCTGAAACTGGCTCCCTTTGGCAGCCTTTATTCAGTGTCGAGGGGCCTACCGGGTATTTAGTAGCACCCGTAGTTTTAACTTTTAGGAAACCGAAATGTTATAAAATCGGTCAGTTGAAAAATGGCTGTAAATCATGTATTAATAATTGGAATTTCGACAGAACCCATATTCAAACTCGGCCTGTTAGCTTGGAAATGCACCCTGTTTCCCCAATACGGGTGAGTACAGTCATTTATTACCCCCTGGCGGAAACCCTGATCATGACATGTAACCAAAATTTGATTTTCGATGTGACTCTGAGCATTTTTGCTGCACTGCATAAAACTTACTGGGTGGAGAGTATAACATATAGCGGAATTCAGCTAGGATAGCTGAATACAGCCTAATGAGTATTGTACTAAAATGTAGCAGATCTTTCACATTCTCAGACCTGTACTGTAGTACCATCGTCAGGTCAGGCACAGGTGCCAAATGAGCTAAATAGCTCATTTGAGCTCATGTAACTAAATTTTTAATGTGATTTCAGGCTAACTCGAAATATTGACACGAGATTTTAATTGTACTGATCAACATAACATTGAGCTTCACAAAAATACCTTCCGCTCATCTACCCACAACAGTCTTTATATATTTTAAGTGACATTTGTTAAGGATTTACACTTATGTTTTCATTAAAATTCGGAAGAGAAAATAGTTTTTAGTTGACTTTTCATTCGGTAAATCTTGCCGTGTCAGCTGCGCCACGCCATTTTTTTTATCTTATCCCAAGATAAAATGAAACAAACATTTTGATTGGCTCTTCAAAACGGTCTCTCGCTATGTGTTTATAAGTAGGATTCCAATTGAATTTCACCAGTGGCAGTTAGAACGTATGGAAAGCCACGTGCTTAACCATATCGACAAAATAGAAAACACAGTAAGCGATGCGTAAAATTATACAGTAGAATACGAATGTATTGACCGTTCGTGCTTCCGTATTTCTTCCTCTCCGAATGGGAGTCCACTCAGTCCAGTCACTTTGGGAAAATATTTCTCGTAAATGGATGCCAGCGGTTTATCCAATCGGACAAGACGTAACCTTGTGTGGTTAATCTTCACATGCAGAAGCGGCAGTTTTATGTACACAATTCGTAAGTTAGATAAAAAGTTTAATCAATATCATAAAAGTGTTAATCAAATCGCCTTTGTTTGCACCGCGGCTGTTTTAATTAGTTGTACCCAAGGTGTTTCTGTGAAGCTTCATGTGCGGTCTAACTAATGAAATTAAAAGTGCGTGTCGATATTTCGAGTTAGGCGTTGAACTGAAGACAGTTTCCGACTGTAATTACATTAAAAATTTAGCTCAATTTTTATTTAGCTACATGAGCCTATGATGTTGATGAGGATGATGAGCTCAAATGGGCTATTTCGCTCATTTGACACCTGTGTCCGACCTGCTCGTATGCTTTCCTTTATTTATGCATATATTTCAAACATGACAACCCATAAATATAAATTGAAGTGACAAAATGTATCTCCCAAAATGCAGTAAAGTTGAAATTATGAAATTGAAATTATGAAAAGGCAAATGCAAAAAAAGTTGGGAAAACTCACCGCGCAAATCGAGTTCCCGATCGCGGACAGGATTTGTGTATTGAGATGCTTGTTCGATTATCTCGGCAGTTAGCTTGACCATAATTTTTTTTTTTAGTAAGAATACGTTGCGCAGTTACATCTATTAATTACAAAGAAAATACGTTTGTGTAGTAATAGTTCTTAAGCTCTTTATATGGAACAAACATCTAAACTACGTAAAGTGAATAACGTGCGTCCATTCTCAGACATGCGCAGTGAACAATGAGACATTCAAAAAGATGAATGAGGAAACGGATATTTAATACATTTTTGAATTCTAATTATTATTCTTAGACTCAATGCATGACATAATCAGCGCTATAATCTGTCATTTTAACCAAAAGCAGTTAATATATGAAACATATTAAAAAGTATGAATAAAAAATGACTCATGACATAAATTTTTCGACATGTTTGCATTACCGTCTCCTATCACTATTTTTTTATCAGTTGAAAAGAGTTACGCCCCCTTGTGCAACAGCGACATTTCCTCATTTCGTGGGAGCCAAACCGAGCAATATGAGCAAATAGTTGCAATATAGTATCTTGTTTCTCCATATATACTAATTCAATTGTGTCTAATTGAATTCTGTGTTATCGTAGTTCTGAATAGAACATGGCTGTTAGTAGCGCGCAATCGGAAACTGTTGTAAATCTGGATGGAAATGATGCTTGTGTTGACGACGACGCTAAAGTCGCCCTAAATGGGATAAATATGCTCCTCAACAACGGCTTTGATGAAGCAAGAGCACTCTTCGAAAAATATAAGTTCGTTGATTTGTTATTCCTCTACATGTATTTATTTCTTTATGGCTGGGCAATATTGGCCCAAAAAATATGGCGAATAGGTAATATTATGGCGACGACATCGCGATAAACGATATTGGCCCAAATAAACATCGCGATATTAATTATTATGGTGACAACATCGCGATAAACGATATTATCGCAATATTATTTTGGTAGATAACAATTGGTACAATGTAAGTGCAATGTGTGATATACCGGAATGGCCGGAATGCAATATTTCATACTAGTACAACCGGTAGTAGGGTCCTGCAAATTGGAGATTTTGATCGAATCGAGTCTACGTAATTGATTCGAATATCGAATTGAATCATACCTGTGTGTTGCATTCTTAATTAGGCATTTAATGTCAATAATTAGACGATTTGAGAAACGTTCTATGAACTTCCATGAAGTTCCATCATACATGTAACTTGTGTGGCGATCAACCGTCGTTCCCGATACTATTAACTTTAATTGAGAATTGTCGAGAAGAAAAAAAAACAGATTAAAACGTCCATGCGGTCGTAACGACGATTGGATATATAACCACTAAACAGATTAGCGGAATTAAAATCAATTTGTAGAGTTTGCATGTACCGGTACATGCACAATTTCAAATCGGCACTCGGAAACACCCGTTTTTATAAACTTTTAGATGCAACAACAGTCGCAGGGTAACCTGTTTATGTAGTGCTGGATGCTTAGATGTCTTGTAGTCCCAGACGCTTGCGATTTATATACCACGTTGCAGTCATCACACGTGTAAATTCCTGCACTACATGCAGCTTTTATCATGTTTAAAATAAACATGAATAACGGACGACAAATTGTCAAGTTTCAAGGAACGTTCCTAAACTGAAAGTCAACTTTAAAAGAAAACACCGCCACACACACTCTTCGACGCCGGCAGCACGTGTTGTTTACATTCTCAGCGATATTACAGAATATATAGTCGGCGGATAACACTAGCGATTGCTCAGTCTCATCGCTATTATAATTTACGCGTGTCGTCAGTCCATCAGCGATCTCTGAGCTTTTGGCTACCATGTTCAAAGCTAGAATTCAGATGTATTTAGTCGTCCTATAGTGGCTAATTACTGGCTACACTTATATTTAATAGCATGCGAACATTCGCATTGTACAATATGAATTATAAGGTGCATATATTCATAATTTTCGGGAATTATATGGCACACAAACAGCGAAGATCGACGTGTGCACTTGTCCGTAAACAGCTTATTTTTTTGTCAGTGTATATTCAAAATTTCGAGTTGGAAATTTCGAATCGAATTTGACTTTCAAATCGAATATAGAATATTCGCAGGACCCTAATATTTCATGAATAAAGTTTCACAATACATGATTTGTGGGCCATGTGAGGTTGAGTAAATGTGTATTGAACATTGATGGTACATCAGTAACTTCACAGGGGTCGGGGTCGATTCGGTCCAGGGCTGTTTCGGCTGGGCTTGTTCGGCCGGGCTTGTTCGGCCCATGGTTTGGGCCGAACAGTCTCACCTAAAAATGTTTTTATCAGTAGGATATTTGGATGCTTATATATATTTTTCTTTTGTATGTTATTTTATTATTATAATAAAGCGTTTAATATTTTGATTAAAGTGTATAAAAGGGTAGCATTGCTCTAATTTATATTATATATATATTGATCTTATGATTTGATTTAATATTCTTACCTGTGATTTGTCTGTGAGAAAGATGATAATAGATATATGTTACTTTATAGATTGGTACATGTATCTACCTTTTTACACTCAGAACGGCTTCTTGCATGTTTGTTTGGACAAGATAAAACGGTGATTGATCTGAGTTGAGAATCACTCAGTTGGTGAGTTGAGACTTGTTCATGCAATCACAACATGTTTGTTTAAGTGAGGCTTGTTCATGCCTATCACAACATTGTTCCATCTATTTAAGGGTAGTGTGTATGCCCCAACACCATATCCCATTAGTTCTTCAATTTGATTAACAATGAGCCGACGATACAGTTTACGAGTATTACCAACCAGCACCGACCTGAACGGTACTTTTCTGGTTAGTAACATTTTATAATTTAATACATTTTAATGGTACTAGTAAAATTTGTTGCAGTGTTAATACTATGTGTGTATACCCATTACTATGGTTGCGAATAAAACGTTAATTACAAACATAAATCTCCATTGTCATCAAAAGAACGGTCCCAAATCAAAGGCAATTAACATGCCGTCCAATTAACACCCAACACTACCTAATTACCCGAATTGAATAGGGGCCGAACAAGCCCGGCCGAACGAGCCCGGCCGAACGAGCCCGGCCGAAAGATCCCTGGACCGAAAAGTCCAAGACCGAAAGAGCCCTGGACCGAATCGACCCGCTCCCCTTCACAGAATACCGGTACATGTAATGACCACTTGTCTGCAACAATTGCCAACGGCGACCACAACAACTTTCAACTCCTTTCTAATTTGGACAGTTACGGTATAATATAAACTGTAAGCAGTGGTCAAAGCACCATTTCTATGACACATTGTCAAAATTAGTGAACAGTGATAACTGATAATAATACTGTTCAAACAATCACGCATACTCATGTGCACATGTGTTATTGTTGCCATGTGTGAGATGTCAGGCAGATGAGCTGCGTGTTTATAAGCACCTGTCGGCTTATTTGATCCTTTAATAGGGGAATGTGTAGTTCCCACCTACCTACCGGTACATGTATAGAGCACGTACCTATTATTGACATGTGACATGAACCAGTGAATGAGAGTTAAGCATCCGCAAACTAAATTTTTAATGTAATTAGTCGGAAACTGGCTTGAAACAAAGGGATATAATCATATAACAAGACCCATATTAAGCATGGCATTCGGTTTCAAATGGCCATGTTATTTATTAGTGAGGAATTGGTTGTTGGTAGCATCATGAGACTTCAATGTACATATACAACAGCCCTGTGAATTAGTGTCGCAATGGGCAGTGCCGAGAAAAAAGCTGACGTGAAAAGAATTTGAGCCGGCATTTTTTTAGCCAAGGAAAAGATATAGACATGTTCAATTAGTTTGTGAAATTGATGTTTGTTGAAGCGCTAGCAATGCCATGATCCATATGGCACATGTCCACAAAATCATTTTACTTGCAATTTGTACACATTGACACAATCAGCTAGTGGGGTAAATATAAAATCTGACATGGTAATCCATCTCCAAGCAACCGGTTATGGTTGACAGAGCAAGCCGCACCAACTTGAATGGAGGTAATTGTGTCAGTCGCATGTGTGCGACATACCAATCATCTCACAATGTAGCCAATTGATGCTAGCGCTTTGATGTTTCCGACGAAACATATCAAACTTGACAAGCACGTGCTCCGATGTTTTAAAACTTTTTCGACTGCGTGTTTCCGGTAAGTTAGTTTGGGACTATTATACTTACTCTAACTTCCCTGTTTGTTGGGACCATATGATGGGTTTCAACCTACATGGAGAATTGAATATCGATATTTTTATTTCAGACGATATTATTGACGATATCAAAATTAAAACTGGCTATACCCGATATAGCGTCTATCGCCCAGCACTATATGTCTGCCCTGGAAATTAATTTTAAAGAGGCTTTGCTCGAGTCATGAATGTGGGGGAGGTGCACCAAAATTGATGAAAATAGTTTTAGTCAAATTAGTGTCGATTTCCCCCAAATTGTTACATAATTATTCTTCTCCATGATTCGCAGAATTTAATTGATTAGGTTAATGATGCCACATTGGTGCTGTTTAGTTCACAGATGGGGGGGGCTGTCAATGATAAGAATATATTTAGTCGCCAATATCCACCAAATTTATAAATAGTTACATGTATCCATGATTGAATTTGATATTTACCTGTATTCTTGAGCTGTATTTCGCTTGCGCGAAATTTCCAGGCCTGAGCTTTCGCTTGTTGTGGCTAATGTGTTTGTTCATGATTTCAATTTAATATGTAATAAATCATAGAAGTGTTCTCTTTGTCTCTCCATGAATCATTCATAATTGAGTTAATAATATAATTTTTAGCTCAACTTTACTTTGTAAAGTTTGAGCTATTGCCATGGCTTTGTCGTCCGTCGTCCATGTGTGCATGTGTACGTAAGGCATCAACAATGCAGGCTACAGGTCGTACCTTTGGTCGGATCATTATGAAATTTTTCATAGCTGTTGACATCAACATTTAGACCAGAATGATTAATTTTGGGGTCATTCGGACAAAAAAACGTACTGTTTGTCTGATCATCATAAAATTTGTCAAGAATGTTAATAATGACATGTAGATGGGAACGAGTCATTTTGGGGTCATTCGGACAAAAAACATGGCCGCCAGCAGCCATCTTGGATTTTACTCTTTGTATGACTAAATCCTTTAGCACGGGCTACAGGTCGTACCTTTAGTCTGATCATCATAAAATTTGTCATGGCTGTTGACATTGGAATGTAGATGGGAAAAAAGTCATTTTGGGGTCATTCGGACAAAAAACATGGCCGTCAGCGGCCATCTTGGATTTCAAAATTTAATCCATTAGCACGGGCCACATGTCGTACTGTTTGTCTGATCATCATGAAATTTGTCATGGATGATAATATTGACATGTAGATGGGAACGAGTAATTTTGGGGTCATTCGGCCAAAAAACATGGTCGCCAGCAGCCATTTTGGATTTTACTCTTTGTATGACTAAATTTTTTAGCACGGGCTGCAGGTCGTACCTTTAGTCTGATCATCATAAAATTTGTCATGGATTTTAACAATGACATGTAGATGGGAACGAGTAATTTTGCGGTCATTCGGCCAAAAAACATGGTCGCCAGCAGCCATCTTGGATTTTACTCTTTGTATGACTAAATCCTTTAGCACGGGCTACAGGTCCTACTTTTAGTCTTATCGTCATAAAATTTGTCATGGCTGTTGAAATTGGAATGTAGATGGGAACGAGTCATTTTGGGGTCATTCGGACAAAAAACATGGCTGCCAGTGACCATCTTGGATTTAAATTTAATCCATTAGCATGGGCCACAGGTCGTACTGTTCGTCTGATCATCATGAAATTTGTCATGGATGATAATATTGACATGTAGATGGGAACGAGTAATTATGGGGTCATTCGACCAAAAAACATGGCCGCCAGCAGCCATCTTGGATTTTACTCTTTGTATGACTAAATCCTTTAGCACGGGCTACAGGTTGTACCTTTAGTCTGATCATCATAAAATTTGTCATGAATGTTAATAATGACATGTAGATGGAACGAGTCATTTTGGGGTCATTCGGCCAAAAAACATGGCCGCCAGCAGCCATCTTGGATTTTACTCTTTGTATGACTAAATTCTTTAGCACGGGCTACAGGTCGTACCTTTAGTCTGATCGTCATACAATTTGTCATGGATTTTAACGATGACATGTAGATGGGAACGACTCATTTTGGGGTCATTCGGCCGAAAACATGGCCGCCAGCATCCATCTTGGATTTTACTTTTCTCTTCATGTCTATAAACTAGTATTAGACATTCAACTTTCCACATTCCTAATCGCTCCATTGACTGTAATACATTAAATTATTCCCTTTCCAAGTTGAGCTACAGTGTCATTGACACTTTCATATCATATGAGGAGTCTAATTGTGTAGTTTAAATATGTCAAAATGGGCGCTGCTCGAGTCAGTAATGGCGGAGAGGAGGGTCACCAAAATTTATAAAAATATTTTAGCACTAATTTCCACCAAATTTATTCACATTCTCCATGATATATCATGTGATTCAAAGACTCCATATTGGTGATGTTTGGATCAGGGATGAGGAGGGGCACTAACATTGATAAGAATTATTTAGTCGCTGATTTCCTCCAAAGTTATATATAGTCATCTCCATGATACAAGGAATCTGTTGTGGTTTGAAGAAACCAAAATGGCCTTATTCATTGATTAAATTGTTGCGATTCGTTCATTAAATTTTAATTCAACTGATCACCTTTTTTTTGCAATAAATTTCAGAGGTTGTTTGTAATAATTAAGTTCAATTGGACATATAATAAACATATTATTACTACTGTGAATTGATCTCAGTCTCCACATCACATCTCTTTCAGAAGGTGATATCCCGGATCAGACTCACAGCCTGAGGCAGCTCGTCTGATCCGGGTTCTCACATTTCAACTCGGCGTGATATGGAGAGTCAGATCACTTCACTGTAGTGATAATCTCTATATATAAATATGTATATCAAACAATTATGGACAATATTGGCATTATATTGTACATTGTCTGATATAAAGTTTTATTTGTAATCCATTCTCAATTTTTTTCAGAGATGACAGCCTTTTGATGCAAGCTGGATACACCTTTGTCTATTTCATGGTAATTTATAAGGACATAATAAAAATATATTACATTCCTACGTATGATTTACCTTGATTTCTTGAGTGATTATCCTACATATGATTTACCTTGATTTGGTGTGATTTACCTTGATTTCTCAAGTGATTATTCTACATGTACATGTATGTATGATTTAAGTAGAATAAAAAAGTTTTAATAGTGATTTTTAATGCTGATACATGCATTTAAAGTTTGTTACATTACAAGTAGATTCAGGCCTTAAAATCCATATATTTTGCGAGAATCAAAATATATCATTTCTACAGTGAATCAGCTGCTTTTATGAGATTCTACTGGTAACTAAGAATCAATATTCGGATTTTAAGCCCTGAGATTATAAAAGTACTAACGCAGAAATAGCTCTGATTTCATTGATTTGTTCACATGTACAAAGCTTAATTAAACAATTTGTGTGACTTTTATTGCTTTACCCATTTGTGTATTAGCAACTTGTATATTACAGTAGTACATGCATATTACAGTATGTCAAGTTGAGTTTCAGTAGTTGTTGATTCTTCTCATAATTTTTACATCCCTGTTTATCTCTCCATTTGTAGCAAGCACTGATGTCATTTGAGGATGACAAACTAGCTCAAGCTGTTAAAATACTGGAGGAGACTGGAAAACGTTGCCAGAATGATGATAATATCTTTAAATCTATGAAGAAAAAAATAACGAAAAGACAGGTATGATTGTGTAGCCACAGATCGAGTGCTTTACAACAGCAATTTTGATGTAATGGTATCCCTAGTGTCGTTGGGAGAATTCTCATTCCATAAAAACAATTGCGAATACCTACCAGTGTTTAGGTAACGAAACATTGCAACAAGACGTGAAGTTAAATTCGCAGGTAAAATAAGTGTACTGACAATTTTTTGTTAATGTTAACTTTCTTAATTTATTTTGATATCGGACTTCACTACATTCATTACAACATGTTAAACCATGAAATATTCCTGACCATTCTTCAATATCTGGACCTCGTCCACATACCCTGCTGGACAAAACAAGTGTCCATTGGCACTGCGGTGTATTTGCCGTTCGGCCGCGGTGTCAGAGTTTGTAACCACAGTTGAACGGCAAGTACATTCAGACACTGCGGCCAAACAGCAAGTTCACTGCGGCCGAAAGGCAACTACCCTCGCAGTCGAATGGCATGTACACCGCGGTTAGATTTCTGGTTTGTATTGTCTTTTTTAAGTTTGATGAATGTACACCGTGGCAACTACACCATGCTGAATGGCAATTATACCGCGGCCCAACTGTAGTTAGCCGGTGGAGCCGCAGTGTAGTTGCATTTCGGCCGCGGTGGCAATGCTAACCGCACCGCAGTTAAGTGGACACTTGTTTTGTCCAGCAGGGTAGTCATTAACCCTTTACCCAACAAACCGGCCAAAACCGGCCAAATACAGCTTCAACAGCCTAAAATATCTTCGGTCTGTCTCAATAGAACCATATAAATATGGATATCATTGGAACCGGCTCATTGACCACATTGTGATGGTTACAGTTATGCCCTGTGCCAATGCATTCTCTTATATATGCGAGTCGACCATAGGTCGCCTCGCATATATAAGAGAACGCATTGGCCTAAAAAAATCTTTTTTTAACACTTTTTACCATTTTTTCTTACATTCTTTAACAATTTTATAATTTTTAATGTGTTAAGCCAATGCATTCTCTTATATATGCGAGGCGACCTATGGTCGACTCGCATATATAAGAGAATGCATTGGCACAGGGCCGTTATGTTGGGTAAAGGGTTAATGAGATCCATCAGAACAGAGTGTTAGTTGAGAATGTGGTTTTAGTGCTACAGGTCAAAGTTCTGGAGTAGCATTCCATATATGGAAGTCATGAATAATTCAAAAGCTCCATATATGGAAATGCTACTCCAAAACTTTGATCTGGCTGGAAGAATCTCTGAAACCACGGAACGGAGCTGGATGAATACAATACAGCCACGACCCAGTGATCTCACGTATTATAATGACACTGAAGAAACATCTGGTGTTACTTTAATATATACATGTACTGTAGCGATATTTCACTTGAAACATTCACGATTAATATAGCAAACTTGTTTTTTTATTATTTTTTTTATTTATTTCCAAATTTCAGTAGTCATTTTTCTGAACGGAATATCAAATAATTGTCAACGTAAGTTATCTCTTCTATATATTTTGACAACTCCTGGTATTCGAGAGATAGCCCACACCCTCCGGACCTCAATGATATGATCGTGAATGAGTATTGATATACCCCACTAAACTTTGACAAACACCAGTAATGGTGTGTAGATCATTTACATATCTCTCCTATATATTTTGATACAATCTATCTAATTTACATATCTCTCTTATATATTTATGTTTGTGTGTGTGTTGTACTTCATACAAATCTACGATTCTCGACCGATCGAGACGAAACTTGGTACGTGTGTGTAGTTTGACCAGGCGGTGGTCGTTGTCGTATTGGCGAGCCCGTGCGACGCCCGTGCAGCGCATGCGCAGACGAGATCTCGGAAACGGGTGGAGCTATCGACTTGAAATTTGCTATGTGAATGTATCTTGCGCCGGGTACAAATTTTATCGGGTCGCCGAGCCCGTGCGACGCCCGTGCAGCGCATGCGCAGACGAGATATCGGAAACGGTGGAGCTATCGACTTGAAATTTGGCATGTGAATGTATCTTGCGCCGGGTACAAATTTTCATGCGCAGACCAGATCTCGGAAACTGGTGGAGCTACCGGGTACAAATTTTTCTTATTGAAACGCGTGGAGCTAAAAATAAAAAAATATATATATAAAAATGTCATGTTTCGGACAAGCCGCCGGTGGCGGGCTAACCTGCTAGTCTACTATATATTTTGGGACTTCTGTTTGTCTGTTTGTCTATGGCCGGGAAAACTGCCGGGCGGATTTAGCCCAAACTTGCTATCTAAGGGTAAAATCCCAGATGGAGTGTCATCGCACCGCTTCTGAGAACGTCAGAGCACTCATTCTCCAATCCCCCGCCACCGCAATGGAAATTCATGGGTTAATCGCGTGATATTTAAGGAGCGTTCGTATCCGCAGTGTCGTTGATAAAGAGCGTGTATGTGTCCAGACATGAGCGTGTTGTGTCTGTGTACAGGTATGAGCGTGTTGTCTGTGCTCTGTGTTCGTACTTAGGGGTTCCTGGGAATTGGGGAGATTTTCATCGGGTCAGTTTTTCCGCCCGAGGTGACCTTCACCTTGAAACGGGCACCCACAAATGATCTAATATATATTTTGGGACTTCTGTCTGTTTGTCTGTTAGCTATGGCCGGGAAAACTGCTGGACGGATTTCGATGAAATTTGATACCTACAGGTAATTTTGTCTGGGGAGTCTTTTGGACGGGTCAAATAGTGACTCCGACCCGACCTTGACCTTCAAAGTTGTCAGTTCAAGGTAAAAGCCCGGACGAAGTCGGGTCACCTGCTAGTTTTTATATATTTGATATCCAAATAGTCATAAAACGACATCATTGTTACAAACGGATTACACGCACTGACTATTATCGGCACAATCATTACCATAATGTTTATGCCCAATAATACGTCCCGAATAAAGTAGTAAATATTTACATTTATGCATAGTTCACCCATTGTGTTCTCTCAAATTGTACAGTCGATGTGGATGGAATTATTTGGGAGACTCGCATATATAAGAGAATACACTGGCACAGGATCTTTAATAAAGGGTTAAAGGTTTATAGTCTTCACACAGCAACCTTTTCCTTCTTTCAGGATGTAAATATTGTTAACTTCGAGAGCAAAATTCAGCGGCAGGTTATTATGGCCGACTGTCTGCAGTACCAGGCCATACTCACGATGACTAATCAAGATATCTCGAGCTATATCAAAGGTGGCTGGTACCTCCGAAAAGCATGGAAAATTTACGAGAAATGCTACAAAGAAGTTACTCAAATGAACCAGAAATCAGCCCAAAATAAATCAATTAACGATTCAAAACTGTCTCAAGAAGAACAGCAAGACCGTATTCATTATGACCCGAGTCTGCTGAATGTCGATGAGCTTCCGGACGATATACTTACCCGTTTACAAGGGGCCGTAAGCTTTGGTTATGGTACTTTTCAGTTGTCAATATCACTAGTCCCGCCAAAAATTCTCAAGATTATAGAATTTTTAGGATTTGAGGGTGATCGTCAGGTTGGGCTGGATTGTCTTAAGTACACATGCCGGAGTCTGGATATGAAGGCTCCGTTAGCTACTTTGGCATTACTATGGTATCACACAGTTCTTCGCCCTTTCTTTGCACTAGATGGGGCCAACAATTTCTCCGCAGGTGAGCACTATAATGTAATAGTCTGAGTTTTCTCATGTCATTTATAATTATTGCTGATGAATGTATATTTGTATTAAAGGCACGTGAGGCCTTAGTTGTCGAAAATATTCATATTTGTTCCAATCACCGTTAACAGAAAATCATTAAAACGCATACAGTTTCGTTCATATATACCATGACCATCGCGCAAACAGCATGTTATCACAAAGACCTACTATATTTTACCTAAGCAAGAGCCTGGTTGGGTTACAGAAGACAGCACAATGCTACTGGCTAATCACACACAAATGGCATAAACGCTCTTTATTAGTTCCATATCAGGAATTCACCAACAAAGAACGCTCTTTATGTTTACCATCATAATATAAACAAACACCAGAAACGTAACTTTTTATGCTTTTGTTTACATAACAATGGTCAAACATTTGACAATAACATACTGTTTATGCGATATTTCTTATTTGTATACGGACAAAGTCTGTCTACATTTTGATGTTCTTTCTGTTTGTGGCGGTTTTTGACGGGTGGAAATATTTTCACAGGATACCCACCGCCTTTATATGAACAGGCCTTTAGATCAGAGTGAATTGGTCACATGATGGCGACCAATACTTTGGACCGGTAGGACAAAAAATGTCACAATTTACACCAAAAAACTTGAATTGTTGCATTCAATTTCTGAGAAGGACTGTTTCCAAGAATTTTTATTATATGCCCTTTTGAAAAAAGGTCGTATTATGTAATCAGTCTGTCCGTTTCCGATCGATAACTCCAGTTTGGAATATTTGTTCTGAACCAAAGTTGGTATGGTTATTTCCCAGCTAAAGACACAGGCCAAGTTCATATATGGGTTCTGTCAAATTATTTTCACATGAGTTACAGCCAATGGCACTGAAATTAGGGGTATATCAGATATTCTTTCAAAGCTCAATTTTTATTATTTTATTTTGCGGTAGTACAATTCAAAATTGTTAAAGGGCATATTTTGCCATGCCCTAATGATGCTCTTGTTCATTGATATCAATATGAAATTCGACATTTCAGTGTTTCTAAGTAAAACAGGTGTATAAACATAACTATGCAATGGCGCATATTCCAAATCTCATGTTTATTTTGGGCACAACATTCACCGACTTTAATTTCTCCCCAGAGGGTGAATTTAGTGACACAATTCCGCATGATGGCTAGCGTCACCAAATTCACACTCTGGCAACCTCATTCTGCTGAGGCTTCAACTGCTATGGCAGACCTAGGATCAGTTTGAAGTTCCCCAGTTGAAGTTGGTGATGTTCACCCATTAGTCACCTCGATTTGGCATTTTATCTTCTGTACATTGGGGGCTATAGAAACTGAACAGAAGGGAAAAAGTAATGGAAAACAGTATTAATTTTAGACTATATACTTCCCAGAAGATGAGGCCTAAGCAGAATGAGGTCCCCAGAAGGTTAATTTAGTGATGCTAGCCTGCTGTGTGAGTCACTAAATTCACCCTCTGGGGACAAACTATTTCACGGCTTGTACAAAGTAATAAAAATAATTCACTCAAACCTATACCACTATTCTCAAAGTAATTGACCAGAAAAACGGGGTGATACCACGGTCATGACCGCGGTGATACCGGTAATAAACGGTAACGGTATCGAGATGGTCACGGCGGTGGAGTTACGGTATTGGGCGATAATGATACCGCAGTCTTTTAGCGGGCACCGCATTAATTTTTTTGAATACCGCGGTCTTTTAGCGGGCACTGCATTAATTTTTTTGAATACCGCTGTGATGTTCATGGAACTCTTTGAGGGGAGGTATTTACTCCCACATACTTGTTCGCATTAACAAGCGGTATCAGTACCGCGGTATTGGAGGATACCGCGGTATAGTACCGCGGTATTAACGGGGTGACACCACGTTATTGGTGGTCAATTACTTTAAGTAAACACGAGGTTTTGATGTTGGTGAGTACCACACATACAAAATGGCCGAGGCGAGTGCAAACACACAAAAAACATAATATATGAGGAACGAGCCTAGTGCAAACACACACAAACATAATATATGAGGAATGGCCGAGGCTAGTGCAAACACACAAAAAACATAATATATGAGGAACTGACACAAAACATAGCATTTTGACTGTTACTGCTAGTTTATTTTTGAAACAAGTTGATATCTTATTTGTTCGGAAATACTCGGTGGTTTTCTATAACATTCTGATCAAAGTTGCCAGTCGGAGGTGTGTGAAATACACCAGTCCATACATCTTAGAGAATCCTTTGACTTTGGTCAGAATGTTAGAGTAAACAAATATGAATTTGGACATAAATGAGGTATCCGCTTGTTTGAAAAGTAGTATAGCATCTGATCGTAGCTGACAAAATACTATGTACATGTAATATGTCGTATCTTAGTCCATTACCTTTTTCCTCGCTTCTATTCAAGTTTTCGATGACAACAGCCATTTTGAATGCGTGATAGTCATCAACTCGAAACCACGTGATTCTCCACAGTGTATAAAGCAGTCTTTGGCAGTCGATATACATACCGTAACATGACAACTATCTCCACAGTGTATAAAGCGGTCTCTGGCAGTGGATGTACATACCATAACATGACAACTATTCGGCTAATGAAATTTGAACTATTGCTGGTGTGGATTGATATTATTCCTGAATTGAAGCAAACAAGTCTTGAAATAATGTCTGTCATTTGCCATCCCGCACAGAGGGCTAGCATCACTAAATTCACTCTCTGAGGACCTCATTCTGCTTAGGCCTCCCCATCTTCTAGGAAGTATCGGCACCATACTTCTCGTTTTTACTACTGTACTTCTTGTTTCGACTATCCTACTTATTGATTCTACTGCTTTACTTCTTGTTTCTAAGGAACAAAAGAAGCTGAGGCTATTATCGGCGAGAAGGAGGCGGAGTTTCCAAACTCATCTTTATTCATGTTCTTCCGTGGAAGAATTCACAGGCTGCGAGTAAGTTTAATATATATGAATACACACACACACACACCAGGTTAATTCACTCTACATTAGTTAACCGACTGATAACAGGCTACTCGCTGATGAGTAGTTACTAGATTGCTGTTGATTTATTATACTCCCATGACCCTGCGTGACCGATTGAAATTGTGGGTATATTGGGTTACCACTGGGTCTCATCTGCCACGTGAAAATCGGTTCTAAATCTGCAGACGACACAGTGCTAAATCATGCATGTGACAGCGTTCTTCCTGTAACAAAATGTTACTCACAGCAAGTTGAATGTTAAATAACTAATGGTGAGATTATTCAGAATTTAACCCCAAATTTATCTTTCCTGACGAGTTGCAAGTCAGTGGCTTGTATTATGTATTATTTGAGAAAATGTGTTTATTTTGCCACGTTTACAAAGAAACTATTCCTCAAGGTATTTTCAATGGAATATTCCCCGACTACTCAAAGCTAATACAGAGTAATTGTAAAAGCTGAATTTCGGTGTACAGTTGCTCAGAGTTAGTTCCATATATTTCCTAACTCCCAAACCACATGTTATGACATTATTTAAATTTTGTGCCACAAACAACATCTTTTAAAATGACTGGAAAGTGCTACAGTGATCAAATGTTAACAGTTGGATTCACATCTGATCAGATATGCACCAGTTCTGATCTGCATATTTATTTGTCGCAGTTGTAGCATGAGTATTATCGTGTTCGCAGGAGTGAGAGCTTTCCAATGAATTGCAGCAAGCCATATTTCCGACTAAATCCTGAAAAATTACCCATAATTCTGCTGTGGTTAAAGAGTCGATTATTTAGGGCATTACTGTAGCTCCAGTCATCTAGTCATGGAAGGGTTAAGGTACTTGCATTCCTCACAAATTACGTTCCCCATTTCTGGAAATTATATCAGTTATAAATGCCTATAATTTCTTTGCATTTGTTTCGCAGAGAAATATTTTTTGGAAATAATTCAAATTTTTTAATTGCAGAAAGAGAATGATTTGGCACTGAGTTTGTATGAAGAGGCTTTACTGGGAGCTGCTGGACAGCGCGAGATTGAACTCATGTGTCTCTATGAAACAAGTTAGTTACATTCTGTTTTAAATTTTACATGAAATAAAAAGCCCCCAGGCCACATGTTCCCCAAATAACGTGGCTTTATTTGACCGGTGGATTTTTTAGAAATGAAAGATTTGATTCTGGGAATTACCATCAAACTTTGCTTCCAACTGTCTATGTTGAAATACTTAGGTCCCATATTTTTATGAGAAACATGTCGCCCAAACCTCTATGTAATTTATTTTTTGAAAAATGGGAAGAAATGTCACTATTGTCATTTATCAGCATCCCTACCAGTATGTTCAATTCTTTTACTGTTGCATGGAAACATGATTCAACAAGGCATGAGAATTTGGTGCTGGACATTCGCAGAATGAGGTCCACAGCAGGCTGGCATCACCAAATTCAATCTCTGGGCACATAATTATGCATGGTCTCATCTGCTATGGGAGACCTGGACTCAGATTTAAGTTCCCAGATAGTGAATATTGTGATGATCACCCATTGGGCACCTAAACTAAACTAGAAAAGAAAAATAATCTTTGTGAAGAAGATTCTAAAGAAACTAAAACAAATTGTTAATTTGATAAAATAAAGATACCTTTCAGAGAAGATGTGGCCTAAGCAGAATGAGGTCCACAGAGGGTGAATTTAGTGATGTTAGCCCACTCTGTGGGGTAGTGTCACTTAATTCATCAATGTATCACATTATTATAATCAATAAATTTGAAAAATGATCAAAGAAATATGGGTTGATACAAAAATCGGACTTGGCACTGAAAGTAAGAGCTCTTTCCATCAATGTATCACATTTAATATTATAATCAATAAATTTGAAAAATGATCAAGGAAATATGGGTTGATACAAAAATCGGACTTGGCACTGAAAGGGAGGTAATCAATCCAATTCGATGGTCCCCATATCATCAGATTGCAACAACAACAATATTTATTGAAATGCCGCTTCAGTTATCAGAATCGATTAATTGTCCAAAAATAATGCCGCTAACCACCGTCAACTATTGTATAAAATTGTCCAAATTCTGTTACTTATCAACATTTTGTTCAATGAAAGCCTCTTGATTTTAGAGTCATCCATCTTTATCCGCAATTTGGTCCGAGTTCGTCGACTCATCGACTTTTTTTCCAGTCCACTAAAAAGTACTGGTGGTAAAAAATAATTTTATTTCAAAAATTGATATCTGATCACTCTAAGCTTTGATGGGTGGGTTCCTCGACTTGAATCAATATTTTTTACCCCCGAAGCCAAAGACATAGTAAATTGGGAGCATCTGATCGGATTATGCATCTTCAAACAGATGTTGTTATAGTACTATAAGCATACATTGGTTATAAAGAATAATTATTTTTCCTTTAAAGGTAATCAATCCGATTGGATGGTCCCCATATGTTCAGATTCCAACAACAACAACATTTTTATAAATGTCGTTTCAGTTATCAGAATCGATTAATTGCCAAAAATAATGCTAACCACTGTCAACTATAGTGTAAAATTGCCCGAAATGTGTTATTTATCAATATGTTGTTTGATGAAATTTTGACTTATTATCAACAGAAAGCCTGTTGATTTTAGAGTTATCCATCCTCATCTGCAATTTGGTCCGAGACCGTGGGCTCATCAACTGTTTTCTGGGCCACTATAATTCTCGATGATGAAAAATAATAAGATTTCAAAAATTGATATCTAATAACTCTGAGCTTTGATAGTTGGGTTCCTCGACTCGAATCAAATATTTTTTACCCCCTAATCCAAATAAATAGTAACTGAGAGGCGCTTAACCCTTTACCCAACAAACCGGCCAAAAACGGCCAAATAAAGCTGCAACAGCCTAAATTATCTTGGGTCTGTCTCAATAGAACCATACAAATATGGATATCATTGGAACCGGCTCCTTGACCACATTGTGATGGTTACAGTTATGCCATGTGCCAATGCATTCTCTTATATATGCAAGTCGACCATAGGTCGCCTCGCATATATAAGAGAATGCATTGGCCTAAAAAAATATCTTTTTTTAACAGTTTATACCATTTTTTCTTACATTCTTTAACCCTTTGAACCCTGGCTCCCTACAGAGAGCTGTACCCTGACCCGGGGCCCCCGGGGGTATTTTGACCTATTGTAGACACGTGTTTATGAGCATGCTCTTGGTTATGTTCAAGTAGCTCCACGGCTCTGAAACTTTATGTGTATGTTCTCCATGGACCACTGAATATTTTAAAATCGGGATACTTTGCCACATGATCACTCCCTGGTAACGGTTGCTAGGCAACTACCCGGAATTGAAGGTTAAATGCAATTATAGCCTTTATCGTCGTAAATAAGAGCTAGGAAATGGTGTTTTCGATTCAGTGAGCGCCTTATTGTGAAATGTTAGACATATTTAGCCAGAAGAGTGAATCTAGTGCACATACTTTGCGTGTAATTATATGGAGTTTCTTCTCCGTCGTTTCAAGTACTCAAACGCAACCTAATATACGTTAAACGCATGTGCTCATATATAGGCTCATATATACATGCGCATATATATGGACCATATATAGTTAAGTACCGGACCGATATGTCACATCTGCGCATGTGCTACCTGTACTATAGCGTGTTGTGAAACGTGTCACATATTATTTCAGCGAGACAGTCTATTCTAGTCCCAATATACATGTACATTATATTATTATATATTGTGGCTCCAAGTGGTCACGTTATTTATAGAGAAATGCTTCTCCTTTGACGATAAAAAAGCGTTTTTCAAAATCCGTGTCTGCGCATGCGCGAAACAACAGACCCCCCCCCCCATCACAAATTTAGCTGCTAAAGTCATGGTAACGAAATTGTGACTTATTACAAGCAAAAATATATTTAATGTGTGCTTTGTTCGCAATATTTCTAACGAAATTGATCTCCTTAGCCGACGATAAAAACGATAAAAAACTAACTTTTTTATTTTAATATGCCTCTGCGCATGCGCGAAGAAACAGACCCTCTGTAGCCAGTTCGACAGCCAAAGTCACGGTGGTAAACCGGGGACTCGTGTGTGCAAAGTAGAAGTACAATTCTTATGGATATGTGCGTTTATTATGCTGTATTTCCGTGTCAAAAATCGTATGGTTTCCGGACCGGTATTCCGGTCTCCCGGGATATAGGAAAATAAGGATCGGACCGGTATTCCGGTCTCCCGGGTTGAAAGGGTTAACAATTTTATAATTTTTAATGTGTTAAGCCAATGCATTCTCTTATATATGCGAGGCGACCTATGGTCGACTCGCATATATAAGAGAATGCATTGGCACAGGGCCGTTCTGTTGGGTAAAGGGTTAATCGGATTATGCATCTTTAAATTGATAGTTTGAAATTTGAGATTTTTTGACAATTTTCACGGAGTTTAACATACATACATATAGTTTCCATTTTCTGATAAAGTTTAAAGTAGATTAGCTATTTCATGCTTTATGAGTTGTTATATATTTTCTTTCACAGGCTGGTGTAATCTGCTGAAGCTACGATGGACTGAATGTCTCAGTGGCTTCACGAGGTAAGTATCCCTCCCTATAAAAAGACCTTTGTTTCCACTAACGGACTGAGAAAAAATAGGGTCGGTTCATACGTAAAACTTTTTCTCAATATCTGCCAATATAATGCCAACCCCCAAATTTTAACCCAATTACTAACAGGCTGGTAATACAGTTTATAAACCCCAATCACCAACCGACTGGTAAATACAACGTATACAGCACCAACAGGCTGGTAATACAGTTTATAAACCCCCAGTCACCAACCGACTTGTAAATACAGTATATAAACCCCCAATCACCAACCGGCTGGTAAATACAGTGAATAAAACCCATTCACCAACAGGCTGGTAAATACAGTGCATAAAGAAACAAAATTCAACTCAAGATTTCACAAAACATTTTATTATAATATTTAGAATAATTCAGTTGTAAGATGTGAAGTAGGTACATACATATACATGTAGACACATAAGAAAATTTTACCCTTTACCCAACAAACCGGCCAAAACCGGCCAAATAAAGCTTCAACAGCCTAAAATATCTTTGGTCTGTCTCAATAAAACCATACAAATATGGATATCATTGGAACCGGCTCATTGACCACATTGTGATGGTTATAGTTATGCCCTGTGCCAATGCATTCTCTTATATATGCGAGTCGACCATAGGTCGCCTCGCATATATAAGAGAATGCATTGGCCTAAAAAAAATCTTTTTTTAACACTTTTTACCATTTTTTCTTACATTCTTTAACAATTTTATAATTTTTAATGTGTTAAGCCAATGCATTCTCTTATATATGCGAGGCGACCTATGGTCGACTCGCATATATAAGAGAATGCATTGGCACAGGCCCCTTCTGTTGGGTAAAGGGTTAAGTCATATCATACACATTATGTTGTTCTATTGGACTTGTCACTCCCTTTCCCACTAATCAGATTCAAGTTTAAAACATGACGAACGTCATTTAATTCTCTTAAAATTAAATTATGCTGCATGAATAGACAAAATTATTCACGTTCCATGTTCCGAGTTTAACTTCAATTACCATGACTTATATTAATTAAGCTGCATGACTCTTATTTTAAAAAGTTTAAAATAAATAAAGTATATGATGCACAACATATTTAACTCCTCAAAAGAGATTTGAAATGGACTTAAACTGAAAACTATGGGGTTCAGAATTCACAATAAAATTTATGCCATCAGCGGTTCAAAATATGGTCTGTCGGGTTTGCGGAAACAAATGGAATTAGCAACGAGATGCCAAAGCATTAGAGGCAATGATTAATTTTCATTCCAGTCTTTTTGAGATGGAATTTACATCCCTCATGGTGAAATGAGCCTTAAAACTCCCTCAAATATTATGTTTTGAATGAAGTGAATTCTCATGCCGAACACCCATTTTGGCTAGTTCTCATTGCGGTGATAGTGTCTCTGAACCTACACCCATTTCGGCTAGTTCTCATTGTAATGATGGTGTCTGTGAACCTATGCCCACTTTGTCTAGTTCTCATTGCGATGATGGTGCCTCTGACATAGTTTATTGAATAACTCCCAATAAGGTTAACTTTCACCGATCGTTGAAGTTTACCACACATATTCACTTGTGGGAGGAGCTTATGGTTGCTAGGATACAAGGAATCTGCAGAAATATTTTAATAAATTTAACAGTGCTTGCCCTTAGAACATACATTCCATTTGCCTTTCATTGTGAAAATTATGACAAGTGTCACGCAAAATGAAAACCAGTCTTATAATCATGGATGAATTTCTTATATCATATATCACAAATAGAAATTTCTATACATTATGATTAGACAACAAATATTTTGGATTATGTTATATAACGCTGACAGAACAGACATTTGGTTAGGATTTCTTATGTGTTCTTAGTTCTTAGGATTAGAGTTGTCTATGTCTGGCTCAGTTTATATTGTTCTTATCAATACCGAAATAATTACCATTACTGAAAAATTTTGGTGGTCAAAATAAGATAATAGGTGACTAAATATAGTTCCGACGATATGTAAAAATAGATGTATCGGTAAAGTACCATCCTCGTGGCAGTGCTATATATCGCAGTGCTAACGTAGAGGGCGCTGCATGGAGTTTGGACAGAACATATATGCGCAGATATAAAAATTGGAGTTTTTCATTGCAGCAAGCGACCAGCTCAGTTCATAGAAAATAGCTGCTAATAATTATTAGCTCAACTTATTTTGTAAATTTGAGCTATTGCCATGGGTTGGCATCAGTCGTCGCATGTGTCCGTCAACAATTTCCTTTGGTGCGAGCTACAGGTCATACCTTTGGTCTGATCTTTATGAAACTTATCATGAATGTTGACATTGACATGTAGATGGGAACGAGTCATTTTGGGGTCATTCGGCCAAAAAACATTGCTGCTGGCAGCCATCTTGGATTTCAAAATTAAATCCATTAGCACGGGCTACAGGTTGTATCTTTATACGGATCATCATTAAATTTGTCATGGATGTTAATATTGACATGTAGATGGGAACAAGTCATTTTGGGGTCATTCAGCTGAAAAAAATGGCCGCCAGCAGCCATCTTGGATTTTACTCTTTGTTAAACTAAATCCTTTGGCACGGGCTACAGGTCCTACCTTTTGTCTGATCATTATGAAATTTCTAATGGCTATTTACATTGACATGTAGATGGGGGATCGAGGCATTTTGGAGTCATTCGGCAAAAAAACATGGCCACCAGCAGCCATCTTGGATTTCAAAAATCTATTAGCATGGGCTACAGGTCGTACTGTTCATCTGATCATCATGAAATTTGTCGTGGATATTGACATGTAGATGGGAACAAGTAATTTTGGTTGTTCGGCCAAAAAACATCTCTGCCAGCAGCCATCTTGGATTTTACTCTTTGCATGACTAAATCCTTTGGCACAGGCTACAAGTCGTATCTTTGGTCCAATCATAATGAGATTTGTCATGGATGTTAACAATGACATGTAGATGGGAAACGGGTCATTTTGATGTCATTCACCCAAAAAACATGGCCGGCAGCATTATTTTACTCTTTACATGACTAAATTCTTTCACATAGGGTACAGGTTGTATCTTTAGTCGGATCATCATGAAATTTATAATGGATGTTAACAATGACATTTAAATGGAAACAAGTCTTTTTGGGGTCATTCGGTAAAAAAAACATGGCTGCCAGTGGCCATTTTGGATTTTACTCTTTGCATAACTAGGCCTTTCAAATTTCCACATTCATAATTGACTGCAACACATGAAATTATTCCCTTTCGAAGTTGAGCTACAGTGTCATTGACACTTTCATTGCATTAGTGAACGAGTATCTTACCTAAACATCTCTCGCCTCAAGTCAATTATTTAATGTAAATTCTCGGAACTAATTGATTAACTCTATTTATTACACTCCTGCATCAATTTGCTTCGCCAAATATGATTAAAACACCCAGAATTAATGCATGAAAGTCCCAGTGTGGAGAAAGATCAACCATAAAAAATTCAGTCTAGATCAGTAAGTGATATAAATGTCAATGACGTCACAAGAAATGACATAATTCACAAGTAACATTACCATTTTTAATTAATGGCATGGAAATCGCACATAGGAGTGTAATAAATGTCTATAATCTCCACTCTCAAGAAATCCTAAGAATGCCTTAACCCAACAAACCGGCCAAAACCGGCCAAAACCGGCCAAATAAAGCTTCAACAGCCTAAAATATCTTCGGTCTGTCTCAATAGAACCATACACATATGGATATCATTGGAACCGGCTCCTTGACCACATTGTGATAGTTACAGTTATGCCCTGTGCCAATGCATTCTCTTATATATGCGAGTCGACCATAGGTCGCCTCGGATATATAAGAGAATGCATTGGCCTAAACAAAATCTGTTTTTAACACTTTTTACCATTTTTTCTTACATTATTTAACAATTTTATAATTTTTAATGTGTTAAGCCAATGCATTCTCTTATATATGCGAGGCGACCTATATAAGAGAATGCATTGGCACAGGGCCCTTCTGTTGGGTAAAGGGTTAATCGACGCCTTATTCGATCCATTCATGGTACTCTACTGGTTACACTGGTGTATATGTTTTCCATCGGCTTCAGTGCTAACGTTTTAGCGTATAGTGTTGGCAATATAAACTTTGGGTCTAAAATTTTCTTTAAATCTGAAAAATTGACGTTTGGGGAAACTTTTTGCACAAAAAAATCATGTCTGTCAGGCAGGGAATTTGCCTTTAAATTTTGTGTTTTCATAACTAGTGTCAGAACCGCATAAAAAAATACTGTCATATTTTAGACCACACCAAAAAATTCAAACTTCACCACAGAGGGTTAATTAATGTGCCAATGGCTATTTTACCTATGGGAAATCATAGGGAAGAGGTGTTATGATTTTTGTGTGCAAAAAGCACACAAGGCTATTGACCAATCAGGGCCCAGTGTCTATTTTATTCTCTCCTATATATTCCTCCCGCATCTGCTAGAGGTCTCTCCGAACCTTATTTGCACCAGTGTAACCTACTGACAACATCCACATATTCACATTCCACATGTTTGTACTTTATATATCACATCACAAACTGAGCGATGAACTGTGATTGAATTATATTATTAAATGGAAAGAAATGTTTATATATGAATGTATAGACTTACATGTACATGTAACCACACAAAACCTAGATAAAATCCAATTATTATATTAATATTACTTTTCAACAAGGACGGCAGGTGTACAGTAATGCCCTAAGTAATCGACTCCTTAACCACAGCAGAATTAGGGGTAACTTTTTAGCATTTAGTTGGAAATATGGCTTGTTGCCATTCATTGGAAAGCTCTCACTTAAGGAGTCAATTACTTTGGGCATTACTGTGTTTCAACCCTCTTGGTTATGCTGTCCCCGAAAACATATTGCATGTTATAACATTAACCCTTTAACATTAAATTGTATTCGATAAAAATAATACAATCTATGAATGAGTTATGAATAAAAAATCAGTCGTCATCATATTTAAAAAAAATGTGAATATTGCTGATTTCCAATATTAATCAACAATTAATATAAGAACAAAGCTGATCTATTTCTCCATGTTCTTCTTACCGGCGATGTTCTAGGGTACGTTCATGCTTAGAATCCTTTTTGCATTCGGTTTCTAGCTTATTGTAACTTTCTATATTCCGACCGATTTCACTGGATGGTGTGCGGTGAAGGATTTCTGGATTATGTGTTCCTAATGCCAACGAAGAAATAATGATAAAAAAATGATAAACAAAATTGTTATAGAATGTAAGAAAAAATGATAAAAAAAATTGTTAGGCCAATGCATTCTCTTATATATGAGAGGCGACCTATGGTCGACTCGCATTTATAAGAGAATGCATTGGCACAGGGTCTTTAATGTTGCAAGAGACCGAAATGCATGCAAGAGAATTCCTGCAACTTTGCGAGTGTATGAATTCGTTAGCGAAGGGAGTTTCAAATTGGGTGAAGTAACATCTCCCTATTTGTTATTAGGGAGAAGTGGACTGTTATCAGGGAGAAGTAACATCTCCCTATTTGTTATTAGGGAGAAGTGGACTGTTATCAGGGAGAAGTAACATCTCCCTATTTGTTATTAGGGAGAAGTGGACTGTTATCAGGGAGAAGTAACATCTCCCTATTTGTTATTAGGGAGAAGTGGACTGTTATCAGGGAGAAGTAACATCTCCCTATTAGAT
This sequence comes from Siphonodentalium dalli, assembly GCA_032622095.1. NCBI lineage: Eukaryota > Metazoa > Mollusca > Scaphopoda > Gadilida > Siphonodentaliidae > Siphonodentalium > Siphonodentalium dalli. The sequence goes on from CP136069.1 coordinate 203,180,275, forward strand.
TATTAGGGAGAAGTGGACTGTTATCAGGGAGAAGTAACATCTCCCTATTTGTTATTAGGGAGAAGTGGACTGTTATCAGGGAGAAGTAACATCTCCCTATTTGTTATTAGGGAGAAGTGGACTGTTATCAGGGAGAAGTAACATCTCCCTATTTGTTATTAGGGAGAAGTGGACTGTTATCAGGGAGAAGTAACATCTCCCTATTTGTTATTAGGGAGAAGTGGACTGTTATCAGGGAGAAGTAACATCTCCCTATTAGATTATTAGGGAGAAGTGGACTGTTATCAGGGAGAAGTAACATCTCCCTATTTGTTATTAGGGAGAAGTGGACTGTTATCAGGGAGAAGTAACATCTCCCTATTTGTTATTAGGGAGAAGTGGACTGTTATCAGGGAGAAGTAACATCTCCCTATTTGTTATTAGGGAGAAGTGGACTGTTATCAGGGAGAAGTAACATCTCCCTATTTGTTATTAGGGAGAAGTGGACTGTTATCAGGGAGAAGTAACATCTCCCTATTAGATTATTAGGGAGAAGTGGACTGTTATCAGGGAGAAGTAACATCTCCCTATTTGTTATTAGGGAGAAGTGGACTGTTATCAGGGAGAAGTAACATCTCCCTATTTGTTATTAGGGAGAAGTGGACTGTTATCAGGGAGAAGTAACATCTCCCTATTTGTTATTAGGGAGAAGTGGACTGTTATCAGGGAGAAGTAACATCTCCCTATTTGTTATTAGGGAGAAGTGGACTGTTATCAGGGAGAAGTAACATCTCCCTATTTGTTATTAGGGAGAAGTGGACTGTTATCAGAGAGAAGTAACATCTCCCTATTAGATTATTAGGGAGAAGTGGACTGTTATTAGGGAGAAGTGGACTGTTATCAGGGAGAAGTAACATCTCCCTATTTGTTATTAGGGAGAAGTGGACTGTTATCAGGGAGAAGTAACATCTCCCTATTTGTTATTAGGGAGAAGTGGACTGTTATCAGAGAGAAGTAACATCTCCCTATTAGATTATTAGGGAGAAGTGGACTGTTATCAGGGAGAAGTGGACTGTTATCAGGGAGAAGTAACATCTCCCTATTTGTTATTAGGGAGAAGTGGACTGTTATCAGGGAGAAGTAACATCTCCCTATTAGATTATTAGGGAGAAGTGGACTGTTATCAGGGAGAAGTAACATCTCCCTATTAGATTATTAGGGAGAAGTGGACTGTTATCAGAGAGAAGTGGACTGTTATCAGGGAGAAGTAACATCTACCTATTAGATTATTAGGGAGAAGTGGACTGTTATCAGGGAGAAGTAACATCTACCTATTAGATTATTAGGGAGAAGTGGACTGTTATCAGAGAGAAGTGGACTGTTATCAGGGAGAAGTAACATCTCCCTGTTTGTTATCAGGGAGAAGTAATAATGGCTGATGTTCAATTTACACCCCAACATCACCCTTCTATGATCCAATAAGTATTATACACCCTAACATCACCCTTCTATGATCCAATAAGTATTATACACCCCAACATCACCCTTCTATGATCCAATAAGTATTATACACCCCAACATCACCCTTCTATGATCCTACACCCCAACATCACCCTTCTATGATCCAATAAGTATTATACAACACAAGAGCCCATTTATAATACCATTATAATGAGTAAGAACACCAGTATAATCAGTAAATATACTTTAACCCTTTCAGTGCCAAGTCCGATTTTTGTATCAACCCATATACCCTGTGCCAATGAATTCTCTTATATATGCGAGTCGACCATAGGTCGCCTCGGATATATAAGAGAATGCATTGGCCTAACAATTTTTCATCATTTGTTATTATTTTTTACGATTTTTTACAATTTTAATTAATTTTTTTTATATTCTTTAACAGGCTTATTTTGTAGGTTTAGTGCCAGGGAATCTTACGTTTTTCATGGGCATCAAAATTATTACTATGAATACTTGGTGATAGTTTTGAGTTATAACTTACCCCTAAGGTTTTATCCAGTGTGTTTTTAAATTCGCTATAGCATGCTTAAGCATACCCAAAAACAATTCAACCCAAAAAAAATCTATAAAAAAAAAAAAAAAAAAAAAAAAAATATTTTTAAATTATTTTAGGGCCGATTTTACAGACCCATAAATTAGGGCCGATGAGATCGGCCCCTGGTACTGAAAGGGTTAAATATGCTGTTCGGACAAATGCATACTGGTATATGAGAGAGAACTCCCTTCCCCTAGACCTATATAGGGAGAACTTGCATATTTTAGGGAGAAGATGTCTCCCTAATCACCCTCTAGGCTTGTTGCCTGACCTGATTTGTGTATCTGGCCAATTTTGTCAGTCTCACATCGCCACGTCACCCGATTTGAGGTAGCTTTTTGGGACGTTGACTGTTTTTAAGAACAAAGAATTCCAATTCTGGCAAAATTTGACTTAAACCAGACGATGACCTCATGTTCTCAAAGGTGAGCCATTCTCCATATATCAAGAGTTCTTTTGAAGAATGCTTAATTGTTTCAGACAATACAAATGTTATTTCTAAATGGAATAAAATAGAACTTGGCCTGTGTCTCTACATGTACTCAAATGAGAACCACATGCTAATTTATCAAGAAATTTTGTTGAATATTGCTCAAGATACTATTCGGAAAACATGAAAACAGCACTTTCTAAGTCGAAAAAGGGGCATAGCTCAGTCAAAAAATCATCAGACCGTGACCAAATTCTAACTTGGCCTGCATCTTTTGAAATGTGAACCATGTACCAAATATCAAGACATGCTGTTGAATTTTGCTCAAATTACCATGCGGACAACCAAGCCTTGAAATAGGGTGTCTGCCATTTGCAGAATGAGGTCGCCCAGAGGGTGAATTTGGTGATGCTAGCCCGCTATGCTATGCGGGGTAGCATCACTAAATTCACCCTCTGGGGACCTCATTCTGCAAATGACAGACACCCTATTTCAAGGCTTGCGGACAACACAAAACATTCTGGAAAAATTTTACTCAACAAGTTTCAAGAGATTCTTTTGGGGTCAATTAGGGATCATCGGATAACCTTTTCTGTATAATCACATCAATATCGCCTATTAAATATTTACAATAATAATACAATAATACAAAACATCAAGCCTGCAAATAGTGTGTCTGTCATTTGCAGAATGAGGTCCCCAGAGGGTGAAATTAGTGATGCTACCTATATCTATATCTCCTAATTTGCAGAATATAAAATGAATAATTGAGGTGATTAATGAGTGAACATCACCAACTTCAACTGGGGAACTTCCGTCATAGTCTCCGTCATAGTCATCATCATAGTTTTTAAAAATGTGAACATTGGTGATTTCCAGTAATCGTTAGCGATGAGAGGATTACCTGAATAAAGAACCAGTCTAGAGGTTTCAAATTGGGAGAACTCACTTCTCCCTGTTTGTTATTAGGGAGAAGTGGACTGTTATCAGGGAGAAGTAACAATGGCTGAAGTTCAATTTACACCATAACATCACCCTTCTATGATCCAATAAGTATTATACAAATATCAACATGAATTGATTCACCTACCATAATGCTTAAATAATCGAATCCTTAACCAAAGCAGAATTATGGGTAACTCTTCAGGATTTAGTCGGAAATATGGCTTGTTGCCATTCATCCATCGGAAAGCTCTCACCGAGACCTTTCCGATGAATGGCAACAAGCCATATTTCCGACTAAATCCTGAAAAGTTACGCATAATTCTGCTTTGGTTAACCCTTTAACCAACAGAACGGCCCTGTGCCAATGCATTCTCTTATATATGCGAGTCGACCATAGGTCGCCTCGCATATATAAGAGAATGCATTGGCTTAACATATATTAAAAATGATAAAATTGTCAAAGAATGTAGAAAAATATTATAAAAATTGTTTAAAAATATAAGAAAAAATTATAAAATTGTTAAAGAATGTAAGAAAAAATGGTAAAAAGTGTTAAAAAAAGAATTTTATTAGGCCAATGCATTCTCTTATATATGCGAGGCGACCTATGGTCGACTCGCATATACACATGTATAAGAGAATGCATTGGCACAGGGCATAACTGTAACAATCACAATGTGGTCAATGAACCGGTTCCAATGATATCCATATTTGTATGGTGTTATTGAGACAGACCGAAGACATTTTAGGCTGTTGATGCTTTATTTGGGCCTTTTGGCCGTTTTTGGCCGTTTTGTTGGGTAAAGGGTTAAGGATTCGATTATTTAGAGCATTGCTGTACATTATCTTTTATTGAAACCACAATGCATTAAATTTTGTCACAAAAGACTGCTAACGAATTACAGTAATGCTCTAATTAATCGACTCCTTAACCACAGCAGAATTATGGGTAACTCTTCAGGATTTAGTCGGAAATATGGCTTGTTGCCATTCATCCATCGGAAAGCTCTCACCGAGACCTTTCCGATGAATGGCAACAAGCCATATTTCCGACTAAATCCTGAAAAGTTACCCATAATTCTGCTTTGGTTAAGGATTCGATTATTTAGAGCATTGCTGTACATTATCTTTTATTGAAACCACAATGCATTAAATTTTGTCACAAAAGACTGCTAACGAATTACAGTAATGCTCTAATTAATCGACTCCTTAACCACAGCAGAATTATGGGTAATTTTTCAGGATTTAGTCGGAAATATGGCTTGTTGTCATTCATCGGAAAGCTCTCAGCGAGAACTTTCCGATGAATGGCAACAAGCCATATTTCCGACTAAATCCTGAAAAATTACCCATAGTTCTGCTGCTGTTAGGGAGTCAATTACTAAGGGCATTACTGTACCTATTAACCCTTTACCCAACAGAACGGCCCTGTGCCAATGCATTCTCTTATATATGCGAGTCGACCATAGGTCGCCTCGCATATATAAGAGAATGCATTGGCTTAACACATTAAAAATTATAAAATTGTTAAAGAATGTAAGAAAAAATGGTAAAAAGTGTTAAAAAAAGATTTTTTTTAGGCCAATGCATTCTCTTATATATGCGAGGCGACCTATGGTCGACTCGCATATATAAGAGAATGCATTGGCACAGGGCATAACTGTAACTATCACAATGTGGTCAAGGAGCCGGTTCCAATGATATCCATATTTGTATGGTTCTATTGAGACATACCGAAGATATTTTAGGCTGTTGAAGCTTTATTTGGCCGGTTTTGGCCGGTTTGTTGGGTAAAGGGTTAACCCTTCTATGACTGGGGCTTCCTGAAATTTCTCGAAAACCATGTGCCAATGCGTAGGGAGCCTCACATATATAAGAGAATACATGGCCTAACAATATTTACATTGATCTTGTAAGTCTATGCATTCTCTTATATATGCAAGGCTCCCTATGGGAGACTCTCATATATATAGAGGATCTCTAATGAGTCGCAATACTAAACAAAATTTATTAACCGAGTGCAATTAATTTAGTGGATGAGGTTAATACATTTTGTATATAATTGCGATGAATTTGAGATCCTTTTTATCACATAATCACATTTTAGCAAGGAAAAACAATCTCGAAAGAATGGGGTTAAAGGCCCACTTAATTTTCGAGTCTCTGATTATTTTTTTATAGTGACTTGATATACGATTTTAATAACAATCTAAGCCATAGAACATGATTAAAATACTATAATTCATCACTATTTGAAACATCTGTTTGTCAGAAGATGCCCACAGAGAAATAGAAAACTGCTGAAGACTTCCCCCCCTCTTGCATCCAGAATGCAACAGAATTCAAACTTTTTTAATGAAAGGTGTAAAGATAGAGTTCTTCATCCTGCATTGGAAATAATACTGATTTTTACTTCAATCTTGATGACAAAACTCAACAAAAACAACATGTCCACAGTTTATCACACCGGATAAGTTGATAATACAATGTCTTTCAAATGGTATATAATATGACATATATTTTATATAAAGTAATCTGGAAGGTTCGAAAATTAAGTGGGCCTTTAAAAAAAATTAATATTGATTTCATTATCACTTCCAAAGAGGAAGTAAAGACATCTTCAAGAAAAAATATAGTTCCATTTTAAATGTGTCTTTTCATGTTAACAAAATTGTTCAACTGCCCTTATCACCCATATTTATCTCACAGTCAACACTAAATAACCCAACACAAATTGAATATCATAATTATAATCTAATTAACATAACAATAAAGTTCCGACATTGACATCGGCCATTGCGCTTAGCTCTTACGTCACTGTGCGTGACAATATTACACGTGTGTCTTACCAAAACAATATGAGACCGGTTTTAGGGGCTAATTATGTGATAAAAGAGAATTCACTGGCACATGATCTCTAATGCTGCTCCAGCACAGCTCCCATCATGAAAGGGTTAACAGATTAGGGTTTCATGGAGATCTGATGATAATTTGATAGGTGATTGCTGACTATAAGCTTGAAACTTTTTGGCCAAAAAATAATAAAATATAAATTTTCTTTGACCATATTCCAAATAATTGGCCTTTAGCCAATTTGACCAGTGACAGTGTGGCCCCTGAACAGTATGCATATTTAAAAACAGCATATTTTAACTGTATTTACTGATTAAAATGGTGTACCTACTAATTATAAATTATACATATATTTATTATAAATGCACTATTGTACTGCATAATTCAGAGATTACATTGATTTTCAGCCTTTATTACTTATCGGTGATAACAGTCAATTGCACACTAATAATCTAATAGGGATAAGTGACCTCTCCCGATACGTGACCTCTCCCGATAAGTGACCTCTCCCGATAAGTGACCTCTCCCGATAAGTGACCTCTCCCGATACGTGACCTCTCCCGATAAGTGACCTCTCCCGATAAGTGACCTCTCCCGATAAGTGACCTCTCCCGATACGTGACCTCTCCCAATTTGAATTCATCTACGCTGGCCCCTGTCCTTCAACACTTGTATCATCTATACTATGCTTATCTTACCTGAACATCCCTCCAGTTGAATAATGAGACCACTACAATGGATACTTGTATAAGTGAATGGGAGAATCGGCATTGAAGATCCTATTGCCAGTGCATTCTCTTATAAATGTTAGTCTCCCATAGGGAGCCTCACATATATACGAGAATGCACTGACTTACAAGGTCAATGTAAATATTGTTAGGCCAATGTATTCTCTTATATATGTGAGGCGCCATGTGGGTGACTCTTATATATAAGAGAATGCGCTGCCACAGAGTTCTGGCAAAGTTTCAGGAAGCTGCAATCATTGACGGGTTAAATCTTTACCCAACAAACCGGCTAAAACCGGCCAAATAAAGCTTCAACAGCCTAAAATATCTTCGGTCTGTCTCAATAGAACCATACAAATATGGATTTCATTGGAACCGGCTCTTTGACCACATTGTGATAGTTACAGTTATGCCCTGTGCCAATGCATTCTCTTATATATGCGAGAATGCGTTGGCCTAAACAAAATCTTTTTTTAACACTTTTTACCATTTTTTCTTACATTCTTTAACAATTTTTATAATTTTTAATGTGTTAAGCCAATGCATTCTCTTATATATGCGAGGCGACCTATGGTCGACTCGCATATATAAGAGAATGCATTGGCACAGGACCCTTCTGTTGGGTAAAGGGTTAAGATGACTTGAAGCATCTGAGAAAGGCTCTTGTCATACCTTGTTTGAAATGTTTGACTGTCAGTGCATAGACAATTGGGTTGATTGAAGAGTTGGTCAACCAAAGATTGCCTAGAAGAATCCTATAATGCTGACTAATTAAAGCTTCATCATCAATAATAAGGTATATCTCATATGGTAGCAAGGTAACTGTTAACAGAACAAATAAAATCACAATAGTTTTAAGTTTTCCTCCTTCACGTCTCCTTGCAGCTGGTAAATATTCTGATGGAACATTCTCATCCGGAGCATTCTTTCTAGTGCATTCTTCATTTTGAACCTGTTCAGTAACTGTTGAACACGTAGCTGCATTCCTGACATTAATGAGTTGAATTCTTGGTTTTATGGATACCTGAATCTGCTGCTGCTTTATTTTTTTTATAAGAAATAGAAATATGGGTGCTGCTATACAATATATTATTAGAAGAAATACAGCTGCAAAGTAGGGCCCTCTTCCTTCAGGCTTGTATATTCTGAAAGGCGAGCATGTATTTGGTGAAACAAAATCTTCACTTCTCATCCATAGTATGGGTGGTATACTGAAAACTGCGAATGAAAACACCCATATAGCGGCGCTATAAATTAGATTCCTCTTCAATGTAAATAACTGCTTGAATTTGTGAGGTTTCATTATAGCAGCGATTCGCTCTATGCATATTAATATAATGTGAATTGTTGATGCAGATAATGCAGTAAATAAGAAGTGTATAAGTGCTGAGCATACCATGGGTTTTCGGAATAAATCTGGATGAGTGAATAATAAAGGCGATATCATAGTTGCTAATCCAACGCCCATGTCACTGAAAGCAAGGCTAGTGACTACCAACAAATGAGGATTTCTGCGAAGAACTTTGTTCATCAACACCACAGCCACAACGAATAGATTGAAAATGATTGTCCATGCTGCAATAACTTCCATTATAATTAACACGACTAATGGAACTTCAAGCAGATCAGTTTGGGTCTCTTCCAAAATAGAGTTGCTGTTCCTCGCTATAACATTCCAGTTTGTGTTGAGTGAAATGTTGGTGTCATCCATATTGGAATTCCTTCAATGAAATTTGCATCCGGCTGTTATCCGCTTTCTATATATTAATGTTATAATAATGCTATTGACTTCATGACATGACTAAAATTTGTCAGAACTTTGAAACTTTTTATCAAAAATGATGAACCACAAGCATTGAAATTGTCCAAACATCCACTGTCTAGCATTTTTCACGAATAAAAATTACTTTAACCTAATTGAACATGTGAGCCATACTGCATGCTTAAACTGGTTACTTGACCAGTGGGGACCACCCTTGTCATAGCGCTGTGGCTCATAATATGTACGAACTGCTCTGAGTTGAACATTTAAATATCAGGAAATTATAGGACACATGAAGTTGATTATCTGGTTTTGAATTTGTAATGCGTTTCTCCTAAGGCGAGCGAATGTGCTATCAATGGTGCCCGTCATTATAAAACACCAAAGCCAAATTCCGGACAAACTCTGCGCACTGTTTACTGGCTTGTTTATATCGTTATCAGCTTACAGTGGTGAAGATATTTTCCCGCCATCATGTTTGTCACATGTCAGGGGCAATACAGAGCATTCCTTATAAGCTTAGCAGATATGTTGGAACATTGGTACTCATATGTTCACATGACCAAGGGAATGTCATGGGATAGGTTTCTTTGACCTCAGATGACTACTTAACCCTTTACCCAACAAACCGGCCAAAACCGGCCAAGTAAAGCTTCAACAGCCTAAAATATCTTCGGTCTGTCTCAATAGAACCATACAAATATGGATATCATTGGAACCGGCTCCTTGACCACATTGTGATAGTTACAGTTATGCCCTGTGCCAATGCATTCTCTTATATATGCGAGTCGACCATAGGTCGCCTCGCATATATAAGAGAATGCATTGGCCTAAAAAAAAAACTTTTTACCATTTTTTCTTACATTCTTTAACAATTTTATAATTTTTAATGTGTTAAGCCAATGCATTCTCTTATATATGCGAGGCGACCTATGGTCGACTCGCATATATAAGAGAATGCATTGGCACAGGGCCGTTCTGTTGGGTAAAGGGTTAAAAGGGGACTAATAAATTACATGGTAAATAAAGAGCCTTTATCATATGCTGAACAATTGGTGCACAGAGGTAACATGAATAGGTATTGTTGACCTCAAATGGCTTAAAGGTACTCAATCCAATCAGGCCCTCATAAATTACTATTTATTTGGCTTCGGGGATAAAAAATAATTGATTCGAGTCGAGGAACCTACCCATCAACGCTCAGAGTGATCAGATAAAAAAATTTTTTTTTAAGTTTTGTTATTTCTATTGTTTCTGGATCAGAAAAACGCTGTCAAAAGGATGGTCTCAGTCAAAATTGCTTTATTAATACACTTGATTTTAGAGTTATCCATCCTCATCTGTTTGAATAAGTGTTTCTGGTGAAATTATTAGTACACATCTCGAGAAAATTACAAATTTAGGGGCAATTATTAGTACACATCTCGAGAAAATTACAAACTTCAAAAATCAATATCTGATCATTCTGAGCTTTGATGGATTGGTTCCTCGAATCGAATCAAATATTTTTTACCCCTGAAGCCAAAGAAATAGTAATTTAGGGGTGCTTAATCGGACTGAGTACCTTTAAAGATGCACTAATAATTAGCAATAAAGAACATTTATTATCAGCTTAAAAGATAGATGGTAACTTTATCCTGAGAGTGTCATGCAATAGGCGCTATTTAACTCAGGTGATTAATAATTATTTTAAATGACTTGAAGGGTCACTAATAATTTATTCTGCACACGATTTTCTTGCATGTCATGTTTGTCACCCGTCATTTTTGACGGGCAATCCCCTTGTACCAATATATACATTGTGTAGAAGTTAACCCATTCTATACTCAATACTCGTTGGTGAGTAGTTATCCCTTAGGAAATGTTGAGATAAAAAGTTCAACAAACGAGCCCAAATCATTACGCCCAGTACATACCAGATTCTTTCCTGTTTGTAAACACTGACACGCGCTCTTTAAAGACGCAAAATCCAAATTTGCGCTCCCAAATTACTAATTATTTGGCTTGGGGGGGGGGGGGGGTAAAATTTAGTTGATTCAAGTCCAGGAACCCACCCATCAAAGCTCAGAGTGATCAAATATCGATTTTTAAAATGTCTTATTTCCAGAGATATGTCATTTTTGATGGCCTGGCAAATATTCTTCAAGCCGATGGTCTTGGATCAAATTGCAGATGAAGATGGATAACTCTAAAATCAAGTGGCTTTGGGTTGTTAGATATTTGACAACCAAAATGTTGATAAATATGTCACGTCACTGGGCAGATTTTGTGTATAAATCTATTCTCAAAATTGTATCTACTATTTTTACTATATTCTCTCTATTTCCAAAGCTTTCAATATCCATTTCACTTGATGCAATAACAAGTCATGACAGGCTAATATTATTGCATAATAGTTCATTATCGTAATCTTGTTATTAATATAAACTACAACATATTTCTGAAACCCAAAGCTGTCATGACTTGGGGCTAATAAATCTCTTTCTAAATCTCTTTCTCGTGCTGGCCAGGTCATTTAAATCCTAATCTTTATTATTCATAACGTAACACCTGCCTTCTTAATTACCTGTGTATTGTTCTTCTATTGACCAGCCGCATAAATATATGCCCCAAAGCTACTTCTGTCAAGCTCATTTCTTTTGTTAAATATGTCCTTTATTTTCTCATTACCTTATTATGTGTATATAAACCAGATTTCATTAGTAACTAAAGGAGGAAGGAAGGAAGGAGAACAATTCAAGTCTTATTGCTTATTATATTATATTATTTTATACGGGATCCAACATTTGTTTCTACTATTGATTGTTATTATCATAATCCGCTTGATCTACTCTGAGTGAATAATAAATATATGAACATATCTAAGTTTTCTACTACGACTGATCTACCAGCACCATATGTGAGCTAATCCCCCCATCACAGAATTACGGTCTGTTATAAATAACATGCTTTGGGCAATTCTATACGATAGTTGACTGTGGTTAGCATTATTTTTTTGGGGAAATTAATTGATTCTGATAACTGAAGCGGCATTTAACAATTTTTTGGGGACCATCGAATCGGTTTGTGTACTTTTAATTAAATTGAGTTAATAATAAGTAAGAATTAATTTAGCAACTTTGAGAATTAATAATGCGCATATAATCAAAAGAATAACTAATGTTTGAATACCTGAAACATCTCATTCATGTCTGGAAAGAAATACTAGTATTGATTTTTGACAAGCAAGCCTTGAAATAGTGTGCCTGTCATTTGCAGAATGAGGTTCCCAGAGGGTGAACTTAGTGATGCTACCCCACATAGCACCTCAGCAGAATGAAGTTCCCAGAGGATGAATTTGGTGATGCTAGTCGACTATGTTGGAACCTCATTCTGCAAATGACAGACAGACTATTTCAAAGCTTGTTGACATGCTGCTACATGCGCCTCCTGAAAACTTGTTATTTCTTTCTAGACACTTGCATATTTCTTGCAGACGCTTGTGAAAATTTGATACATCTTTCCGGACCTTCATTAGATATTTTGGTATTCAAACAAAAACTGTAGGAATTCTCTTAGACCAAGTCTTCTCTGTCCACGACAGCTTGCGATATCGGTTGGTTGATGCTGTTTTGGACCGAGTACCATCCAATTACTCTCTATAACAGACTTTCATTGAAAGACTTTCTACACGTAGAGACCGGGCATTCATGTGAACCTCTGAATGTGATTAATCATCTGACATGTCCACGATTAATCTGTCTTCAAAATGATATATCATTTACTGTGATAAAAACGGTACAGTTATAATACAATCATTTAATCTATTGTTTACATACATTTTCTGATTTGCGACAAGTTGAAGTTCTCTGGAAAACTAGGCTTTGTTTACTTATAAATCTCGTTGCTTTGACATTCAACGGATCTCTTATATATACATGTTTGATATCATCATACCTGTGAAAGGCTGCCCTCATATGATCATATACACAAAGCATCCATTTGATCTAATCTAAAGACATACAAGAAAGATAACTCCTGCCGATAATTCTGAGCATAAAGTCTGTTATAGAAGGGTAACGGGACAGGACTCTGTCCAAAAGACCATCAACTCAACCAATATCCCAAGTTGTTGTGAATTGAGAAGACTTGGTATTGTATTCTCTGTGTAATGTATGCTTTTATAATGGAGTAGGGAAACCATTTTGTACAGAAAGGATTAAAATACCACTGCAAACTGCATATTTTTATATGTCTGATTGAAAGAGCATCAAACATTAAAGGGGTACTGTACACTAAATCTGGCCATTTATGAGACCATCTCCTTTTATATATACTCAACAGAATATATGCAACAAATGAATGAATTTGAGTCATGGATTAGTGCAAAATACACTCATGTGCTCTATGAACAATGTAAACAGCATGGTAATTATAATGAAAATGAATTTATGACTCCAGTCATAAATTCATTTTCATTATAATTACCAAACTATTGAAGTAGGAAGTAAACAAACAAAAATATTGCCTCGCCTGAACAGCACATCCCCAGATAATCATTCCCCGCCCCCCCTCAGAATTAATTATCAGGTAACTAGATGTTTATCTTGCAACATTAACAGTAAGGCTGAAATGAGTCCCATAATGACTTGTTAACATATGGATTTGGGCAATCATTGATAGACAGGGTATACTATATCACCTATTTTATTCATCACTCTCCAGGTATGTCCATTTGTCATAGTAACAGCCAATTATTTTATTTTTGTATTTTTGTGTTTGATTGAATTAATGATGGCCCCCAAATCTGTACTTAATTGAACTAATTGGAACTAATAATAATACTCGGAAGAAAACGTCTGATACTGTTGTTTGAGGACCCGATGTGCCACCTGCACCCCTAATGAGCGTGGTCAAACCAGAGAATCAAAGCGTCATAAAGTCAGCATCTTATCAACAACAATTTTTTTTTTTTTTAATATCTCTTCCTGTGTTATGATTTCAACAACATCATAACTTTTATAAAACCTGATTCAAATACTACAAACAGCTTTTTAGTCAAGTATTTTTTTATCATAACTCAACGTATAGTTTGACGAGGGACGGTGTGCAGGCGGGCGGCCATAAAGCTATATAACATAGCCGTTTATTGATGGATTCTGACAATTTTTGGTATGTACAGTAATGCCCTAAGTAATCGACCTCTTAACCAAAGCAGATTTAGTCGGAAATATGGCTTGTTGCCATTCATCGGAAAGCTCTCAGCGAGAGCTTTCCAATGAATGCCAACAAGCCATATTTTCGACTAAATCCTGAAAAGATACCCATAATTCTGCTTTGGTTAAGAGGTCGATTACTTAGGGCATTACTGTACCAATATAACCAAAGATAAAAAATTAACAAACTTGTCTGAACAAATTTTCCAACTCCCTCCCCCCCCCCCCCCACCCGATATTTCAACTATAAAAGATCATTTTCATTTTATGTACATGTAGTGCAGCTCCCAGTGAAAGTGCTTTCATTTTTATTGATATTCCCACAGCCGTGGTGGTTATGTCGCAAATACCATTAGTCTGGCTGTTGAAGGGTTGAACCTGGAAAAAATTCTTAACAAGCTGAATTTGGTGTCATTCGATGCAGCATAACCCCCTGGTGAACAAATCCAAAATCCGCTAAAATCCGCCTTGGGGAATTTATTTTATTCAAGATGGCGTCCAACATGGCCGCTTGAAAGTTGAAAATTTCGAGAAGTCTATTTTTTGACGCACAATATAAAACTATCAACCCATGTTATAACCAAAAGTCCTTTTGTAGTGTATACAATATATTTCCAAAACAAACGATGCTGTTTCCGGGTAAAAGACCTAAACATGGCAGCCAAATATCAGCCAAATCCGGAAAATATGTGTTTTACTTTATTTTTCCACTAATTTTCCACATTATGAATGTATTGACTTTGAATCCCCGACCCAAACGAAAGATATATCTATTGAGTATTGAGATTGCTTTCTGGCGATAAAGCCACATTAAATCCAGTTCCTTATCAACAACTGTTGAAAAAATTTGTGCAAATCTGAAATCTCCCCAAAACAATTCCCACAGTGACACACTTAATTCCATTTTTCCAACATGAACATTGTTTGTGCCACAAGGAGTTCTTGACGAAATTTTTCAATTGCATTGTATGAATTAAAGAAGAATTTCTGGTGCTGCTTCTAGGTCAGTCATTATAGTGATAAGCATTGACCCCTGCAGTTTCCATCCCCAATGTTTGCAATGTTTGGGTTCTAGATCTATTTTCCCGAGATATGCCCAGATTAAAACATGTAAGTGAACCCTAAGACTAAGGCTGCCCTCTCTGTGTGTGGCAATTTCTGAGGTTCGATAGCAGACCTGCCGGAGAAAAACATGGTCATGAGCTTCGCGTATCTTAGATGATCGAGGGACTCTCCATCCTTGCCCGAGTACATTTGAATGAAAATCTTCGAACCTGCCTCGCCTAACTGTTGGGCTGACGCAGCCCGATTGCTGATTTCTAAGTAAAGATGTTGCAGTTGAACAGACAATTCTAATCGTTTCATCATAAATCCAATTGCTTCTTCCTTGTGTAAGTCCATCCCAACTTTTGATGGAACGCATCATGATGTGCTCAATAACTAGGTCACTTGACAGTCATGCCCAAACCTACTGCTCCTTCGAATAGTATGAACACCACCCTCTATAAAAGACTAGTATAACCACGGATATTTATGGGGTAAGTCAAGCATCATTTGCAAAAACAAGCGACAACTCAGTGGCGGCAAACAAATTCAACATTTTCCCAACAACTACTAAATGGAGATCCCAATCTCCTGTTCTCTCAGCTCGAATAAAATATGTCCACATTTCTAGACTCTCCATATACTGTAACCAACGTTTGGATTCTTGATTTCTCGCCAATGTATGTCTTGTAATATAACATAAGTTCGTTAAATTTAAGCAGTTCTATTGAATCGGAAACAGCCGAAACTGGGATGACCCATCAAACACGTTTTCATACAGCTCAATTATTGCTTTCACTTCAATCTGACTAAGCTTCGCCCCTTCGAAACTGTCAGTACCAGTTGCAGCAATTCCCTCGATTGCCAATTCTTCGTTATTTGATGTCGAAGGTACATCGATATTTAACGTTGAAGGTACATCGATATTTAACGTTGAAGGTACTTCGATATTTGATTTTGCAGATAATTCGGTATCTGATGTCGCGTTTGATGACGCGTCATCGGCTCTCGACTTGGATATTTCTATTTGAATCCTCAGAGATCAATTCATCCAACAGCTTATTAGTAAGGGCTCCGTATACAAGGAAACGACATCTGAGTGCTAGCGAGAATGCCTTCCCAGAAAGCATTGTGGCAACTGCGTTGGAGCCATAATCGTTTTCAAGGGCCCCATCTAACCCCAACCCATTCATCATGGTACCAATGCTACCCATGAAACCCATCATCAGATGGAAGCCGCTGAGTCTACAAACTATTCCAAGTGACGACTTGGCTTAAATTATCTCAACCGGTTTGAACCAAAGTGACTGGTCAAACGCCAAGCATGGAGACAGGGTTTTCCCAACTGTGTCGCGTGATTCTGAATACACATCAAAGTGGAAAACAAACAAGACTCACCTGATGGGTTGAGGTCTATTATCGGTAGAAAAAGATCTTCTGACTAGGCTGAATGTTCTGAGCTGTTTGAAGAAAAGATGTGTTCCATGAATCCAGACCAGTTCGGTCTGTTTCATTGCTCGATTTGAAAGCCAACCGCAATGCCAATCAGTGCTCAAACTTGTGTATGGGTTTTGTAACTCAAGCATGGGTCGATACTTCATAGTGGATAATCCCAGCTTTTTTTTGTAGGTTTCAAATGGTGTATGATAGGCACACACTTGTATTCGATTAGTTCTTCAACCATAACACGTTTTTGAAGAGTGATGGCTATTGATATAGGTGTAACCAGTGTGTCGTCCTTCTGAGTGGAAACTGCGAGTATCCCCATAACATGGAATGAACCTTTACCATCAATAGTAGGGACGTTGAGGTGGACGCTATCTGCTGCCCACTGAGTAAATGTACCTGGAAAAACTCCATGTGTGTACTCTCAAGATTTTCCACCTGGATCACTGATTGCTCGTACCTGCCCCAATTTAGAGAGTTCATCAACAAGCCACCTTGACCCGAAACGCGATCCATTTCAACCCATTTACCAACAAGAGTAGAGGTAATAACAGATTGCACGATGCTGTGACCATTGTTATTCTGTTTTATTTCAGATGGAACTATTATCTCCAGAAACATTTCTAAATGGCGAGAAATCCATTTATTTTTGTTGTCAAAATTTCCCAATCTCCTCGCTGGTGGTGTAGGTTTTCTTATCATATGTCATTTCCCGCTTTTGCCCTAATCATCTTCGTGGTGGTCACAACAACTCTGTATGCCTCCTCATCTATGTCATCTTTCTTATCCGCATACCACTTGTCAATTGTACGTGACCATATCTTTGAAGCAAATGTCGTTGCTATGCCCATCGATTTCAGCGAAAAAGATATACTCCCCATACCGTTCTTACAATTTCTGTTTAAGGCGTTTTATTGAATTAAGATTCTGACCCAATTGCTAGCTCTATCATTTGAGTATGTAACTCGGACAGTTCGGTATACAGTATACAGTTCTGTACCATCCACAGACTCCAGCCATACACACAGCGAATCAAATGTCATTATGAGCTTTGCATTTCGAGTATTTTCGACACTTGGTACACATGATATACGGCTTCTGCAGCAACGAAATCAAGGCAACTTAGAATGATTTCTGAACCTTCAATGTTCAAAAATCTTCTCTTATTCGGCAATGTTCTAAAAATTTGTATTTAATAGGGAGAGTTGCTATTGTTCGCATTTGCCTCATACAGGGATGACGGGGATCTGATATGGAACCCTTTCCACATATGGAACAGTCTTCTTTGAAATTAAATGGCTCTTGTTTAGACATCATTTTCTTGGAGAGCGGAACCGTATATCCATACACTCAGGATTGACACTGAAGGTTCTTTTCCTATCAGTGAAATCACACCTACAATTGGTATGGACCAAGACCTTACCAATGGGTGTGGTTATTTGTTGCCCCTTTAAATATTCAGATAGGTGGTTACATCCTCGCTTATCAGAGAAGTCAATCAAAGTCTCCAATCCTTTTGCCATAACTTGTACCAATGGATTTTCCTTAGTGTCCACATTAAATTAACACATGCTATGAAAGGACAAGACTCGCAAGTCCTTTGAAAGTTGCTGACCCCGACATATGGGGTTGGTTCTGCCATTGCCGAACACGTACCATACCAAACGAGAGAGTATGATAATAAAACCCCCAAAACATTGCAGTTTGAATATGCAATAACCCTTCTGCGTATGTTGGCATCGTTGGTTTCAACAGAAGACGAAAAATAAACACAATGTCACACAAAACACCTATCAAAACAACTATATCAAGAAATGATTGGCCACCACACACTTGAAGAAACAATCGCTACGTTATATTTGATAGTTATATTACATAAATCATTGAATTGATAGTCTAATTGGATCATTAAAGAGCGTTAAACACGAGTCATTTAAAATAAAGAGCATTAATTTATATGTAGGCCCATCACTTCATCTTTTCATAGTATATCGCTACGCTCAAGTAAGAATGAAAAATTCGAGACTGACTATATATGTAGTTTAATGAAAGCAATTAGAGAGCGTTTAATTAAACGGACTTTCATCATGATATAAGAAATACGCTTTCCATTGCCCATATTTATGTAAATATATTATCTGATGACCTTGAAATTATATAATCGTTCATTATATTTAAATATATGTACTGAAAACAACTTATCTAGATCACTTAGTGCACATACGGAGTCCCGTAGTCACAAATACCTTCATAAATTACTTCAGACCCCTCCCCTATTCAGGGCGCTGTAGAAAATTTTCCCCAAAGCGGATTTTAGCGGATTTTGGATATGTTATACACGAAGGTCTCCTCTTTCCAACGATACCAAATTTAGCTTGTTAAGAATTTTTTCCGGGTAGGTCCTATAATTCACCCACGACAGCCAGACTACATCATCACATTCGGGGCTAGATGATGTTGTCGTCTTGTCGCTGTTTTTGATCCGACATGGGTGAAAATTTATCTAAATATTTGTTGACCTAATTAATTCAGAGCTCGGCATAGATTATAACCAATATGGTAATTGTGATTCAAATATTTCCCCATTTTTTTTTTTGAAAAATTGGCCACTAGCTGGCAAGATTGATTTCACATCGAAATTCATTGGCACACTCTGCAGCCCATATTTGTTTTCAAAATTTACAGGCAAATTTAGGATCAACTCTCGATATAAGCTTTTGAATTTGAACAATTTTCGTTAAGAAACATGATGGCTGCAGGCGAACATGTTTAATTTTACTCTGAATGACTAAATCCTTTGCACACCTTGCAGGCCACATCCCTCATCTGATAGTCACCAAACTTTGTATGGATTTTCGGGTGACCATTAGATACTAGTAGGTGTCATCCAATTTTCTTTCTGAAATTCCTTTAAAAATATGGCAGCCAGCTGGCATCTTGGACTCACAATTTGAATCCATATGTGACCCGCCATATCAAATCCAGTCGGAAGTCGGGATTTTTTTACCCTGTGCCAATGCATTCTCTTATATATGTGAGTCAACCATAGGTCGCCTCGCATATATAAGAGAATGCATTGGCCTAACAATTTTTTACAATTTTAATAATTTTTTCTTGTATTCTTTAACAATTTTATAATTTCACCCATACAGAGCCCCAGACAAACATGAGCAGACCACACTCTCTATATGCTTTTATATATGTGTGGGGCTCCCTGCAGGGTAATGGATGTTTTTTATTTTATGTCCTAAAAATTGTCAGAATCATTTATTTTTAAAAAATGATAAAAAATTGTTAGGCCAATGCATTCTCTTATATATGCGAGGCGACCTATGGTCGACTCGCATATATAAGAGAATGCATTGGCACAGGGTAAAAAAAATCCCGACTTATGACTGGATTTGATATGGCGGGTCACATATTTGCAGCATCAATTCAATTACTTCATTGTAAATGTATCACTTTAACGTTCCTTGTTCTTAATCCTCCCATTAACTGCAATGCATAACATTTTCCAAATTCTCCCGTCTCCAAGTTGAGCTACAGTGTCATTGACACTTTCATTTGACTGACAGCTGTGGGATGGTCTCTTAGGATCAGCGAAGGATTTATTTCTTAGTGGTTTTATCTTGCTGTGTGTTTTACCTAATTTTCCATTGACTTTGTATGAGAAACAGAAATAGAAAATTTCTTCGTTATTGCAAAATTAATCTGTATATTATACCGTAATTTCATCATCAAAAATGTATTGATTAGACTGTGTCAGCGAAAAAAATCATGCTCGACTAGGTATTATCTTATATATGAAAGTTATCTAATTTGCACTAAAATGCAAGATAGGCAGAATGCCACATGGAGACATGCACCACAGCACCAGATGACAGCCCAGGTCTTGTTTTCTCTTGTCTGTCTTGTCAAAGTGTTTCATCAAGCTAAATTATCTAATTTGCACTAAAATGCAAGATAGAAAGTACAGTAATGCCCTAAGTAATCGATAACTACAGCAGAATTATGGGTAACTTTTCAGGATTTAGTCGAAAATATGGCTTGTTGCCATTCATTGGAAAGCTCTCAGGGACTTAGGGCATTGCTGTATGCCACATGGAGACATGCACCGCAGCACTAGGTGACAGCCCAGGTCTTGTTTTCTCTTGTCTCTCTTGTCAAAGTGTTTCTTCAGGCTAAATAGTTATCACTTATTTTAATTATAAGCCCCGCAAAGAAGTCCGTGGACACAAATTAGTTTTTCTCAGTCGTTTTATTATCAATTTTCGTGAAACCCTGCGCACCTGCGATTATGACATCTATCAGACTTTTTTTGGTGGAGTTATCCTCCCTTTTTCGACTTATAATTTTGTCCAAGCTTTTTAGCTCACCTGAGACGAACTCTTTCCCATCATAGTAATTCTTACAACGACTTCTTCTCAAATTTCATTTTGGCCGAATGGGTTCATATTTGGTACAAAGGGTCCTTGGGGGAACTGTGATTCCGATTGGTTGAATGTGGGCTTATTTTAATTAAATTTGTCTTCAAGCCCACCTTCAAGCCCACCTTGAATTGATTGTTCAGATACCTTTAAAGACCCACTTAATTTTTGAATCATCAGATCACATTATTTACAACATATTCCATATTATATACCATTCAGCCCTGGGAATTAGCCTAGGCAATAGGCAATGCCTAGGGAAAAGCAGAGGCAAAATCAGTTTGCCTAGGCAATTATATTGCCTTGGTAAAACAAGTTCATTGGGTTACTAAAATTGATTTGTGTCTATCAGAAATAGAACCTCTTTAGCCAAAATGACTACCTTAAATCACTCTTTACATATGTTGTCCTAAAATTGTTTCCATGGCACTGGGCCATTAACTAGCTACCCATAAGGGCACTAGCTTTGGAGATGATTTGTGGAATGTATATATATGATGAGTAGTGGCCTGGAAATGTTCTCCAAAATAACTAAGCTTTCGGGTTATTATTGAATCATATTGATTTGAGATGGCAATATTGTTGCAAAATTGCCTAGGTAAAATCTGTTTTTGCCTAGGCCGATTTCTTTCACCTAGGCAAATATATTGCCTAGGCAAATTTTCCTTAATTCCCAGGGCTGTACCATTTGAAAGAAGAAGCTCCAAAACATTGTATTATCAATTGATCCGGTCGAATAAACTGGGAACATATTGTTTTTGTTGAGATACTGAGATGTGTTCTGTGATTAATTTTGATCCGGACTGTACTATAAAGTCTATTATTCTCAATGGAAGGGGAATAACTCTATTTCTTAGTTTGAATTCTGATGTATTCTTGGTTTACAAGGGGGGAGTCTTGGAATGAATCTGAGAATCTCTATCACTTGGTGGACACTTCAAGGCCACAGCTGTTCCGAATTCTGGTGGAATATATATATTTTGTTCCTCTTCCAAATGGTATATAATATGGGATATGTTGTGTAAAATGTAATCTGGTCATTCGAAAATTAAGTGGGCCTTTAAAATGAGTTTTATAAACTTTCTGTTTAAATTGTAAGAGTTGTCCAGGAAAAATACCACATTGTTAACACACTTCTTGTTATAAACTTTCTAACAACAGTTTTATTTCATTCCATAGGTTGAGAGAGGATTCGAAGTGGTCCAAGTGTTATTACTCGTACTTAGTAGCAGGTAAATTCACAGTGTTATTATTTCCCCGTAATAAGTTTAGCAGGTAAATTTATAGTGTTATTATTCCCCCGTAATGAGTTTAGCAGGTAAATTTATAGTGTTATTATACCCCATAACGAGTTAGGAAATGGTGGGGTATACTGGATTACATGCATCCAATCCTCCATCCTATCCTCCGTCTGTCCAGGCAAATATCTCAGCCATTGTCGGATCTCAATGAAATTTGGTATGGATGTTCACTGCTATGAGGACATTCAATGGAGTGTTCAATCATATTGTTCGTGTTTTCCGTTCTAGAGTTATTCATCTTTGTTTATCTGGAAATGTAGTTTTTTTGTCCATCGGAGAAGATATCTCAAATATAGTTATTGGATCTTAACGAAATTTGGTATGCTTGTTCACCACTATCATGACATTCAATGGAGTGTATCTCAGCCATGGGTTATAGGTATGCCCACACTAGGCGGTATGCCACATGGGTGTATGCACCGGGCGAAAGCCATGGGTTATGGGAATGCCCACACTAGGCGGTATGCCACATGGGTGTATGCACCGGGCGAAAGCCATGGGTTATAAGTATGCCCACACTGGCGGTATGCAACATAGGGTATTAACCCTTTACCCAACAGAATGGCCCTGTGCCAATGCATTCTCTTATATATGCGAGTCGACCATAGGTCGCCTCGCATATATAAGAGAATGCATTGGCTTAACACATTAAAAGTTATAAAATTGTTAAAGAATGTAAGAAAAAATGGTAAAAAGTGTTAAAATGCCAATGCATTCTCTTATATATGCGAGGCGACCTATGGTCGACTCGCATATATAAGAGAATGCATTGGCACAGGGCATAACTGTAACCATCACAATGTGGTCAATGAGCCGGTTCCAATGATATCCATATTTGTATGGTTTTATTGAGACAGACCCAAGATAATTTAGGCTGTTGCAGCTTTATTTGGCCGGTTTTGGCCGGTTTGTTGGGTAAAGGGTTAACCGGGCATCCTCCTACTTATAATTAGTAACAAGTAAAAATTCAGTCCAACTTTCCTTCGACGTAAACCTGCTAGTAAAATCGATAGGGATTATAATGGTTTTTGTCGAAGTACGGTTGCCTGACTTTTCTGTAGCGGAAGTTACTCCCAGACCTATAGGGAGCCTCGCTTATGTAAGAGAATACATTGGCCAAACAATATTTACCTTGACCTTGTAAGCCAGTGCATTCTCTTATATATGTGATTGATATCTATGAAGTATCGCCGGCTAAGAGGGGATCTGATAAAAACATACAATATATCGCATGGAGCATACAACACAGGCATGAATACACTGTTCAGACCAACAAAGGATGAGTGCACGAGAGGAGACACATACAAATTTCAGATAAACAAATGCTCAAAGGATGTGAGGCTCCACAATTTTACCCAGAGAGTGCTCAACATAATGGAACAGACTACCACAGTTTGTCATGGAGGCAGAGTATGTCAGTAATTTAAAAAATCTACTAGACGCCCAGCTTTGGCATCTGCGCTATGATTAGCAATCGAATATAAATATATATGTATTTCAAAGCTGTACAAAAGTCAGAGTGACTTACGTGTGATAAATATATGATATGATATGTATCTTTGTTGTCTACTAGTAACTCTATTGTACACGACAATGTGTCATGTATTTTATTTCTTTAAAATATTTCTTGCTCCAGTTTCTCTTGGTTGCCTTGGTGATGTGAAGGGTGCATCAGATGTTTTCAAGGATGTTCCCATTTTGATGAAGAGGAAAAATAACCAGATAGAAGCATTTGTCTCCAGGAGGGTATGTAACAGGGACTGTGGCTCACCCCTTTTTTTATTTCATCCAAATCTAAATTTTTTAAATCTAAAGTAAAAAATATTGTGACATTTTGCAGATGCATTGTTATTGACACAATGCTCCCCAAGGGGGATTACTATTTTGAATATGTCCTCATTTCTAACGGCCATAATTCACAAGTTCATTTTCAAATCTGATTTAATATGATGAAAGATTCCGAATTTGAATATATTTTCAGGGTCAAAGTTCAACCTAAGTTCTACTCAAGCCTGGATATAGTGTGTCTGACATTTGCAGAATGAGGTCCCTAGAGGTTGAAATTAGAGATTTTATCCCGCACAGCGTGCTAGCATCACCAAATTCACCCTCTTGGAACCTCATTCTGCTTTGGCCTCAACTGCTATGGGAGACCTAGGATCCCCAGTTTAAGTCAGTGATGTTCATCCATTAGTCACCTCATTATGCATTTTATCTTCTGCAAATTAGGGAATATAGAAACTGAACAGAAGGGGAAAAAATAACTAACAACAATGTTAATTTGAGAATATAGATACTTCGCAGTAGATGAGGCCTGAGTAGAATGAGGTCCCCAAAGGGTGAGTTTGGTGATGCTAACCCTCTGTGCGGGGTAACATCACTAAATTCACCCTTTGGGGACCTCATTCTGCAAATGTCAGACACTCTATATCCAGGCTTCTACTTCTGTGACGTAATTAACTCTATGGCGGGTCAGTATCCCATATAGTCTCTTTGAAAAGCCGACAAAAATCCTATATCGAATTACGTCTCTAGAACTCTCTATTAAAATTAGGTTCTGTGTTGAAGGGATTCCCTCCATTGAGTGTGGTGCAGACTGGGTGCGATTTCATTGGTTTATGGCATAGCAGATCCTGTCAGAGATCAGAGGTCAATGACGTGATGATAATTTTCCAATGCATTGTCAAACTCAACTATTGTTGGAAAACTGAATACAGGCGATATATCCATAATTCATTTTACTCATCGCAATATAGGAGACATTATTCTTTCACATCTAGTTGTATTTATAACTATTTCTAAATACTACGATTCTCAAACATTTACTATGCCACGAATGCACTCCATATTAGGAAACGAAATATTATGGACAGTTCTAGAGACGTTATTCCGATATAGGATTTTCAGTGGCTTTTCAAAGAGACTATCCCATATACAACATCACCCCCGCGAGTGTATCCCATATACAACATCACCCCCGCGAGTGTATCCCATATACAACATCACCCCCGCGAGTGTATCCCATATACAACATCACCCCCGCGAGTGTATCCCATATACAACATCACCCCCGCGAGTGTATCCCATATACAACATTACCCCGTGAGTGTATCCCATATACAACATCACCCCCGCGAGTGTATCCCATATACAACATCACCCCCGCGAGTGTATCCCATATACAACATCACCCCCGCGAGTGTATCCCATATACAACATCACCCCTGCGAGTGTATCCCATATACAACATCACCCCCGCGAGTGTATCCCATATACAACATCACCCCCGCGAGTGTATCCCATATACAACATCACCCCCGCGAGTATATCCCATATACAACATTACCCCCGCGAGTGTATCCCATATACAACATCACCCCCGCGAGTGTATCCCATATACAACACCCCCACGAGTGTATCCCATATACAACATCACCCCCGTGAGTGTATCCCATATACAACATCACCCCCGCAAGTGTATCCCATATACAACATCATCCCCGCGAGTATCCCATATACAACATCACCCCCGCGAGTATCCCATATACAACATCACCCCCGTGAGTATCCCATATACAACATCACCCCCGCGAGTATCCCATATACAACATGACCCCCGTGAGTATCCCATATACAACATCACCCCCACGAGTATCCCATATACAACATCACCCCCGCGAGTATCCCATATACAACATCACCCCCGCGAGTGAAAATATTTGCAAAAAATACTGAGTACAGTACTCAGGCGAATCTGTTGTGTTGGTCCATACATTATCTTGACACAATCTGATGTGTGCGGTAAGACGTTGACTCTGTCGCGCACATTCTGTTATAAAGCCGAGCTTCTGATTAGTAATTGTAGCTAATAAGTTTGATATTGGAATATATGGTTTATTGGAAATCAATCTTATCTGTAATAAATTGATTCGATGATAATTTCATTTTCCTTCATTTCACTTCGATCTTTTATTGATTGAAAACAAGAAATATTATGATGCACATAACGTCTCATATTGTGTTGAAAATAGAATCCCTCTGTTGCATGCGTTAACGGATACAACATATATAACGGACTTGTCAGTCATCTGAATGCCTTAGTGTTATTGTCGGTAATCCAATTTCATTGCAACACACTCATCTAAACACGACTTATTTGTATTTTTATTTTAACCCTTTCATGACAGGAGCTGCGCTGACACAACATTAAAGACCCTGTGCCAATGCATTCTCTTATATACATGTATGCGAGTTGACCATAGATCACCTCTCATATATAAGAGAATGCATTGACCTGACAATTTTTTATCATTTTTTATAATTTGTTCTTACATTCTTTAACAATTTTTTATCATTTTATTTCATTTTTTTCTTACATTTCTTCACAGTTATAAAAAATAATATGAAAAATGTTAGTCCAATGCATTCTCTTATCTATGGTCAACTCGCGTATATAAGAGAATCCATTGGCAAAGGTTTTTCTAAATAATTGAGGAAACTCCTGTCATGAAAGTGTTAAGTAGTGTTGTACCATATACAATGTATGTGCAAATTAAACAGATTCTTGTGTCTATTAAATGGGAGCGGCCATTTTGGTCAGTTTATAATGACGCCATTAAAATGTTTGTGCACATTTCTTCACACACCACGCTACTTCTTTTCAATTGATGTGTGATGTAATATTCAAAGTGCTATTAAAAGCGGTATTGTTAAACTTTTAACACTTATAACCTCCATCTGTTAATTTAGTGTGCTGATTTTGCAATGTTATATGTGTGTAAATATGGCACTATCATAAAACTATTGAAAACGCTGGTTAACCCTTTCATGACGGGAGCTGATCCTGTGCCAGTACATTCTCTTATATATGTAAGTCTCACATAGGGAGCCACGTATATATAAGAGAATTCACTGACTTACAAGCTCAAGGTAAATATTGTTAGGCCAATGTATTTTCTTATATATGCAAGGCTCCTTTTGGGTGAATGCATTAGCACAGGGTTTTCGCAAAATTTCAGGAAGCTTCAGTCATGGAAGAGTTATGGAGTTTTCAGATGAATCTGTTGCTTACTTTAGGTGCATTGTCATTGAAATTGGATTGCAGTCAACAACACAAAGGCGTACAGACAACTGCATCCATTACGTTGTATCAGAACAGAAAGACACAATATAGGCCATAGCGCATACCTCATATGTCATGACGTTTCTTGTTTTTAATTGATAATAGATGGTGGCTGTCTTCGAAGCGATGGAAAATTGACTCATATTTATATCAATAAAGTGTTAATTGTTGCGATTTGACAGGGTCATATTATTTATTTATTACATATATTGATTTGATATATGGAATTTATTCCAATATCAAGCTATATTTATTAACTGCAATTGTTAGTTGGAGGCTCTGTGTTATCACATTCCAAATAGAACTTATTAGCTGCAATTATTAATCAGAAGCTCTGTGTTATAATGCAATGTATGGACCCATGTGCACGGTTACAGCAGAAAGTGGACCATTGGTCCATGTCATCGCAACATACTGGCCGACGCGACAGACTTGTCTGAATGCTAATTTAGTGGGTTGCACACAGGTACATACTCCATATTTCTCATGTTTGTTGCCCTGAATGCTAATTTAGTGGGTTGCACACAGGTATTAACTCCATATTTATCATGTTTGTTGCAGTCAGAGAAGATTAAGAAGCAGGAATTGACACAAGAATTTTGTCAGTTATTGTCATTGGAGCTTGTTTTTCTGTGGCATGCTCTCCCGACGTGTACAGAGGAGGAACTCAAACCGATGCTCAAAGGTATACGAGAAATACTGTAAAAACCCTCGATCTCCCAACATGTACAGAGGAGAAACTCAAACCGATGCTCAAAGGTATAATCGAAATACTGTAAAAACCCTCGCTCTCCCGACGTGTACAGAGGAGGAACTCAAACCGATGCTCAAAGGTATAATCGAAATACTGTAAAAACCCATTCTCAAAGGTATAATCAAAATACTGTAAAAACCCATGCTCTCCCGACGTGTACAGAGGAGGAACTCAAACCGATGCTCAAAGGTATAATCGAAATACTGTAAAAACCCATTCTCAAAGGTATAATCAAAATACTGTAAAAACCCATGCTCTCCCGACGTGTACAGAGGAGGAACTCAAACCGATGCTCAAAGGTATAATCGAAATACTGTAAAAACCCATTCTCAAAGGTATAATCAAAATACTGTAAAAACCCATGCTCTCCCGACGTGTACAGAGGAGGAACTCAAACCGATGCTCAAAGGTATAATCGAAATACTGTAAAAACCCATTCTCAAAGGTATAATCAAAATACTGTAAAAACCCATGCTCTCCCGATGTGTACAGAGGAGGAACTCAAACCGATGCTCAAAGGTATACGACATGTACTCTAAAAACCCATGCTCAAAGGTATATGAGAAATACTGTAAAAACCCTCGCTCTCCCGACGTGTACAGAGGAGGAACTCAAACCGATGCTCAAAGGTAAACGAGAAATACTGTAAAAACCCTCGCTCTCCCAACGTGTACAGAGGAGGAACTCAAACCGATGCTCAAAGGTATAATCGAAATACTGTAAAAACCCATTCTCAATAGTATAATCAAAATACTGTAAAAACCCATGCTCTCCCGACGTGTACAGAGGAGGAACTCAAACCGATGCTCAAAGGTATAATCGAAATACTGTAAAAACCCATTCTCAAAGGTATAATCAAAATACTGTAAAAACCCATGCTCTCCCGACGTGTACAGAGGAGGAACTCAAACCGATGCTCAAAGGTATACGACATGTACTCTAAAAACCCATGCTCAAAGGTATATGAGAAATACTGTAAAAACCCTCGCTCTCTCGACGTGTACAGAGGAGGAACTCAAACCGATGCTCAAAGGTATAATCAAAATACTGTAAAAACCCATGCTCAAAGGTATAATCAAAATACTGTAAAAACCCATTCTCAAAGGTATAATCAAAATACTGTAAAAACCCATGCTCTCCCAACGTGTACAGAGGAGGAACTCAAACCGATGCTCAAAGGTATAATCGAAATACTGTAAAAACCCATTCTCAAAGGTATAATCAAAATACTGTAAAAACCCATGCTCTCCCGACGTGTACAGAGGAGGAACTCAAACCGATGCTCAAAGGTATACGACATGTACTCTAAAAACCGATGCTCAAAGGTATATGAGAAATACTGTAAAAACCCTCGCTCTCCCGACGTGTACAGAGGAGGAACTCAAACCGATGCTCAAAGGTATAATCAAAATACTGTAAAAACCCATGCTCAAAGGTATAATCAAAATACTGTAAAAACCCATGCTCAAAGGTATAATCAAAATACTGTAAAAACCCATGCTCTCCCAACGTGTACAGAGGAGGAACTCAAACCGATGCTCAAAGGTATAATCGAAATACTGTAAAAACCCATTCTCAAAGGTATAATCGAAATACTGTAAAAACCCATTCTCAAAGGTATAATCAAAATAATGTAAAAACCCATTCTCAAAGGTACATGAGAAATACTCTTAATAACCCATGCTCAAAGGTATACGACATGTACTCCAAAATCCCATGCTCTCCCGACGTGTACAGAGGAGGAACTCAAACCGATGCTCAAAGGTATAATCGAAATACTGTAAAAACCCATTCTCAAAGGTATAATCAAAATACTGTAAAAACCCATGCTCTCCCGACATGTACAGAGGAGGAACTCAAACCCATGCTCAAAGGTATATGAGAAATACTCTAAAAACTCAATCTCAGAGGTATAGAGTAATACTCTAAAAACCTACGCTCTCCTGAAGTGTACTGTAAAATTTGGTGGATAAGTCGCATGCGTGTATACGACGCACCCCCATTTTTCAAACCCAAAACATGCCCTTTGCGAAATACCCGTGTATAAGACGCACCAATTTTTAGATGCCGACAAATGCCTACTGGTAAGTATTAAGAGCAAGTATTCACACATCACATTTGGGGGAAGAATGATGAAGAAATATTTTCCGTTAGAATGCTTTATTCTCAATTAAACACAATATATAACATAACAATGCACAGCACAATTTATCAAACGAACGACATTTGCAATAGACAAACAATAAAAATATGGAATGGGAACCGAATGATTTAATACACGGAATGCACAAAACGGACATTTCAACAACAATGACATTCATTAACTCTCGTCATCACTGTCATCATTATCAATAATCAATTTAAACCAATCAGCATCTGACAAAGCATCATCATACACTTCTACATACGAACTTTCTATGAACACATCAGCCTCACATTCATCTACATGAACAACTTTCGCACTCTCACCTTTCTTACAAACAACATCGCTGAATAACACATCTAGTTTCATAACTCTGACGTTTGCGCTTAATCCCATGTTTATCCATAACGATCGAAGTATGTGAATATATATAGTACAATATATAGCTAAAACGGTTATGACCCAAAATCTCAAATTGACCCATTATATAGAGCATATAGAATATGTTTTAATAACTGAATAAACAATATTGGTGGGGGTTAAAAGAGATATGCACTTTGATTCTGCGCTGAAGCCAGCATCGATATGTCGCGAACTTCAAAGAATGCCGCCGTGTGTGTAGCGACCACGTGCTTTGTCAGTTTCTCGATTCACTGAACAGCGATCAATTAGGAAGACGTGTGAATATGTCTCACCAGGGAAAATGGTCTGTTCTCTTTATTACAAGTCATGTCTTAGTGTACATGTCAAATAATGTTGTGACAGTAATATGCTAATGAATGCTGCTGCTTGTTGTGACCACGTGCTTTTTTGTTTTACGATTCGTTGAGCAATTAGAAGTATGATTTATAGCGGTAGATCTCACCAGGAACAATTTTCTATTGTTCTCTTGATTACAATTCATTTCGCGCGTGTCACATAATGTTAAGACTTTACATGAGTGAACTCGTTTGGATTTACTCTTGTTTTTTTTTTTTGGAATAAAAGACAGATCCATGGATTTTAATATAGACTATAGACAGGGAATTTCCCGAATTGTTGAAGAGGGTGTTATATTTTATTTGGCGCAGTCCCATTTCTGCAAATGGTCTATCAAAATCGTTTTGGTAATAAAAACAAGACAAACATTTATAATATTTTAATATTTATATATGACAGGAATATACTTACTTATAAATACTTACGTAAGACGATTCCATGTTGTTGTTTATTCCGAAATTGTACTTTCGGTTTCGTACATATCCGGTTATATCACGCTTTCTTTCCGGGATTTTGGGAATAATAGTGAAGAGAAAGATAGCTGTTCAATATTTTAATTCAATTAATATTATCCTTCTTTAGGCCACACAAAAAAAATATTGTGTTTCTCAAGTTTTTTTTCAAAAAAACCCAGCAGGCAGATTTTTATTTTTATTTTTTTGGGCTGAATTTTACCGGCAGGCAGGTTTTTTATGCCGAATTTGTATGTACAAAAATGATGGGCAGGCATGCTTTTATGATTAAAGATTGACTTAAGACAAGGTTTGGCTGTTCATAACATGGTGTGTAATGTATATTTACCTTGTTTGTTCATGATCATGATCTGTTTTCATATGTTGTTGGAAAATGAAGCTGTTTATTTTATATATATGCAAAGTTATGTACCCTATGGATGCTGTATTAAAATAAGAAGATCTCTCATTTATAGCATTAAAATTTATTGCAGAAATAACAGATGTTTAACAATAACAAGAATATTTTGGTTTAAAACAAATCCAGTCTACCTTATTCACAAGCTTATTCAGGAGATCCTTTACGCCTCGCCAATTTGGTTTTTGTATGAAGGGTTGTTCCATTACAGCAACAAGTTGTCCAGAATATTCTAACATTTTTGTGAGTTCAAGCACCGGCAGTTTGTGTTTACTTTTTCTGGGATCATTGTATCCAAGACAAATTTGAAGTCCATCCGGAATGTGACAACATGTCTCAGTTAGTTTATTAACATGAGGGTCCAGATACTAAAGCATGTTGCACACAAGCTGCACAAAATTCCTGTCTACAGGCCTTAACATTCAACAAGAATCACCTAATAGATTCTCGTAATGATTCTTGTGAAACTTTTCCATTTTCAGTGCTTTATGACTAACTTGATTCGGCATTTGATTCTTGCAAAATGAAATGTATTTTGAGCCCTGGCCTATATTGTCAACGGTATGTGGGGAAAATCAAAGGTGTTTATCTTCAAGGAAATTGATGAATTTTTGTATCATTTCGTCCTTGCTGTTGTTGTTTTGTTTTGAAATTGGGTAAAACAGATTTATTGTTTGAGTCCATGAGAACAGAAAATGTGTTTTTCCCACCGTTTTCAACAGACACTGGTGTGGCATCTTCCAATGTAATCCGCAAATAGCGGCCGAATATATCTGCAACCTGGACCGAATTTAGATTCTGGCAAACGAACTGAAAGTCCTGTGAATCCTGCGACTTTCCAACAGAAATCCCACTAATATACGAATCACAATTAACAATAGTTTCACAGTGGATCTCTATGAACCTATTGCCGCGTCGGGAAATGTTGTCAGACGAATTAACTTCCGTAATTGTCCTGGGACAACACAAATTTAAGTCCCCTTCTGACACATACTTATCAGAGCCATGCTGGTTATTTGTTTACCGTGTGTTCGCTGGCGCGTTACGGGTGAACTCAATTGGCAATTCGGAGCATGCAAGGAAAGCTTTCATTTTAGAATTACTGCCCTTGCATTGCTGGCGGAGACGACTTGAGCTTATTGTGTTGTTTGCGGGTATCGACATCGCCAAGATTTTGTGCGGCGGCATGTTTTTATATTTTTATTTGTTGTAAGCTATATAAAGTAGCCAGCGGGGGGTATTTTGCGGACGCTGCGATACTCGAGAAACATATATTATTTTTTTTGTGGCCTTATGGAGAGTTTTTGTTGCTGAATCTCCGCCGATATTTGCTCTGAATATCTCCTTGTCATCGCGACACGTGTGTACTTACCGGTCATCGCTCAAACTCCCCGAGTCAAGATTTCACCCCCATTTTGAGTTACCGTTGTATAAGACGCACCAATATTCTGGACTAAATATTCAGGTCAAAAAGATGCGACTTGTACACCGAAATTTACGGTACATAGGAGGAACTCAAACCGATGCTCAAAGGTATACAAGAAATACTCTAAAAACTCATGCTCAAAGGTATAACCGAAATACTATAAAAACCCTCGCTCTCCCGACATGTACCGAAATACTATAATATGTGATAACAAGAAGGTTAGGGTTAGTTAGTGTTTGTTTTGGTTAGGTTTATTCAGTAAATATAATGGTTGTGATTGCATTATGTGATATGGTTTGGTTTAGGGTTAGTGTTAGATTGATTGATTGATTGATTGGGGTTTTATGTCGCTTTAGCCACTAAGGCCATATCACGACATTGCCAGTTTTAATGGTGGAGGAAATCCGCACACTTACGGCTAATCTAACAGTGCTTTCAATGGCTGATAAACTCGTCGACCATGTGCGGCAAACCACCGGCCGTCGGCAAGTAACTAGCAACTTTCCCAGATAACGATTTCGAGTTACAAAGTCCACGATGGAAACATGTGGATTTGAACCCTTATCGCCAGCGCTGGAAGGCGAAACGGCTTGGAGTTGTACCCCTAACCGATTGAGCCACCGAGGCCCCTTGTGTTAGGGTTAGAGTTATTCAGTAAATCTAATGGTTGTGATTACAGTTTGTGATATGGTTTGGTTTAGGGTTTGTGTTAGGGTTAGGTTTATTCAGTAAATATAATTGTTGTGATTACAGTTTGTGATATGGTTTGGTTTAGGGTTTGTGTTAGGGTTAGGTTTATTCAGTAAATCTAATGGTTGTGATTAGGGTTAGGGTTTGTGTTAGTGTTAGGTTTATTCAGTAAATATAATTGTTGTGATTACAGTTTGTGATATGGTTTGGTTTAGGGTTTGTGTTAGGGTTAGGTTTATTCAGTAAATCTAATGGTTGTGATTAGGGTTAGGGTTTGTGTTAGTGTTAGGTTTATTCAGTAAATATAATTGTTGTGATTACAGTTTGTGATATGGTTTGGTTTAGGGTTTGTGTTAGGGTTAGGTTTATTCAGTAAATATAATTGTTGTGATTACAGTTTGTGATATGGTTTGGTTTAGGGTTTGTGTTAGGGTTAGGTTTATTCAGTAAATCTAATGGTTGTGATTAGGGTTAGGGTTTGTGTTAGTGTTAGGTTTATTCAGTAAATATAATTGTTGTGATTACAGTTTGTGATATGGTTTGGTTTAGGGTTTGTGTTAGGGTTAGGTTTATTCAGTAAATCTAATGGTTGTGATTAGGGTTAGGGTTTGTGTTAGTGTTAGGTT
The DNA here is from genome assembly GCA_032622095.1 of Siphonodentalium dalli. NCBI lineage: Eukaryota > Metazoa > Mollusca > Scaphopoda > Gadilida > Siphonodentaliidae > Siphonodentalium > Siphonodentalium dalli. Next base: position 203,214,834 of record CP136069.1, read on the forward strand.
TATTCAGTAAATATAATTGTTGTGATTACAGTTTGTGATATGGTTTGGTTTAGGGTTTGTGTTAGGGTTAGGTTTATTCAGTAAATCTAATGGTTGTGATTAGGGTTAGGGTTTGTGTTAATGTTAGGTTTATTCAGTAAATATAATTGTTGTGATTACAGTTTGTGATATGGTTTGGTTTAGGGTTTGTGTTAGGGTTAGGTTTATTCAGTAAATATAATTGTTGTGATTACAGTTTGTGATATGGTTTGGTTTAGGGTTTGTGTTAGGGTTAGGTTTATTCAGTAAATCTAATGGTTGTGATTAGGGTTAGGGTTTGTGTTAGTGTTAGGTTTATTCAGTAAATATAATTGTTGTGATTACAGTTTGTGATATGGTTTGGTTTAGGGTTTGTGTTAGGGTTAGGTTTATTCAGTAAATCTAATGGTTGTGATTACAGTTTGTGATATGGTTTGGTTTAGGGTTTGTGTTAGGGTTAGGTTTATTCAGTAAATCTAATGGTTGTGATTAGGGTTAGGGTTTGTGTTAGTGTTAGGTTTATTCAGTAAATCTAATGGTTGTGATTACAGTTTGTGATATGGTTTGGTTTAGGGTTTGTGTTAGGGTTAGGTTTATTCAGTAAATCTAATGGTTGTGATTACAGTTTGTGATATGGTTTGGTTTAGGGTTTGTGTTAGGGTTAGGTTTATTCAGTAAATCTAATGGTTGTGATTAGGGTTAGGGTTTGTGTTAGTGTTAGGTTTATTCAGTAAATCTAATGGTTGTGATTACAGTTTGTGATATGGTTTGGTTTAGGGTTTGTGTTAGGGTTAGGTTTATTCAGTAAATCTAATGGTTGTGATTACAGTTTGTGATATGGTTTGGTTTAGGGTTTGTGTTAGGGTTAGGTTTATTCAGTAAATCTAATGGTTGTGATTAGGGTTAGGGTTTGTGTTAGTGTTAGGTTTATTCAGTAAATCTAATGGTTGTGATTACAGTTTGTGATATGGTTTGGTTTAGGGTTTGTGTTAGGGTTAGGTTTATTCAGTAAATCTAATGGTTGTGATTGCATTATGTGATATGGTTTGGTTTAGGGTTAGTGTTAGGGTTAGATTGATTGATTGATTGATTGGGGTTTTATGTCGCTTTAGCCACTAAGGCCATATCACGACATTGCCAGTTTTAATGGTGGAGGAAATCCGCACACTTACGGCTAATCTAACAGTGCTTTCAATGGCTGATAAACTCGTCGACCATGTGCGGCAAACCACCGGCCGTCGGCAAGTAACTAGCAACTTTCCCAGATAACGATTTCGAGTTACAAAGTCCACGATGGAAACATATGGATTTGAACCCTTATCGCCAGCGCTGGAAGGCGAAACGGCTTGGAGTTGTACCCCTAACCGATTGAGCCACCGAGGCCCCTTGTGTTAGGGTTAGAGTTATTCAGTAAATCTAATGGTTGTGATTACAGTTTGTGATATGGTTTGGTTTAGGGTTTGTGTTAGGGTTAGAGTTATTCAGTAAATCTAATGGTTGTGATTACAGTTTGTGCTATGGTTTGAGTTAGGGTTAGGGTTTGTGTTAGGGTTAGGGTTATTCAGTAAATCTAATGGTTGTGATATGCAGATTGATGAGAATATTATGGTTAGAGTTAGGGTTAGATTTAGGGTTCGTGTTAGTGTTAGGGGTTAGGTTTATTCAGTAAATATAATTGTTGTGATATGCAGAATATTGATAAGATTAGGGTTAAGGTTAACGTTAGGGTTAGTGTTTGTGCTATGGTTTGAGTTAGGGTTTGTGTTAGGGTTAGAGTTATTCAGTAAATCTAATGGTTGTGATATGCAGAATATTGATAAGATTAGGGTTAAGGTTAACGTTAGGGTTAGTGTTTGTGCTATGGTTTGAGTTAGGGTTTGTGTTAGGGTTAGAGTTATTCAGTAAATCTAATGGTTGTGATAAGCAGAATATTGATAAGATTAGGGTTAAGGTTAACGTTAGGGTTAGTGTTTGTGCTATGGTTTGAGTTAGGGTTTGTGTTAGGGTTAGAGTTATTCAGTAAATCTAATGGTTGTGATATGCAGAATATTGATAAGATTAGGGTTAAGGTTAACGTTAGGGTTAGTGTTTGTGCTATGGTTTGAGTTAGGGTTTGTGTTAGGGTTAGGTTTATTCAGTAAATCTAATGGTTGTGATATGCAGAATATTGATAAGATTAGGGTTAAGGTTAACGGTAGGGTTAGTGTTTGTGCTATGGTTTGAGTTAGGGTTTGTGTTAGGGTTAGAGTTATTCAGTAAATCTAATGGTTGTGATATGCAGAATATTGATAAGATTAGGGTTAAGGTTAACGTTAGGGTTAGTGTTTGTGCTATGGTTTGAGTTAGGGTTTGTGTTAGGGTTAGAGTTATTCAGTAAATCTAATGGTTGTGATATGCAGAATATTGATAAGATTAGGGTTAAGGTTAACGTTAGGGTTAGTGTTTGTGCTATGGTTTGAGTTAGGGTTTGTGTTAGGGTTAGGTTTATTCAGTAAATCTAATGGTTGTGATATGCAGAATATTGATAAGATTAGGGTTAAGGTTAACGGTAGGGTTAGTGTTTGTGCTATGGTTTGAGTTAGGGTTTGTGTTAGGGTTAGAGTTATTCAGTAAATCTAATGGTTGTGATATGCAGAATATTGATAAGATTAGGGTTAAGGTTAACGTTAGGGTTAGTGTTTGTGCTATGGTTCGAGTTAGGGTTTGTGTTAGGGTTAGGTTTATTCAGTAAATATAATTGATGTGATATGCAGAATATTGATAAGATTAGGGTTAACGTTAGGGTTAGTGTTTGTGCTATGGTTCGAGTTAGGGTTAGGTTTATTCAGTAAATATAATTGTTGTGATATGCAGAATATTGATAAGATTAGGGTTAGGGTTAACGTTAGGGTTAGTGTTTGTGCTATGGTTCGAGTTAGGGTTTGTGTTAGGGTTAGGTTTATTCAGTAAATCTAATGGTTGTGATAAGCAGAATATTGATAAGATTAGGGTTAGGGTTAACGTTAGGGTTAGTGTTTGTGCTATGGTTCGAGTTGGGGTTTGTGTTAGGGTTAGAGTTATCTAATGGTTGTGATAAGCAGAATATTGATAAGATTAGGGTTAAGGTTAACGTTAGGGTTAGTGTTTGTGCTATGGTTCGAGTTAGGGTTTGTGTTAGGGTTAGAGTTATTCAGTAAATCTAATGGTTGTGATTACAGTTTGTGATGAGAAGGTTAGGGTTAGTGTTTGTGCTATGGTTCGAGTTGGGGTTTGTGTTAGGGTTAGGGTTTATTCAGTAAATCTAATGGTTGTGATTACAGTTTGTGATATGCAGAATGACAAGAAGCTGTTTCATCTCAAGTCTCTGATAGAAGGCTCGATCTATAAGGAACTCGGTGAAGACGATATGGCTATTCAGGTAAATTAAGTGAAAAACACATGAAATAGTACATCATGCCATGAATCTATTGATCATTTCCACCAATTCATAATCTGGGTTCTATTTGAAGATCTGACCGGGAACTCCATAACATTGAAAAAATAATGCAGATGATATATTTCTTAGTCAATACCTGTTCCTTAATAATGTATTTCACTGCAAAGGCAAAGGTCCCAGTTTGAGATTGCATGATTTAAGCTACTTTTGTGAGCCAATTGCATCATCAATATTGACATGATTCCCGGGGAAATATCATTATTGTAAGTGACGCAGAGCGAAATTGGCTCACATCGAAGAGGATCGTTGATGCAATGTTGATGTCATCTTTCTTTTTGACAACGTCAGCAAAAATAGTTCCAGCTTGTATTCCACCAGAGGTATACAATAATATGTAGAATGCAGCGTTCACGCTGGACCGAAAAAAACTTTAGCCAAAAGTTTAGCCAAATGAAAATTTTATTAGCCAAATGAAAAATTTTTTAGCCAAATGTTTTTTGGCCAAATTAAAAAAACTTTGGCCAAATTAAATCATCGTTTTCTGGTCGGTTCACAATTAATGACTAAAACGTAAAATCTAACAGACACAGGTAAAATACACAATAATTTAAATAATTTTTATGAACTAGAAGTATTTTTTATATATATCATTTATTAAAAATTTATTAATCTTTATGTGAAAGAGTGATTGGGGGGGGGGGGGGGGGGGGGGTAACCCGGGATTGTCCTTCTTAATGTCATTATTTTTTTGTTTTATATCAATATCTTTTTTTAAATCATTAAATATTTATCCTTGCGAAAATATCTAAGTGACATCTGGAAACTAATAACTTAATATGGTTACGCCATTATCAAATTACAATCTGTCATAAAAGCATGCATATTATTTTGTCCGTATCGGTATTGACGACAAATAGCCACAAAATATCTGTCGTGATTCACATTTGGCTGATTAAGCTATTGTCTTACACTTGGTGCTCATAAACCTCGACCGACATAAATACAATGTCATCATAAATTAAACATGCATTGTGTGGGAGTCCTGTGAGTGACCAGACAGACAATGGGGGATTAGGGGATTAAATGTAAAATAATAACTTTTTGCTGTTTCGTGCAGAATGACGTAATTTTTCTCCAGATTAAAACAGCCTGTTACGAACAAATTGCTTATATACCAGCGTCAATGCACACTTTACAAAATATTGCTTTCTTCACATTGTCATGATTCAACCACGGTCGGTTTAATGTCCATGCGTCTTTGAATGTCCGTCTTGTGAAAACTAAAGATGATTGCATATCACTGTGTGATCGCTTGGTTGATAGAGTTGTCAATCGGGTTTCCCTTTGTACTGTCCGCGATCGGGTTTCCCTTTGTACAGTCGGCAATATATTCCCACTTTCGATATTTTCGGACTAGATCGTTCACATCACAGAATTTAAAACCCACATGCCAAAATTTATGTTAGATTTGGAAATAAAAATATGTTTACTGTTCACTAAATGTTAGAGCTTACCTTTTGCTGTTACGGAACGATATTTCATAAGTACGAAATTAATGAAATACTTTCGTCACCTAACTTCGTCTTGAATGTCGATCTATTGAGCGCTTTTATGAATTAGCTTTCTGACTCCATGCTTTCAGTCTCCATTTGGGGTAAAAAAAAAGTTTAGCCAAAAGTTTAGCCAAATGAAATTTTTATTAGCCAAATTCGAAAAAGATTAGCCATTGGCTAATTTGGCTACCGACAGCGTGAACACTGGTAGAATGGCTGGGATTCCGTTGAATACATGTGCCTAACGTCAATGTGTGTGGAATAAGGTCCAATATCTATTTACACAGATACTACAGGAATCACTGGCTCGACATCACGGTATGAAGGACGACCACCATGTAGCGACATTTGCCATGTTTGACCTTGCCAACATTCACATGAAACAGCCTGAGGTAATGGCAGAACAGCTAATATTTAAACCTTTCTTTAGTAAATGCTCATTGACAAATAGTTCCCCTTGGAAATGTTCAGATAATAACTTCAACAAACAGTCATTGGGCATTACACAGGCCATTTGTTGAACTTATTATGCCTGGCCCTCCAAAGAAGGATTCGGAGGTATATAGTGGAGACCTCCGTCTGTCCGTCCATCCATTTGTCCATAACAAACATTTCAAAACACTGCTCTAGTATCAATAGTCCAATTTGGATGTCCTTTGTTACAGGTTGCACAGGTTGTGGGAAAGGATATCCACATACTATGGGATTTGTCCATTAATTTTTACCAGAGTTACAGCCCTTGTTTGACTTGGAAATTTGTTAATTTTGTGTCCGAACGAACATTCAGCTTGTAACTTGAGTGCTAATTATCAGATTTTGTTGTTCATTTTGAATCCATTTAGTAAAGAAAGAGTTAAACAACCTACTTTAATCTCCTTACATTAACACTTCAATGACTGGAGCTTCCTGAAATTTTTCGAAAACCCTGTACCAGTGCATTCTCTAATATATACAAGTCTCCCATAGGGTACCTCGCATATATAAGAGAATACATTGGCCTAACAATATTTACCTTGACCGTGTAAGCCAGGGCATTCTCTTATATATCCGAGGCTTAGGAGACTCGCATACATAAGAGAATGCACTGGCACAGGATCTTTAATGCTGCACAAGCGCAACTCCTGTCATGATAGGGTTAAATGGCCACATTAGTTTATTAATATTAGAGGATATCCATTTGAATAGGGCCCTGCGAATCAGCATTTTCCCACATATTCGAAACCCTAGGCCAAAGAAAAAAATATTTGTGGTTTGTGTTTCCCTATGACGATATTTTAAACCCCCTACCCTAATCTTTTTTTCATGATTTTCAAGAAATTCTATTTGATTTTTTCTCAAAAAATTTCATAAAACACAAAAAACACATTTCAGCATCTCAGAATAGGTTGATTTATTAGTAAAAGTATTGTGTAATATTAAAATTTATAAAAAAATAACCAAAAGTAGTTTTATGTCAATCTTGCAGAGTAAAATACACACATGAAAAGTAATAAGAATATGTCAAAATACAAAAATTAATTAAACAAATTAATTTTCAAGCCTACCTACCGACCCTATTTTTGTTCTGCTTGTAACCCAAAAACCAGACATTTAATTTTCTTTGATTTTCAATGTGACAATGATAAGGATACATTGGATATTCGAAAATATTTGAATCGGACGTCTGATTCGATGTCGACACTGACAAATATGTGTGTGAGGAGACCGAATAACATTCAACAAATTACACCGTCAATATCAACATCGAATGGAATCTCGAATATTCGCAGGGCCCAACATTGGATTATGTGTAACCTATTTTTATAGTGCCTGGTTTGTGCTTAGGTAACCCATAGGTTACACAAGCTGTTAGAATCACTATAACTGGTATTGTTAACTACTAATGGGCAATTCATTGAACTAATAAATTTGAATGTCGCATTTTGGGACTTGATTCAGCAATAATTATGGTGAGACCTACATTAAACTTTGACGTGACCTCTTTTTTGTTCATGGCATTTTCATTTTAGGTAACCTCCAGGTGAACTGAACGGTTGTTCGCCTCAAATTTGCAGACCTGACATCAACTTATAAGATTTCACAAACCAATTTATATTTCAGACCCATGACAAAGCAAAGAAACTTCTGCACCAGATTAAGGTTAGTGAAAAAACTAAATAAATTATTATTGCGCCTCCCTTAACCCTTTCTATACTAAATATAGTATCCCACTCAGTTATAAAAGTATACATTGGAGTGGTCTATTATTCGTCAGTAGGGGTGTTCATGAAAATTGAGCCAACGACAGACAAAAAGATAATAGAAGTGCAGAATTATTCATATTCGTTGGAGGGAATGTTCAGAAAATAAGTTCAGCAAATAATCTAGGGTCGTTTGTTGAACTTATTATCTAACATTTTGTAAAAAAAAACTATATTTTACAAATCTGGTTCACAATTCTAGCTTGAATCGTTCGAAAACTCATAATGCAGATGATAAACTAAATATTCATGCACATTATATCAATGTATGTTCCACCTTAACTGGTGGCTTTATGCATTAAAACAATTCAATCCAATCATCGATGCATTTGTTAACCCTTTACCCAACAGGAGGGCCCTGTGCCAATGCATTCTCTTATATATGCGAGTCGACCATAGGTCGCCTCGCATATATAAGAGAATGCATTGGCTTAACACATTAAAAATAATAAAATTGTTAAAGAATGTAAGAAAAAATGGTAAAAAGTGTTAAAAAAAGATTTTTTTTAGGCCAATGCATTCTCTTATATATGCGAGGCGACCTATGGTCGACTCGCATATATAAGAGAATGCATTGGCACAGGGCATAACTATAACCATCACAATGTGGTCAATGAGCCGGTTCCAATGATATCCATATTTGTATGGTTTTATTGAGACAGACCCAAGATATTTTAGGCTGTTGAAGCTTTATTTGGCCGGTTTTGGCCGGTTTGTTGGGTAAAGGGTTAAAGTGGCGTGCTCATTAAAAAAACATTTTCATGCCAGTATATATAATTTTTACTCGCACTTGTAGCCCTTCCATGGCTGGAGCTTCTTGAAATTTGCCGAAAAACCTGTGCCAATGTATTCTCTATATATGGTAGTCTCCCATAGGGAGCCTTGCTTCATATATCAGAGAATACATTGGACTAAACATATTTACCTTGACCTTGTAAGCCATTGCATTCTCTTATATATGCGAGGCTCCATATGGGAGACTCGCATATACAAGAGTGCACTGGCACGGAATCTTTAATTGTGCACCAGCGCAGCTCTGTCATGAAAGGGTAATATATCACTCCCGTATGGAGCCTCACACAGACCCAAGCAGACGACAGTCATCATTGCATTGTTCTCTCTGTCTGGGGCTCCATAAAGGGTAATATATCACTCCCGTATGGAGCCTCACACAGACCCAAGCAGACGACAGTCATCATTACATTGTTCTCTCTGTCTGGGGGCTTCAGAATGGGTTAATGACAGGGCCCTGTGGGCTGTGGCTGAAAGTGTTGTCTTGATGTTTTTCAAGAGTTATCTGTCCTGGAAGCGTGCTAAACTACAAAATAACCATCTGCTCCTTTCCGTGCACATTTTGTTTAACCCTTTACCCAACAGAACGGCCCTGTGCCAATGCATTCTCTTATATGCGAGAATGCATTGGCTTAACACATTAAAAATTATAAAATTGTTAAAGAATGTAAGAAAAAATGGTAAAAAGTGTTAAAAAAATATTTTTTTTAGGCCAATGCATTCTCTTATATATGCGAGGCGACCTATGGTCGACTCGCATATATAAGAGAATGCATTGGCACTGGGCTAACTGTAACTATCACAATGTGGTCAAGGAGCCGGTTCCAATGATATCCATATTTGTATGGTTCTATTGAGACAGACCGAAGATAATTTAGGCTGTTGAAGCTTTATTTGGCCGGTTTTGGCCGGTTTGTTGGGTAAAGGGTTAATTGTAAATATGTTTATTCCTGGCAGTCCTATCTCATTGTTAATACATGTATTGTTTGAGTACGCAAAACTGTAGGAATATACAAATCTTCCATAACTTTGTTTCAATGAACGTATCAGCGGGAACTATTAAATAAAATGCGCCAGGAAAGGCGCAGACGGTTAGTTCATTTCCAGGATAGATAACTCTTGAAAAACCTACAAAGACAACACCTTTCACGCCTGAGCCTGCAAATAGCGTGTCTGTCATTTGCAGAATGAGGTCCCCAGAGGGTGAATTTAGTGACGCTATCCCGCACAGTGGGCTAGCATAACTAAATTCACCCACCCTCTGGGAACCATTCTGCTTAGGCCCTCAACTGCTATGGTAGACCTAGGATCAGATTGAAGTTCCTAAGTTGAAGTTGGTGATGTTCACCCATTGGGCACCTCGATTATGCATTTTATCTGCTGCAAATTAGGGGATATAGAAACTTCCCAGAAGGGAAAACTAAAAACAATGTTAATTTGATACTGTAGATACTTCCCAGAAGATGAGGCCTAAGCAGAGGGTGAATTTGGTGATGCTAGACCACTGTGCGGGATAGCATCACTAAATTCACCCTCTGGAGACCTCATTCTGCAAATGACAGGCATGCTATTTGCAGGCTTGTTCATGCCCCCTGTGCCACAGACAAGCCTTGAAATAGTGTCTGTCATTTGCAGAATGAGGTCCCCAGAGGGTGAATTTAGTGATGCTACCACGCATAGCGGGCTAGCATCACCAAATTCACCCTCTGGGGACCTCATTCTGCAAATGACAGACACCCTATTTCAAGGCTTGGCCACAGGTGATAATTTACATGTTTCATCACTAATAAGATCTCATGCCTCTTTTAGGATTATCCTAAGGATTATGACTTTGAAAACCGACTCAGCGTCCGAGTGAACAACGCGATTAAAAGACTAAAGGAAGCAGAGGCTTAAGACAGAACATTCCAAAATTCCAGGGAAACAAAGTAAGGGCTTGAACAGAAGATTCCAAAACTTCAGGGGCCCAACAACATGACATCCACATCAGTTTGGAGTTTATTCATGATTTAGAAGCATAAAAGTTATATATCTTGAGATATGCTGAGTGATGAATAAACCCCAAACTGACGGAACCCACTTACTAAAGATGGTCTATCTCGTTCGGACCACAATTACAACAACAACATCATTTTCATAAATCCCTATTTCAAAACTACAAATAGATATTTTGTGAATAAAATACAGATACAACTGAAGATAGGGCATATTATTATAGATGGGGTATATTATTATAGACGGGGTTTATTATTATAGATGGGGGTATATTATTTGTCTTCAAAAGCAGAATAATGTGTGGTTTATTTCGATTGTAATTCATGGTAAATCTCTTAGTAAATCTGTGCAATTTTCCGTGATTGAGGCTAACAAGATAGAGTTCTCCTTCTTGGATGCCGTTGGTGCTTTCCAAACAATGTCGCATGGATATCTGTTCTAAAATTCAATAAAATTGATATAACCCTTTAATGACGGGAGCTGCGCTGGTGCAGCATTAAAGATCCTGTCCCAATGCATTCTCTTATATATGTAAGAGAATGCACTGGCTTACAAGGCAAGGTAAATATTGCTAGGCCAATGTATTCTCTTATATATGCGAAGGTCCCTATGGGAGACTAGGATATATAAGAGAATGCATTGGCACAGTATTTTCACAAAGCGTCTGTCATGGAAGTGTTAATTGATAGAGGGTGTCCTCGATTCATATCTATTATATTATACCCTGGAATCTATATACAGTAATGCCCTAAGTAATCGACCCCTTAACCACAGCAGAATTATGGGTAACTTTTCAGGATTTAGTCGGAATTTGGCTTGTTGCCATTCATCGGAAAGCTCTCAGTTACCCATAATTCTGCTGTGGTTAAGGGGTCGATTATTTAGGGCATTACTGTAAAACATACTGGGAATGATAGACCATCTTTAACCATGAGACTTACATTGTCTATTCATATCATATACAAAAACTGTAATTTTCATTCCATATATGCATGTATATAAATTTGCAGGGTTTCTGCTAGTCGAAAATATACGTCGAAATTTCTGCGATGTCTGTAATGGGAGAGGTCGCTGCAAGTCTGGAAAGGAAGATTATAACACAAGAAACGACCAAACCGCAATGTTCCCCCAACAATACATATACTAATAATAACCTTGACATACCACTTACCTTCATTTTCCAAAAAAAGAGACATTTATCAAGCATTTTTCTCAATCAGGCGAATGACCCGCGAAGTATTGGGCCATTTTACGGGTCTATTCAATCGAGTTTTGGGCATACCACACAGTATTGACTGGATAATATGCATTAGTATATGTGTTGTCCAGTGGAAAATCGCAATTTGGTTGTGTCTTGTGTCATATTCTTCCTTTCCGGACTTGAACAAAACCCTCCGTTGCCAGCGGTGGGGAAAGTTAGACTATACATTCAATGTGTAGTCAATTTTGGACTAAGTTTGTGCTAGAGGTTGTAGGAGTGAGTATTCTATAACTAGATAAAAACCCCAGTTGATGCAACCAACTGTGAATATATGATAGTATCAACGAATCAGGTTCTACTTCAACTGAGAATATTGTGCTGTACATTTGCAGAATGAGGCCCCCAGAGGATGAATTTAGTGACACTACCCCACACAGCGGGCTAGCATCACCACATTCATCCTCTGGGGACATCATTCTGCATGGCCTCTTCTGCTATGGAAGGCCTGGACACAGATTTATGTTCCCAGATAGTGAATATTGTGAGGTGCACCCTCGATTATGGAATGTGTCATCTGCCAATTTGGGGATATAGAGAAACTAAACTGAAAAAAAAGAAAAAAATATTTGTGAAGAAGTTTCTAACGAAACTAAAAAAACTAGTTAATTTAATAATTAAGATACTTTCTGGAAAAGATGAGGCCTAAGCAGAATGAGGTCCCCAGAGGGTAAATTTAGTCATATTGGCCCACTGTGTTGGGTAGTGTCACTAAATTCACCCTCTGGGGGCCCCATTCTGCAAATGTCCAGCACCATATTCTCAGGCCTGATTCCATCACTAATAACAGGGCATTTATTTATTACATGTTAATTTAAGTTTTATAAATGACTTCAAGTAAACATTTCTATGCCATGAAATACTCCTAAAATGATATCTTCATCAAGTAGGGTCCTGCGAATATTCAAGATTCGATTCTATGTCAATATCACCCTGCGAATATTTGAGATAGCCAGGGCATTTATTTATTACATGTTAATTTAAATTTTATAAATGACTTCAAGTAAACATTTTTATGCCATGAAATGCTCCTAACATGATATCTTCATAAGAGGGCCATGCGAAAATTCAAGATTCGATTCTATGTCAATATCACCCTGCGAATATTTGAGATAGCCAGGGCATTTATTTATTACATGTTAATTTAAATTTTATAAATGACTTCAAGTAAACATTTTTATGCCATGAAATGCTCCTAAAATTATATCTTCCTCAAGTAGGGCGCCGCGAATATTCAAGATTTAATTATATGTCAATATCACCATTGTGATTCGGTGTTAACACCGATTGACACCGAAATGGAACCCCAATTTGAATATCCAATTTGTCCCCATCAGTGGCTATGTTGGACATTTTGCCTTGGGTGATAATAAAATATAGGAGAGAAGCATCCGTCATATTTGTCGTGATATGCTAATTTCATATTATTAGAGGTTTGTTCACTTAGGTATGCTTAAAAATTATTATATACGGGATGAACTGTCCAAAAGGACCTAGCATATTATGATTGGTTAATTGTATTATCCGGATGGTTAGAGATCTATATGTACCAATTTTCGCAAACTTCATTGTGAGTGTACGCGTACCTGTAATTATATCGCTAGTTAGTCACGTTAACACGCCATGTCAAAACAGATCGTAATTAATGATTATATCGCTAGTTAGTCACGTTATCACGCCATGTCAAAACGGATCGAAGTTAATGTCGCTAGTTAGTCACGTTATCACGCCATGTCAAAACGGATCGAAATTAAGGATTAACTGAGTCACGTTATCACGCCATGTCAAAACGGATCAAAATTAATGATTAACTGCAAACTGCATTATTAGATTTTGCATGAGCATAACTATACTTTGAAACATTTTACTTCAATTAATAAAACTTAATCGAAATGTATATAACTTATACAACTGGAGAATTGCACATACAGTAAAATATCAACAAAATACAGTAATGCCCTAATTAATCGACTCCTTTAACCACAGCAGAATTATGGGTAACTTTTCAGGATTTAGTCGGAAATATGGCTTGCCGGAAATATGGCTTGTTGCCATTCACCGGAGGAGAGAGCTTTCCGATGAATGGCAACAAGCCATATTTCCGACTAAATCCTGAAAAGTTACCCATAATTCTGCTGTGGTTAAAGGAGTCGATTAATTAGGGCATTACTATATGCTACTGTTGGTCCAAAAAATTCTCTGCTATTACTGGCTTGAAAAATCAAACATTGAGGACGATTTCAACCTATATGTGGTGTACGTCTCCAACAAATGTGTGAGGCATGAAATTCCAACTGTTGAAATTCTTTACTATAGCAAGGTCTGAGGTATCATGATTTTACTATAGCAAGGTGTGAGGTATCATGATTTGAAAATCATTCTTTACTATAGCGAGGTCTGAGGTATCATGATTTTACTATAGCAAGGTCGGAGGTATCATGATTTTACTATAGCAAGCTGTGAGGTATCATATGATTTGAAGATCATTCTTTCTGTTGACATATCACGTTTTAATTATTACTCATTTGTTATCAATATTGTAGTAATTATCGTAGAGACCCATCATGGCTATCCCCCACCCACAGGGGCTTATCATAAAATCTATATATATATTGGCACAGGATCTGTCTGTTAGACTGTCTATTTTTTTATTTCTCTCCCAGACCCCTGGATCGATTTCAACCAAATTTGGTGTGGTGCCTCAGGGTTCCCAAGCTTTAGTATTTAAAGACATATTATGTACTTGTTCAGGTACGTGAAACTGAAAAGTTAGTAATCGGGTGCCATTCCAATGGAGGAATGTAACATTCTACTGACATGGCCGAAAATTTGAAGCAATTCAACCATCCAACTCCATAGAAAACATCGTTTGAACAATGCTAAATTGTAAATATTTACTCTTTATTCAGGAAGCATCTATCGGCGATAAACTAATGAAAACAATTTTGCCATCGAGAGTCACTGCATTTAATTAATATATAAGAATGACTCTGTGTGTTGTCTATTTGGATATACTAATTCTAAAAATTACGACATTGAACAAGATTATTCTCAATTTCTATTTGATCACCCTACCGGGGTGTTTCACATCACTTCAAACAAATTTTTTTTTTTTAAAGGTTTTGGTTAAATTGAGCAAGGAAAAAAATTAAATAAAACCTTTTGATGTTTAATAGATCAAAATGTGCATGAAGCGCACAAAGGGACCACAGGCCCCTATTCTCTTAAATAAAGGCTCCCGAACCACACAAAGGGGCCACAGGCCCTTTGGTACAGACTCACTTTGGGAGCCTGTTTCAGCTATTTATAAATGTAAAATAACAAACGAGTGCACCTCTTTAACAAACAGGAGAAAACAAACCAAAACACAGAATTTACATATAAATGAACGTTATAAGTGAACCATGATTCAGTCGTAAGTAGGAAGTTTTCCTTCGTAGGTAGTAACCGTTAATTGAACTGCACATGTTGACGATAAGATTGAAATATATATAAGATAAGATATAAAATGAATTTTAAGTACTGTTTGATTTCAGCTGCAAAATCATGGTGTATCCTTGGTTACCTCCACTTGTGATGAAATCTGTTGTGTGAACATAAAAATCATATATGGAAATATCCTATGGTAGTATATCACGCAGTTAACCATGGATTACAATATTCTCATATTCGACGATATCGCAATCGTGTGAGCAGACTATCCACGATTTTGTCGGGCCCGATCCCAACCCCCACATTTTGTCAAATAAAACCTCTATCTGTGTAGACAGATCTAATGTTAATCGACACAAATCAATCGCCTATTTGAATCAGTCACCACTACTTTCCAGTATTTTAAATTTTTTACAAAGCGATTTCACAATAGACAAAATGGGCGTGCATGCCTATTGGCCAATCAACGATCAATATGTTCAGTGCGTGATTGCCAGCAGGTCACTGGGTTCATTTTCAATTAAAAAATAATTAAGAATTATTGGAAATGAGTGGAGCTTCCTGAAATTTTGCCAAAACCCTGTGCCAATGCAGTCTCTTATATATGCGAGTCTCCTATTGGGAGCCTTGAATATATGAGTATACATTGGCCTAACAATATTTACCTTGATCTTGTGAGCCAGTGCATTCTCTTATATATGTGAGCTTGCCTATGGGATACTCACATATATAAAATAATGCACTGTCACAGGACCTTTAATGCTGCACCAGCTCAGCTCCCATCATCAAAGGGTTAAGGGGCCACTTATTAGTATTATTATTATTATTCAGCTGAGGGTTCAATAACTTCATTACAAATATTGTACTTCATTATGTCTAAACTCCAATGTATCCGGGACCAGCCCATAGGGCAACTTGAGAGAGAGAGAGGGGTACTAGCCTAGAGGGTGACTTGAGAGAGAGAGGGGGACCAGACTAGAGGGTGACTTGAGAGAGAGGGGGACCAGACTAGAGGGTGACTTGAGAGAGAGGGGGGACCAGCTTAGAGGGTGACTTGGGAGATATATTCTCCTTGACCCTTTCAATACTAAAGGATTCTCCCAGTCAATTATAAAGTGTACATCAGAATGGTATATTATTGATTTGGAGGGATGTTAAGGTGATAAAAGCAGACTACACATAAATAAAAGTGCAGAATGAGCCCTATTTATTGAGGGAAATGTTTAGATAATATGTTCAACAAATGACATATCAATGATGCTTCATTATAGAAAGGGTTAATTTTGCTACTTATCCCTGTCTTGTCATAGTGACTTCTATTTCATATACCTTTATGCATATGTCCCAACAGTATATTTAAAGTGTATTTCCTGATTATAATGAAGTAATTTTTCATTATAATTTGTTGATAAATGGGCTTTTGTATTGCATAATAATTATTGGATGATAGAAAGGTGGTGTTGGGGTGTTAAAGGGGTACTGTACCCCAATTTCAATAAATTCCCGGTAATAACAATGATTTAATATTGATAATATATAGAAAATTAAGTAATTTGAGTTGTAGGTGTATTCTATAAATGTTTAGGTTAACGCGTTATCTTAAAATCAAAGTTAATAATTTGATATAAATTTAATTTATTTCTCCAGCCATAAATTAAATTACAAATTTCCGTGTACAAAACGTAATCAAATTAATTGATGGAAAGTGGAATGGGCAATGCATGCACACATGATTATGTTGATATGGGGCGTAAACTCAATTCCCTCACTGACTAGTGATGATACACTAACTTAAATGAGTATATGGGACTAGTATGCATATATATGTTTATAACATTTATTTCATACATTTGCTTGAAAACTGTACAAAAAAACTCAACGACGATAGTTCTATTTTTGGCATTCCGGCTAATCTGCCATCTGTAACATTACTGCATACTCAACAGATTTTCAAATAATGGTAATCTGGTTACCTTATTCTACGAAGCACAGAATATAGAAACCAACAACAACATTTGAGTACAGTATCCCTTTAAATGAACTTCACCACTATGACTTCTCCCTGATAACAGCCCACTTCTCCCTGATAACAGCCCACTTCTCCCTAATAACAGCCCACTTCTCCCTGATAACAGCCCACTTCTCCCTAATAAGGAAATAGGGATCTGGTGCCTGTGTACCGGTCGAGAGAGAAGTGACTTCTCTCAATATGAAGTTTCTAGGCTTGTGCCTGTGTACCGGTCGAGAGAGAAGTGACTTCTTTCAATATGAAACATCTAGGCTGGTGCCTGTGTACCGGTCGAGAGAGAAGTGACTTCTCTCAATGTGAAACTTCTAGGCTGGTGCCTGTGTACTGGTCGAGAGAGAAGCGACTTCTCTCAATATGAAACTTCTAGGCTGGTGCCTGTGTACCGGTCGAGAGAGAAGTGACTTCTCTCAATATGAAACTTCTAGGCTGGTCCCTGTGTACCGGTCTAGAGAGAAGTGACTTCTCCCAATCTGAAACTTCTAGGCTGGTCCCTGTCACAGTACCGGTTGAGAGAGAAGTGACTTCTCCCAATCTGAAACTTTTAGGCTGGTCCCTGTGTACCGGTCTAGAGAGAAGTGACTTCTCCCAATCTGAAACTTCTAGGCTGGTGCCTGTGTACCGGTTTAGAGAGAAGTGACTTCTCCCAATCTGAAACTTCTAGGCTGGTGCCTGCATTGGATTGAACTTAACCTTTGCCAAAACCATTGCCATATCAAAATAATTAATGTGGCTGCAGTGATTTTGTGTGTATGATTTATCCTTACTATACATGTATATCCTAGGCAAATACATATGTCAATTTATCAAAACTGTTGTTTTTGTTTTATGTTTTATGCAGATATGCAACATTTTGTCATTTTGTCAGAAATAATTTATTTATTCATACATTTTGTTTTGAATTGGAAGAGTTTATTGTAATAAAATTGTGATAAAATTTCTGGTGTGTTTCTATTTGGGGGATTTTAACCCTTCCATGACTGGAGCTTCCTGAAATTTGCAAAAACCCTGTGCCAATGCATTATCTTATATATGCGAGTCTCCCATAGGGAGCCTTGCATATACGAGACTAGCTTATATAAGAGAATGCACTGGCACAGGATCTTTAATGCTGCTCCAGTGCAGCTCCTGTCGTGAAATCATTAATATATAGGCCCCAAATCTACGTAGCTAGGAGACCCCCCCCCCCAATACCCCATGGTCCCATCCACCATTAAATCACCTCGTTGGCAAAAATGTACCAGTTTCATGTAATATCTATACTAAACTCTTAATACTGTACAATATATAGTAAGACATACCCAAAATAATGTGACTAAACAAAGACATATGATATGAAAGACATGAACAAGGACAATACGCTTTGAGAAAAACAAATGAGTTTATATCCCTTTCAGGAGCAGCTCTAGTGCAGCATTAAATATTCTGTGCCTTGCATTCTCTTATATATACGAGTCTCCCATAAGGAGTCTCGCATATAAGAGAAGAAACTGGCTAGGCCAATGTATTCTCCCTATGGGAGACTTTCATATATAAGGGAATGCATTGGCACAGGGTTTTCTAAAAATTCCTGGATGTTCCAGTCATTAAAGGGTTAAAGTCTCACTCTATTTATAAGACCCTTTTAGCTTAACTTGACAAAGTCGGGTCTGAGCTATTGCCATCTGTAGGTCGTCCGTCCGTCTGAGTGCATGATATGTCTGGAAACATTGTCAAAAGCCTTTATATAAACCATACATATACGAATTACGACTATACACGTATCGTGTGTGCCAGGGTGTGCATGTGGTGTGTTTAAAGAGCGTTCAGTCAGTAGTGTCGGCGTCCATCATATATGGCTCCAAAAACACCCGGAATCCGATGTCGTCGATGATACACTATAGCTGGTCCATTTCTTAAAATAGTTTGGTGCTAATCCAATCGGATACTCTGTCTGGAAACACTGCCTTTACATAAACCATCATCTGAAAAGAAAATATGCCATCATTTATGCATGTATGTGTGGGTGTGTGTCATGGTTTGTATATGTGTGAAGAGGGCTCAGTCATTCGCCGCCAATACAAATTCTTTTCATTAGAAAATGAAACTTGAGATATCAATGAAATTTTCGCTACCCATCCATCAGTTTTAACTAAATATAGATATATTCGATCAAATTTCAATAGTTATACATGTATATAAGCACTAATGTTGATAGGAATCAATAATTGTTTGAGAATATACTCAACTGAGAATAGTGAAAACTATGATCAAGCAATGTTGCCACAAAAGTAACGTAGTCGTAAGTCGGGATTTTTTTTACCCTGTGCCAATGCATTCTCTTATATATGCGAGTCGACCATAGGTCGCCTCGCATATAAAAGAGAATGCATTGGCCTAACAATTTTTTACAATTTTAATAATTTTGTCTTGTATTCTTTATAGTCTAGTCGTAATTCTCAGAAAAGACATTTCTAGAAGCATTTCCGCGGAAAAGTGTCAAACCAACTTTTTTACCATAATTCGAATGTGCCGAACACGAATAGACTGCCTGTCGCCAGATTGGATGAACATATGGTTCAATAAAAGGCTTTTAAAATCTTCGTGTTTTCTTCGCTGGAGGGTTGTTGATACGGCACCGTACAACGTCATATGAAATACAGACATGACAATTGGAACTTATTCCCTATTCCTTATTCCTTATTTTCAAAAATGTCGCTTTCGACCGATTTGACGGCATGGGTGGGTGGCCCGCCCCAAATACCACCTAGAAACACCCCGACCCCCCACCCATCACCCCCGGGGGGTGCCACACCGAGGGGGTGAAAATGGGGTGTGGACCATTTTCGAGAACGGTAAGGATTTCAACCGATTTGACAGCATGGGTGGGTGGCCCGCCCCAAATACCACCTAGAAACACCCCGATCCCCCACCCATCACCCCGGGGGTGCCACCCCGAGGGGGTGAAAATGGGGTGTGGACCATTTTCGAGAACGGTAAGGATTTTGACCGATTTGACGGCATGGGTGGGTGGCCCGCCCCAAATACCACCTAGAAACACCCCGACCCCCCAGCCATCACCCCCGGGGGGTGCCACCCCGAGGGGGTGAAAATGGGGTATGGACCATTTTCGAGAACGGTAAGGATTTCGACCGATTTGACGGCATGGGTGGGTGGCCCGCCCCAAATACCACCTAGAAACACCCCGACCCCCACCCATCACCCCCGGGGGGTGCCACACCGAGGGGGTGAAAATGGGGTGTGGACCATTTTCGAGAACGGTAAGGATTTCAACCGATTTGACAGCATGGGTGGGTGGCCCGCCCCAAATACCACCTAGAAACACCCCGATCCCCCACCCATCACCCCGGGGGTGCCACCCCGAGGGGTGAAAATGGGGTGTGGACCATTTTCGAGAACGGTAAGGATTTTGACCGATTTGACGGCATGGGTGGCCCGCCCCAAATACCACCTAGAAACACCCCGACCCCCACCCATCACCCCCGGGGGGTGCCACCCCGAGGGGGTGAAAATGGGGTGTGGACCATTTTCAACGAACGGTAAGGATTTTGACCGATTTGACGGCATGGGTGGGTGGCCCGCCCCAAATACCACCTAGAAACACCCCGACCCCCCACCCATCACCCCCGGGGGGTGCCACCCCGAGGGGGTGAAAATGGGGTGTGGACCATTTTCGAGAACGGTAAGGATTTCGACCGATTTGACGGCATGGGTGGGTGGCCCACCCCAAATACCACCTAGAAACACCCCGACCCCCCACCCATCACCCCCGGGGGGTGCCACCCCGAGGGGGTGAAAATGGGGTGTGGACCATTTTCGAGAACGGTAAGGATTTCGACCGATTTGACGGCATGGGTGGGTGGCCCGCCCCAAATACCACCTAGAAACACCCCGACCCCCACCCATCACCCCCGGGGGGTGCCACCCCGAGGGGGTGAAAATGGGGTGTGGACCATTTTCGAGAACGGTAAGGATTTTGACGGATTTGACGGCATGGGTGGGTGGCCCGCCCCAAATACCACCTAGAAACACCCGACCCCCCACCCATCACCCCCGGGGGGTGCCACCCCGAGGGGGTGAAAATGGGGTATGGACCATTTTCGAGAACGGTAAGCATTTCGACCGATTTGACGGCATGGGTGGGTGGCCCGCCCCAAATACCACCTAGAAACACCCCGACCCCCACCCATCACCCCCGGCGGGTGCCACCCCGAGGGGGTGAAAATGGGGTGTGGACCATTTTCGAGAACGGTAAGGATTTCGACCGATTTGACGGCATGGGTGGGTGGCCCGCCCCAAATACCACCTAGAAACACCCCGACCCCCACCTATCACCCCGGGGGTGCCACCCCGAGGGGGTGAAAATGGGGTATGTACCATTTTCGAGAACGGTAAGGATTTCGACCGATTTGACGGCATGGGTGGGTGGCCCGCCCCAAATACCACCTAGAAACACCCCGACCCCCCACCCATCACCCCCGGGGGTGCCACCCCGAGGGGGTGAAAATGGGGTATGGACCATTTTCGAGAACGGAAGGATTTCGACCGATTTGACGGCATGGGTGGGTGGCCCGCCCCAAATACCACATAGAAACACATCACCTTTCACCCCGGATAATACCTCGGGTTTGAGCCATTTTATTGCTGATTCCTGATCCGCAAAAATGTCTCTTCTGGCCCGCCACAAGTACCACATAGAAAGCACCCCCAACGCTCACACCAAATACCCCATAGTAACACCACACCCACATCCACTGGGGTCATGCATTCTGATGCAGCCGGTATCAGGTTCTGATCAAAGGACGGCCGGTGTCCTTTGATGTAGCAAACATAGATTCTTGTATTTGACGTCATTGCAACGTTCAAAGACAATGTATCAATTTCGACGTAATTCTTGTGAATAGAAATGTACTTGATGACTCCGTGTCTGACTGAGATTAGGGAGTATTTTGTCGTGACCAGGGACGTGGGGCGTGGCTTTGTTCTTGTGTGTGGGATTAAGTCCATGCATTTAGTTCCTTGCTCCATGTTCCTTATTCAGCCTCCAATTAAAATATTATAGTTCCCTGTTCCCTGTTTCTAATTCTAATTCAAATTTGTTTTTGGTAGCTAGTATTTCTTCAGCCACCGATTCGAAATATTTGCCGGATCGGCAGCAAGTAGCTCATTATACCAGGCCACGAATTGGGCGCAAGTAGAGTCAAAACTAACCCCGAAATTGTTAGATTGCCGATTGTGGGAGATCTGCTCCACTTGTGACCAACTCTTGTGATAAATTCGTCATAGCCACACTATGGGGGGGGGGGGGGGGTCAATCCTATTTATGGCTAATTTTGGAGTGAATTCGTACATATACACCCTATTATAGGGGCAAACCACCACAATAAGAGTACCCGGGTAGCCCATTATAACCCGGCCACAAATTGGGCGTAGGTACTGTATGGCGTCAAAACGGACCGTAAAATGTTGCTATATATGAGGCCCCCACCCCTTTTCGTACGCCGTATTCCATGCCCTGTTATGGGTTACGCCGTATTCCGGCCCCTCTTTTAGGAGGTATTCGGTATTCCAAAAAATGCCGATAATCGTACGCCGACCTTCCAAAAAATGATAATAATAATAGTATAAATGCGATTTTTTGTCACAATAAATGATAAATTCACGGTTTGACAAACAGATTGTCGATCATCGTCATTTTAGATCATTTTAGACGTGATCGACTAGTTGCAATTATTTCTCGGTGAACGCGCAACAGCTCATAACTGCAACCCCATTATTACATCGACGCGTCATCGATTTCGGAAAGAAAAACGCGTAATGTTTTGGGCGCATTTGGACTCGCGCGGGATTGAGATGTAACCGGGAGGTAAGTGGTCATAACTTGTATGTAAAACCCTGACAGTTTATCCGCATATATATATGGAGTGACTGTAAGGTCATGAGTGGGATGTGATGGGTGGGGGTCGGGGTGTTTCTAGGTGGTATTTGGGGCGGGCCACCCACCCATGCCGTCAAATCGGTCGAAATCCTTACCGTTCTCGAAAATGGTCCACACCCCATTTTCACCCCCTCGGGGTGGCACCCCCCGGGGGTGATGGGTGGGGGTCGGGGTGTTTCTAGGTGGTATTTGGGGCGGGCCACCCACCCAAGCCGTCAAATCGGTCGAAATCTTTACCGTTCTCGAAAATGGTCCATACCCCATTTTCACCCCCTCGGGGTGGCACCCCCGGGGGTGATGGGTGTGGGGTCGGGGTGTTTCTAGGTGGTATTTGGGGCGGGCCACCCACCCATGCCGTCAAATCGGTCGAAACCCTTACCGTTCTCGAAAATGGTCCACACCCCATTTTCACCCCCTCGGGGTGGCACCCCCGGGGGTGATGGGTGGGGGGTCGGGGTGTTTCTATGTGGTATTTGGGGCGGGCCACCCACCCATGCCGTCAAATCGGTCGAAATGCTTACCGTTCTCGAAAATGGTCCACACCCCATTTTCACCCCCTCGGGTGGCACCCCCGGGGGTGATGGGTGGTGTCGGGGTGTTTCTAGGTGGTATTTGGGGCGGGCCACCCACCCATGCCGTCAAATCGGTCAAAATCCTTACCGTTCTCGAAAATGGTCCACACCCCATTTTCACCCCCTCGGGGTGGCACCCCCGGGGGTGATGGGTGGGGGTCGGGGTGTTTCTAGGTGGTATTTGGGGCGGGCCACCCACCCATGCCGTCAAATCGGTCGAAATCCTTACCGTTCTCGAAAATGGTCCACACCCCATGTTCACCCCCTCGGGGTGGCACCCCCCGGGGGTGATGGGTGGGGGTCGGGGTGTTTCTAGGTGGTATTTGGGGCGGGCCACCCACCCATGCCGTCAAATCGGTCGAAAGCGACATTTTTGAAAATAAGGAATAAGGAATAGGGAATAAGTTCCAATTGTCATGTATGTATATGAAATCACGTAACTGGCCTTGAACATACTCAAACTTATATACTCCTCGCGGAACTGTCAAAGCCGAGTTGTATTATGATACTATCATCACAGTAATAATTCTGAAACATTAACATCATATTAATCAGGTACCTACGGTAAGACATTGCTGTTTTGTATATTTATCGACGATTCTCGTAAGAATTCTCTTATAGTCCAGGAGCCAATAGGGGTACCCTTGCACCCCACTCATTTTGTTCCTTATTATGTCCTTCAACTTTTAAGCAATGTTAATAAGAAAAAAAAGTGGCCGTGTAGACTTCAGACAAGACGGCGTCCATCCTGGCCGCCATTTTTCAGATCAGACCCTAAGTCAGTTTTATGCAAATTATAGCGGGAAAATCTAGTAAAATGTATACAAATGTATATATTTTCGTGAAGCCAAGACATAATGACACTTTTTTGGCGCAAAATTGAAACTCACCCTCCAAGTCCAAGATGGCCGCCAAAATGGCCGTCGGAAGTTGAAAATATGACGTTTTTTTCACAAATATCTTCTAGATCAGTTCATATTGTTTGGAACTGGTTGAGTAATATGACTTTATTTTGTGTTTTGTATATTAACTGATCATTGGAGCGGCGTGTATGAATACAGTATACAGTTAATTGCTGAATTGTCATGTGTGAGGTGTATATGCAAGTACGGAAGGTATAAGTGGTCGTGTGTGTGGGTATTCGTATATCTGGAAGGGCTCACCATTGGTGAGGTGTATATGTATACCTGGATTGACCCCCTATGGTCATGGGTATGGCGAATAGGTATACATGTAGTGGCTGTATGGTCCATAGTGAGATTAATATGTATGCACTGAGTGAATGTATGATCGTGAATGTGGTGCATGTGTATACATAGAGTGACTATATGGTCATGTGCCAAGTGTATGAGTACACCTGGTGTTCATGCATGGTGAATCGTGGCTGTATCGTCATTTGTGGTATGTATACGGGTATAACCAAGTATGGCTGTATGCTCAGGTGTACGTGTATAAAGTGGATGACTATATTGTCATTTGTGTGGTGTTTATGTACATATGGAGTGACTGAGGTGATGGGTGGGTTGTACATGTGTACCTTGGGTCGCTATCGCTTTCCACAATAACTCAAGGATATGTTAATCAATAGAGAGGCCATGTTAGAGAGTTCTCCATCTTGATGGTGTTTATGTACATGGGGGAAACGTTAAACGTGGAAAGCGTTAGCCACCAATTATCACACAGTCATTCCATATATACATAAACACCACAGACACAACAATATAGTGACCCAATGTTTAAACGTACACCTGACCCATTACCACGGATGACCATACATACATGAGTCACAATGGAGGCCCACCGGGTATACTCCTCAACATGACCCATAACCATATAGTCACTCCGTGTATACCCATGTATTCACCTCACGATTGGCCATACGGTAATCCCCTGTATACCTATACTCCACACAGATGGTCAAATAGACATTCAGTATATACATCAACACCACAACAATGACCATAGTCACCCCAGGTATACATATGCACCTCACCAATGGCCATATAGCCACTCGCTTCATAGACATACCCTCACCCATGCCACCTGGTATACTCCTTCACCTGACATATGTCCATATAGTCACCCCGTGTGTACCTATTCAAAACATTCATACATGATCATGGTCAATCCTTGTAAACATATTCACCTCATCATTGGCCATGTCACTCCATGTATCCCTATGTGTCGCACCATAGCCGAATAGCGACACAAGATATACTAAGCCTTTTTACTGGTTCGCAATTTTCAAGATGGCCGATGGTTCCATATGGTCCGATTCCTAGCTTTTTATCCAACCCACCGGTAAAAGCCGGTAAAAGGTCAAAATTGAGAAGTAGCATCCATTTCGACCATTTGTAAACATTCGACAGCTGAGTGCGAGAATTTTTTATCAACATTTTATGGCTTAATTTCATTTATTCTGAGTACAAATACGTGTTTAAGAATTGTTTTGTGGCCATGTCATCTATAGAGTTAGGATCTGGTGACGATGCAGACATTCAGACGCCCTTTTTTGTCAACGAACTTCCCATAAGTTACTGATAAATAGCGAGTTCTTGCGTTAAAAAAATAACTCAAAAACATACGTGATACATCCAATCCATCTACTGTGCGAAACCTATGTATCGTATGTATCCAGGGTGAGTGTTTAAATAGTTTTATGAAGTTCTCGCACCTGCGATACGATAACGACCTGTTGCCATTTTATAAACATATATGCTACTTGTTAACTTTGACCTCCGGAGACCAAATGGCGGATTCGCCGCGAGTAAGTGAAATCACTTATACACCCCAGCTATGTCAGAAAAGTCACTCCATTTATGCATATGCACCTCACCATGGCCATATAGCCACTCGCTATATACACATACCCCTCGCCCATGATCATATAGCAACACGTGTGTATGCCCGTATAACCTACACATGACCATACCGCCACGAGTCACCAAGCAGGAACACCAGGTATACTCATACACCTGACACATGACCATTTAGTCACTCCCTGTATAGATATTCATTACTTTTATGATCATACAGTCACTCCTTGTTTACCTACATGTACTCATATCACCATTGACCATACAGTCACTACATGTATACCTATTCGACACACATAGTCATATAACCACTCGATATATACATATGCAACCCACCTTAGACCATAGAGTCACTCCATGTATACATATACACATCACCAATGGCCATTCAGCCCTTCCAGATATACAAAAAACATGCACACACGACCACCCATACCTTCCATAATTGCATATATATACACCTCACACATGACAATTCAGCAACTCACTGTATAATCATACACGCCATCCATGATCATACAGCTAATCCCTATACACCCACCAATGATAATACATCCACGAGATATATAAATATATACCACAAGGAAACTCCCTATATACCCACCCGCTCGATAATGTCCACCCAGCTTACTCCAGGTATGCATATACACTTCAATCATGACCGTACAGTCATTCCATGTATACCTATACACATTACCCGTAACCATAAAATAACTCCCTATTTATCCACACACATCATCCGTGATCATACAGACAACACATGTACATCCAACCCATGACCCTACAGTCACTCAATATATACATAATCAACACACAGATGACCATGTAACTATATTCATACACCACATCAATGTCCATACAGGCACATCGGGTGCACCCGTACTGGATATACACAACCATACAACATACAGTCACTCCATTCATACCGATTCACCTCACACCACGACCTCTCCCTGTATACCTATACATCTTACAATGGACAACGCACACATAACCATATAGTCACTCCTTGTATACCTATTCACATCATTCATGACATACAATAACTCCCTGTATACCTATTCACCTCAACTATGATCATAGAGTAACTCCCTGACTACCATCTTGGCATCCACCCTGTATCCAGTTGATATTTTTTGTTACCATAATGGACCAGAATAGCCACAGATTATGGTTCATCTCGGTTCCGTCTCAACGTTCCGGAACTGGGACAACCAGAATAGAACATATAGTTGTCAGTTAATTAACTAATACATATAATAACCAAGTGAGTCACAATTTACTACCTTTTCGGATAACACAGAGAATAATGTTCAGGATATATGTAATTTTTTTTTTTAATTTGGTTGCCATTTTGGAAGCCATCTTGAGCAATTTGGTCTATAGATACCGTAGTGTGACACATTTAAGATAGACCAAAACAATAAACACATTTGAATCCAGAGACAGTTACATTTTACCAATGATAGTTGCATTTTACTTGAAAAAATGGTCTATACCTGAAAAGTAAATTTTTGCCGATATTTATGTCCAGTTTTTGAGAGAAGAGTCCAATATTTTTGGTGATGTCAGTGGTAACAATAGTAACAATTAACCATGGTGCATCAGATATGTTAGTATTCAATGTATAGGAGGCAGTTTTATACATCAACCACAACTTGTAAGCGATTGCAGGACACGATGGGGCAATATTTACCATTTTCCATATTTTGGCGGCCATTTTGGCAGCCATTTTGAGCCAAGGTAAGAATATTGGTTCCAATGAGTTGGAATATTCATAGGTAATGATATGCCTCACTTAGATTACAAAGTTCTGTTCATTTCTTGTTGAAATATGACTAAAATCCCAATTGTGATTTTTTTGTGAAATTTTATACCGTGTTCCAATAATTGCATATTTAATTGCTCCAATGATCAGTTAATATACAAAACACAATATAAAGTCACATTACTCAAGCAGTTCCAAACATCATGAACTGGTCTAGAGGATATTTGTGAAAAAACGTCATATTTTCAACTTAATCCTGATTCACAGAACTTTCAACCGGGTGTGATTTCATGAAGAGCGTTCATTTATTAAATAACATACTTGTCCATATATGTATAGCAGACGATGAGATAGTTATGACAGAAAGGTCACGAGGGGTGATTCAAATAACAAATTATTCCCATGTTCATGAGATTATATGTATAACGAGTGTGATATATGTCTCGATATTGACTTACTGTATTTTCGCGGCAATAAAAACAGTATTTGACTTTAAGTTGATTTTATGGGTGAAATATGGGTCACAGGCAGCGACAGGCACCCTCATTGGATTCAGCATACTTGAATTATGCTAGAAAACTTAGTTTCATGCTTTTCCCCAAAAATGCCTCTAGGTTTCTAGTATTCCACAAATGTAGCTTTTCCGACCAGACTATTAACAATTTTATAATTTCACCCATACAGAGCCCCAGACAAAAATGAGCAGACGACACTCTTCTATATGCTTCTATATATGTGTGGGGCTCCCTGCAGGGTAATGGATGTTTTTTTTATTTTATGTCCTAAAAATTGTAAGAAACATTTATTTAAAAAAAATGATAAAAAATTGTTAGGCCAATGCATTCTCTTATATATGCGAGTCGACCTATGGTCGACTCGCATATATAAGAGAATGCATTGGCACAGGGTAAAACAAATTGTGTGCACAAGATGACAATCAAAATGGCCGTAATTTTTCCCACCAGAATATAGCCTTTAACCCTTTCTATACTAAATACTATTTGACCACTAGGTCGTTTGTTGACGTTATTATCTGAACATTTCCCTCCAATGAAAATGGATCCTTTGCACTGTCCAACACTCACGGTAGTTATGTCAATGGAGGATGATCCCAAGACGAGATATCTGGTGTGTGGTAGTCCGCTCCACAAGGCATCGTTGAATGCCTCCGTCACGGGCTCTGTGGTGGAACATGAGGTCTGTCTAATCGTCGGGATCGCACCCAACAATTTGTCATAATAATCAGTTCCATATGCTTTCATGACCTCTTCTGATACAGATGCAATAGTTTCCCCTTTCTGCCTTATAACTCTGTCCACCTGCAAAAAAAAGGTGGGGTTAATACGTTTGTTGAACATATTATCTAAACATTTCCCTCAATAAATAGTGCCTGTTCTGCACTTTTATTATTCTGACGTCTGCTGTTATCACGTGTTAACATCTCTCCAAATCATTAATATACCATTCTGATGTACACTGTTTAACTGCATTAGGAGAATCCATTTTCACATCTGGTCAAGTTGTCCTGCTAATGTGCTATAATATGCGGCTTGGTCCTGCTGAATGGCTATGCTATGCAAACTGATTCTGTTGACAAAAAGTACCGTTATATGTTTTAGTTTGTATTTTTCGCGGTTTCCGATAATCTGAACATATATATACAAGAAAAGCCATTATGCATATAAAACATTCAAAAACATATTTATCGCGAAATATTTTGTTAATATTGGTTGTTTTAGTTGCTGAAAATCGATCAAGATGGTTATTCACGTCGTTTTAGAAACACCAGCGCAGGTATTGTTATATTCAAAAATTAATATGTTCTTGAATGTTTTATACACACAGTTTTTTGTTTCCTCTCTCAAATCGCTTGAATTAGCCAAACACTGCGAAAATGGCAACTTTAGACAAAATAACGGTACTTTTTCGTAACGGCATCAGTTTGCCCTACTCGCATCATAACAATTCAGCAGGAACACCAGCATCATAGCAGGACGACTTGACGAGGGGTGATTTAGTATAGAATGGGTTAAACTTACCACGTTCTGCGTGATGTCGGTGATGCCGCAATAATTTCCCGGTTCCACGATGCATACGTTAACCCCGAAGGGGAGCATCTCCCGCCGTAATGTGTCGGCGAAACATTCCATGGCATGCTTCGTGGCCGAGTAGGGGCCGGACCCGGCCTGACATGTCCGACCACGCCCACTGGTCGTTAACACTACACGTCCTGTAATCAGAATCAGGGACGTGGCTGGAGGGTCTCAGTTAATTGGGGGTGGGGGGTGGATATTATAATTTTCAATTGTACCACACCCAAATTCTCAAGTTTGGGAAATACTAATTGATCCCTTCCCACATTCAGCTGAGTTTTCCGACTGGCTCATCAAGGTTCCCATCATGTTGGAAATTTCCAAACTGACACCCTCTAAAATGATGGGAAATTTTCCAACTGATGACCGTTTCAGTCAAAACGTTAGGCTGCAAGTAGACATTTGGTCTAACAATAATAAATTTCACACTAAATACTGGTTGGAAAATAATACTACCAGAATAATTTCAATTTATCTTTGATCTGAAATGTCCAACTTTATCAGCCATGGCGTACCATTCCAACCGTTGAAATTTTGTCAAGGTGGACACCCCGGGGACCCTCTAGCAAGGTACTCAATCCGATCAGAGGTCCCCATATCATCAAGATACAACAACAAAATACGCTTTAGTTATCAGAATTGATTAAAGATACGGGCGGCGTTGGCGTTGGCGGTGGGTATTCCGCTCCGCCAAAAACAGAAAGAATAGTAAAATATAGACAGACCTTGTTCTTATACCAATCAGAAATATGGCATAAACAGAATGTTATTGTCAACTATTTTTCCTTTGTTGTGTAAATAAAAGCAAAAAACGTTACAGAACCTGGCCTTTGTTTAGATCCAGATGTTATGTAAACAGAAGCAAAACTTCTGTAACACGAGCAGGTTCTTGTTTACGTACACCATCGTACGTATTGACGACAATATACTATTTACGCGTTGATTATGTTTGGCATATGAACAAAACTATATATATTTTAATATTCCTTCTGTTGATGGCGATTTAAACAAATGTGAATATTTCTGCAACGAACGCCGCCCGTGCCTTTAATTGCAACAAACAATGCTAACCACTATCAACTATGATATCAAATTTCCCAAAACGTGTTATTTATCAGCATTTTGTTCAACGAAATACGGCTTATTATCACTTGAGTATTCACGAAATTTGGCCGTATTATCACTTGTTTTTAGAGTTATCCATCTTCATTCGCAATTTTGACCGAGACCATCCATTTGACGGCATGTTTGTAGGCCACAAACAATTGAAATAACAAACTTTCAAAAATCGATATCTGATCACTCTGAGCTTTGATGTGTAGGTTTCTCTACTGGAATCAAATATTTTTTACCCCATGCAGAAGCCAAAGAAATAGTAAATTAGGGGTGTTTAACCCTTTACCCAACAAACCGGCCAAAACCGGCCAAATAAAGCTTCAACAGCCTAAAATATCTTCGGTCTGTCTCAATAGAACCATACACATATGGATATCATTGGAACCGGCTCCTTGACCACATTGTGATAGTTACAGTTATGCCCTGTGCCAATGCATTCTCTTATATATGCGAGTCGACCATAGGTCGCCTCGCATATATAAGAGAATGCATTGGCCTAAAAAAAAACTTACACTTTTTACCATTTTTTCTTACATTCTTTAACAATTTTATAATTTTTAATGTGTTAAGCCAATGCATTCTCTTATATATGCGAGGCGACCTATGGTCGACTCGCATATATAAGAGAATGCATTGGCACAGGGCCGTTCTGTTGGGTAAAGGGTTAATCTGATTGAATACCTTTAAACGAAGTGTGTGATTCCCTTTGGGATTCACACGAACTTTGTTTATTACTCTACTGGTCAAAATCCAATGACCCCAGTCGATCTTCTAGTCATTTATTATAATCATCTAACAGTACAATTTAATAACATATACAACTTTTCAAAACTACCAAAACAATTGTAAGTAACATATTGTTCCAACACGTACAATCTGCCAATAACAACGCGCAGCGATGGTGTGCACATGGTCAGCCTTCGAAATGACGTACATGCATGTGGTTCGTCGATTTTTTTATGCAGCGGATGCTGCAGTTATTGGTTGACAAATCGTTCGTGTAAACTGTATGGTGATTTGTACTGATACTTACGAGCAAACATTGTGCGAATATAGAGGGTGCATGTGTGATTATAACAAAAATTATCTTATAATTTAGCTATTTTTCCTCAAATACACGCGAAAACGCCTAGGCCTGTATCCTGGATGGCAACATGCAAGGATATCGTGGGTGGCAACAGCTGGTGCTCGTGCGTTTCGGCAACAGTTTCTGACTTGTTTTCAAAACAAAACATCTAAATAACCAATTAAAAGTCGTAAAATGATATATCGTGTGCCACAAACGTAAAATAATCAATACTTATTTCAATAAAGTGGACAAAATGTGGAGACATGCGCAGGACCGAAAAAACTAAAGAATGACGTCACTCAAAGATGTGTTGGAATCCGAAAAGTAACGAACGTTACACATGTAGTTATAATTGTTATAGACATGCCATGTTCACATACTATTATTTATTAATTATTGCGCGTAATAAAATAGTTCGTGTTTTAAATTAATTTTTATTGCATTTTATGGGATGAATTGTAAGATAAATTGGTTATCAACACCTTGTGTGTTGCCGAGATCCGCATTCAAGCCTCGCTGCCTTCTCTTGGCTGTAACACCTTGTGTGTTGCCGAGATCCGCATTCAAGCCTCGCTGCCTTCTCTTGGCTGTCTATCGACACCTTGTGTGTTGCCGAGATCCGCATTCAAGCCTCGCTGTCTTCTCTTGGCTGTAACACCTTGTGTGTTGCCGAGATCCGCAGTCAAGCCTCGCTGCCTTCTCTTGGCTGTAACACCTTGTGTGTTGCAGAGATCCGCATTCAAGCCTCGCTGCCTTCTCTTGGCTGTAACACCTTGTGTGTTGCCGAGATCCGCATTCAAGCCTCGCTGCCTTCTCTTGGCTGTAACACCTTGTGTGTTGCCGAGATCCGCATTCAAGCCTCGCTGTCTTCTCTTGGCTGTAACACCTTGTGTGTTGCCGAGATCCGCATTCAAGCCTCGCTGCCTTCTCTTGGCTGTAACACCTTGTGTGTTGCCGAGATCCGCATTCAAGCCTCGCTGTCTTCTCTTGGCTGTAACACCCTGTGTGTTGCCGAGATCCGCATTCAAGCCTCGCTGTCTTCTCTTGGCTGTAACACCTTGTGTGTTGCCGAGATCCGCATTCAAGCCTCGCTGCCTTCTCTTGGCTGTAACACCTTGTGTGTTGCCGAGATCCGCATTCAAGCCTCGCTGCCTTCTCTTGGCTGTAACACCTTGTGTGTTGCCGAGATCCGCATTCAAGCCTCGCTGCCTTCTCTTGGCTGTCTATCGACACCTTGTGTGTTGCCGAGATCCGCATTCAAGCCTCGCTGTCTTCTCTTGGCTGTAACACCTTGTGTGTTGCCGAGATCCGCATTCAAGCCTCGCTGCCTTCTCTTGGCTGTAACACCTTGTGTGTTGCCGAGATCCGCATTCAAGCCTCGCTGCCTTCTCTTGGCTGTAACACCTTGTGTGTTGCCGAGATCCGCATTCAAGCCTCGCTGCCTTCTCTTGGCTGTCTATCGACACCTTGTGTGTTGCCGAGATCCGCATTCAAGCCTCGCTGTCTTCTCTTGGCTGTAACACCTTGTGTGTTGCCGAGATCCGCATTCAAGCCTCGATGCCTTCTCTTGGCTGTAACACCTTGTGTGTTGCCGAGATCCGCATTCAAGCCTCGCTGCCTTCTCTTGGCTGTAACACCTTGTGTGTTGCCGAGATCCGCATTCAAGCCTCGCTGCCTTCTCTTGGCTGTCTATCGACACCTTGTGTGTTGCCGAGATCCGCATTCAAGCCTCGCTGCCTTCTCTTGGCTGTAACACCTTGTGTGTTGCCGAGATCCGCATTCAAGCCTCGCTGCCTTCTCTTGGCTGTCTATCGACACCTTGTGTGTTGCCGAGATCCGCATTCAAGCCTCGCTGTCTTCTCTTGGCTGTAACACCCTGTGTGTTGCCGAGATCCGCATTCAAGCCTCGCTGTCTTCTCTTGGCTGTAACACCTTGTGTGTTGCCGAGATCCGCATTCAAGCCTCGCTGCCTTCTCTTGGCTGTAACACCTTGTGTGTTGCCGAGATCCGCATTCAAGCCTCGCTGCCTTCTCTTGGCTGTAACACCTTGTGTGTTGCCGAGATCCGCATTCAAGCCTCGCTGTCTTCTCTTGGCTGTAACACCTTGTGTGTTGCCGAGATCCGCATTCAAGCCTCGCTGCCTTCTCTTGGCTGTAACACCTTGTGTGTTGCCGAGATCCGCATTCAAGCCTCGCTGTCTTCTCTTGGCTGTAACACCTTGTGTGTTGCCGAGATCCGCATTCAAGCCTCGCTGCCTTCTCTTGGCTGTAACACCTTGTGTGTTGCCGAGATCCGCATTCAAGCCTCGCTGTCTTCTCTTGGCTGTAACACCTTGTGTGTTGCCGAGATCCGCATTCAAGCCTCGATGCCTTCTCTTGGCTGTAACACCTTGTGTGTTGCCGAGATCCGCATTCAAGCCTCGCTGCCTTCTCTTGGCTGTAACACCTTGTGTGTTGCCGAGATCCGCATTCAAGCCTCGCTGCCTTCTCTTGGCTGTAACACCTTGTGTGTTGCCGAGATCCGCATTCAAGCCTCGCTGTCTTCTCTTGGCTGTAACACCTTGTGTGTTGCCGAGATCCGCATTCAAGCCTCGCTGCCTTCTCTTGGCTGTAACACCTTGTGTGTTGCCGAGATCCGCATTCAAGCCTCGCTGTCTTCTCTTGGCTGTAACACCTTGTGTGTTGCCGAGATCTGCATTCAAGCCTCGCTGCCTTCTCTTGGCTGTAACACCTTGTGTGTTGCCGAGATCCGCATTCAAGCCTCGCTGTCTTCTCTTGGCTGTAACACCTTGTGTGTTGCCGAGATCCGCATTCAAGCCTCGCTGTCTTCTCTTGGCTGTAACACCTTGTGTGTTGCTGAGATCCGCATTCAAGCCTCGCTGTCTTCTCTTGGCTGTAACACCTTGTGTGTTGCCGAGATCCGCAGTCAAGCCTCGCTGCCTTCTCTTGGCTGTAACACCTTGTGTGTTGCCGTGATCCGCATTCAAGCCTCGCTGCCTTCTCTTGGCTGTAACACCTTGTGTGTTGCCGAGATCCGCATTCAAGCCTCGCTGCCTTCTCTTGGCTGTAACACCTTGTGTGTTGCCAAGATCCGCATTCAAGCCTCGTTGTCTTCTCTTGGCTGTCTATCGACACCTTGTGTGTTGCCGAGATCCGCATTCAAGCCTCGCTGTCTTCTCTTGGCTCTCTGCGGACTCGTCGTCGTCGATATACTGCCAAGAGAAGGCTTCTTAACTTGATATGGATCTCGGAAACGCACAAGGTGGTGATAACCTATATGTACTAGTAATCACCACAAATTATTGTTAACTAACCTTTCGTTTTTCTGACAAGTGGCAGGAAGGTTTTGGTCACTCTTGCAGTTCCGAAAATGTTCACGTCCGCTAACTGTTTGAAGACCTTGATTGTAGTGAGTTCTATCGGGCTACAGCAATCCACCCCAGCATTGTTAACGAGGCCCCATAATCCTGTTGATAGAACAGACATATACATTAATCCACCCAGCATTATTCGTAGGCCCCATAATCCTGTTAATAGAACAGACCGATACATTAATCCACCCCAGCATTATACTCGAGGCCCCACAATCCTGTTAATAGAACAGACCGGTACATTAATCCACCCAGCATTATTCACGAGACCCCATAATCCTGTTAATAGAACAGACCGATACATTAATCCACCCCACCATTATTCACGAGGCCCCACAATCCTGTTAATATAACAGACCGGTTGAGAAACACATCGATTGGGTGGCTTATAAAGATGCATAATCCGAAATAACGCTCCCAAATAACTATTTCCTTGGCTTTGGAGGTAATAAAAGGTCAGCCGACCACAGTGCTCCCCCGACAACGTGGCAAGTCGGTGCCGCTTTGTTAAAGAAATAAAAAAAAATGTTGAAATGTCCTAAGACGAAAAGGGTTAATAACTCTGTCAAAAAATATTTTTCAGTCATCTATATATACATGTTGCACATCTTCAATATATGGGCAACAATATTCTGAAGTTTCAAATCTCTGGGATTAAATATGTAGGAGGAGATGATTACACCATGAAGGTACTCAAACGTGTGACGGACGAACGAACGGACGAACGAACGAACGGACGGAGCCCGTTTCTATAGTCCCCTTTTTCCTTCAAAACTGTAGGAGGAGTTGATTAATGAAGGTATACCCTCATACAGAAAATTATGATCAGATATCGATTTTTGAAATCTATTATATTTCACCACCGGTACATTTAGTGGCCTGGAAACAAGTCGACGAGCCGACAGTCTCGGACAAAATTGCGGATGAAGATGGATAACACTAAGATCAAGTGGTAATACGGCCAAATTCGTGATACTCAAGTGATAATCCGGCCATATTTCGTAGAACAAAATGTTGATAAATAACACGTTTTGGGAAGTTTGATACCATAGTTAACAGTCACTGTGGTTAACATTATTTTGTTGCAGTTAATATATTCTGATAACTAAAGCGTATTTTGAAGACATGTTGTTGTTGTTGTTGTTGTTGTTGTATCTTGATGATATTGGTACCGTCTGATCGGATTGAGTACCTTTAACCACACCGAAAACCAGGCTAGAAATAACAACTACATGGACAGCCCATACTGTATCAGTCAATGTGGTCTATACGAAATATGTCAATGGAATTAAACAAAGCTAATACATAGAAATGGAAACTTACCTTCAGATGTGTCACAAAATTGGAGGTAACTTTTTTGGAACTGGATATTGTAGTTGGGCAAAGTTTGCACTTCGCTTTCATAGGACACGATGTGTCTTTCTGCAAATTAAAATGCTGCCAGATTTTTTGTAAACATGCTCATAGCATTAGCAATGGTTGGTATGAATTTCTACCATAGCATATATACCATATCAGATGGAGATAATGAAACATTATCATAAGAGTGATATATTATAGTGATATATTGTCTATTATTTGAAGTTGGTTTCTCATTGTATTTATCAAAACAAGCCTACTAAAATGTTAACCAATGCTTAAGCAAACAAACAGGAGGTGTCAACAGAATTCAACATTGAGACACAGTGGATAAAAACTCAGTGTTGTGACAACATAGTGATAGCCAGTCACCAGTCTTACACTTTGAAATTTTTGAAAAAAACCATTTGAAGAAACCATTGGGTGAATCATGAAAGAGAACTTTGAGAAGAAACAAGTACCTGTGATTTTGAAGTAATTGAAATTAAACCCTAATTACAATTACAATTACATCCTAACCAATTACAATTGCAATTACATGTAATTGAGAATAAACTCAATTACCAATTACATGCAATTACTTGAAAAAATATAATTAATTACAATCAATTACAATTACAAATTACAATTACCCCATCCCTGTAGAAGAGTAACGGGACGGAACTCGGTCCAAAACAGCATAAATATATTTGGATATATCTCTAAATTCATTTGGAAATATTTTCAATTCTTTCGCAGATATCTCTGAATCGAAATGGAGAGCTCTTAAAATTGTATATTAAATATTTAGCTAGGTCGTCAATTAATTTGAAGATATCTCCAAATATTTAGAGATATCTCTAAATATTTTGAGATATCTTAAAATAATTGAGAATTTCTACCACTTGGTGGACACCACCCCTTGGCCACATCACATTCTGTGGAATATATATGTTTTTGTTGAAATTGGTCCCTCTACCAAATGGTATATAATATGGATTATGTTGCGTATGTGGTATGGGTTTCCAAAATTAAGCGGGCCAAAGAAAATACACGTGAAGAAAGTGGTCATAGAAAGCGTAGCGAGGGGGACTGAACAATGCCTTGTAGTTTAAATACATACAGGTAATTAACGCCACCGGTGTATACTGTGCTTGAAAATATAATAGCAACTGGTGTTATGTGGGATTAGGTCGATGTAAAAGCTGCGAATGGGTCGCTTTAAAAGCTGTAGTGTTACCCCGAATGCGGTATCCTCAATAAAATAGTCCGACACAGATTAGCACATGTGTTGATATTGATAATCACCACACCCTTTGGAAAGCATGCGATCGTGTGGTAATCAAGGATGGATTTCGACGAAATTTGATACTTACTTAGGGAAACTTTTGTCCGGGGAGTGTTTTGTACTGTTCAAATCGTGACCCCGACCTGACCTTGACCTTCAAAATGGTCAATTCAAGGTCAAATTGGTTAAAACGGACGGATTTCGACGAAATTTGATAACTAGGGGTACTTTTGTCCGGGGAGTGTTTTTAACGGGTCAAATCGTGACCCAGACCTTACCTTGACCTTCAAAATGGTCAATTCAAGGTCAAATCGGGTAAAACGGACGGGGTACTTTTCTCCGGGGAGTGTTTTGGACGGGTCAAATCATGAGCCCCGACCTGACCTTGACTTTAAAAATAGTAAATTCAAGGTCAAATCGCGCCTTTCGCCGGAAAGTAGATGGGAACAGCCCGGACGAAGTCGGGCCCACCAGCCAGTGTAATAAAAAGCTAGACAGCTTGAAGAATGTAATTTATAACACGAGAAACCGGAAAACGTGGCATATGGAAGTATCCAAATTTCCCATATGGAATTCGAAAGCTAGTTTATATTATTATTATATTATAATTTATATTTATGGCTAATAATGATCAATAATATGATCTTGGCGGCGTTACCATTTCTGACTATGGTTTTTTTGTTCTTACCTGTATCGCAGCCGGTTACCAGAACAGCCTTACCACTGCTGGGAATAGCGTCTGCTAATATCCGCCTGATGGCTCTCGTGAACAAAATGACCGTAAATACGGCGAAAATATAGGCTCCATAGAACACGTACAGAGCGTGAAATAGTATCGCCAACCCAAACACAATCAGAGGAAATCTCAAAGTTTCGCAACACTTCTGTAAGCCATGCTGTCCCAATGTCTACAGGCCGTGTCTCTAAAAGATAACACGAGAGAGGTTAGCGACAAGCCAGAGGCGTTATTTCGCTAAAATCCGATTCAGATTCTGGATTCAGATTACAGATTGGTCCCCGTACGACTTGGTTCGGCAAAAGAACAGACCAGAAATTGGCAGAATCAGTAAACGAACAGACCGTAATCTCAATTTCGTGGTAATCCGATTGGGATTCGGATTCCGATTACGGACTCAAATGTTCGTAATGTAAACAAACCGAGATTTCGCCACCTCAGAGTTTAAAAACACAATAACACATAAGAATCCGTCTCTTGTGTACAAATTATTGCAGAATATAGACGATCTATATCAAAGAATTTTAAATGCGGAGACAAATTTGTTTTATTGAATGTAAACTGGGAGAATATTACTGAAATTAGCCAAATAATAACGCTATTGATAGTAACGCTGGGGGAGCACTTCGGTTGATGGCGAAGCAATTGCAAATCATTGTTGATTGTCACTTTCATATGTCCATTTCATAATTCCATCCTTAAAATATCGCCCGAACGCATGTCGATTTCGAATTCGGCGGATACGTAACCATTGACCGAATTAATATGAACCTGCATGGATATGTCTTCTGCTGTGTTCGTTATTATAATGTTTCTTCTTATTCAAGAAATAGTAGGATTATATGGTATCGATGGATTATCAGATGCATGTATGTACTATCATCTAGTCTTAAAGTTATAGCAATTTCAATTGCAATTGTTTCGTTAAATGCAGTCGTTTTGCACAATAGTCTCTGTATAGACAACAGACACATGTTCTAGGGACGTGGCTAGAAGTTTACTCAAATTTCCGGCCAACTGCACCCCCTCCCCCATTGAACCAAACATCAATCTCACAGGTTCGCAGAATTCAATTTGCTCCCCTTGGAAATATCCAATCTGACAAACACTAAGATTGGAAAATTACCAACTTTTACTGGTTGAAAAAAATCAAACAATGAGAACAATGCCAACCTATATATGGTGTCAAATTAATGTCCAACTAATGTTGTGTCATGCATGAAATTTCCGACTGCTGGAATGTACCAAAGTTTAGTTTAGATATATTTATTTCAAATATATGTCAAATTTAGATAACACATGATATATAACACATATATTTGTTTATACATACAAAGGAATTGGGGGACAAGTACTGACTCACTTAAGGGTACCCCCTCTCCCATATGTTATTACACTGAAAAAATAAATAATTAGTAATGGCAAAGCAACATGACTACCAAAACAAGTTGAACATATATACAGATCACTGGACACCCCCTCTCCCGAGTTAGTCATAAGTTTGTATATGTATTTATTTAAAATCGGGTTTGTTTGTTGCGTTTGTTTGCTTGTACGTATCATTATTTGAAACAGTTAGTCAAAATAATCCTGATTTTCCTCACGTATGAATGACTGCACAGCTTAGCAAATTGTACCAAAGTTCGGGGTGGGGGTCGAGACACACAATCAACCCCTGTCGTCACGTCCCTGTTCAACTGACAAGTTTCGTGTGCTCTTCACAACATCTTCGGAATTTGATTCAGGAGGCCTAGAGCTGTCACGTTTAGATATGCTTGCCATCATCAATAAATACACTTTAACTTGAAAAAAAAAGATGCGATTAAGTCGGATTGGCAGCAAATTATGTGCCGTGTATATACACATAGAAGAAAAGCACGACGTTCACAACAAACATGCACTTTATAAATATAAGTTACAAATGATACTTGTGTCAAATACATCAGTCATGTTTGACGCTGGGAGAACATTAAACATAGTTTCGGAGACCACGTGGATTTCAAAATCTGACCTAGAATCGGGAATTAGCCCCGCCCCCGTAATCGGCTTCGGATTCTCAATCCGGATTTTAGCGAAATTACGACTCAGAGTTCAGTGTGCCTGTCATTTGCAGAATGAGGTCCCTACAGTGGGCAAGCATCACTAAATTAATCCTCTGGTGACCCTCAATATGCATGGCATCGTCTGCTATGGGAGACATATAGATTCAGATAGAAGTTCCCAAGTGGTGAATATTGTGATGTACACCCATTGGGAACCTCGATTATGCAATGTGTCGTCTGCTAATTTAGGGATATAGAGAAACTATAAACCAAAAAAGAAATATAATCTATGTGAATAAGTTTCTATAGAAACTTGATAATAAAGAAACTTTATAGAGAAGACCTCATAAGCAGAATGAGGTCCCCCCAGAGGGTGAATTTAGTGACGCTATCCCGCACAGCGGGCTAGCATCACTAAATTCACCCTCTGGTGACCCTTTCTGTAATGACAGGCACATGCACTAAACTCAGGCTTGGTTAGCGGCGCTATATATGAGAGCCCAACACACTCACCCAGTTTCTATTTAGTGGTATGTCTGTTTACAAATATATTGTGCTATTTTTGTCTCATGGATATCCACAATGCGACCACTGATATGCTATAGTTGGCTTCAATAATCCTTGCCACAGAGTTGCGGCCATGTTGGACACATCCAGCCATGTCCCGTTATTTTAGTGCTGCAGGTCAAAGTTGAACCTGGCTACATAATAACGCGACTGTGTGATGTGGGGATTTTGTACGTGACAACGCCATGTTATAATATTTTGTATTCTCTTGATTATTATAACAATAGCGTATATCGGGAAAAGACAGTATATACAACAGATGACAGGGGAAGAAACATACAATATACAACTAACCCCCAAATCCCGATCAACATGGCATAGGATAGGATAGGATAATTTTATTTACAATATACACACATGAAAAGTACAATTACAAATAAATATAATATTAATAGACTATAAATGAATATTGTTAGGGGTGATATAGTCATGACTGACTGTCTTCCTATCACCTGACACATATGGTCCGCCATCGTCTACCCCTATGTATCGTGAATATCAGTTATAAGAGGGAGGCGTGAATCCTGCGTGCCGGTCTACAAAATATATAGAACACAAGTCTCGCCTTACTAAAGATATTGCCATGGTTACGGTCATTTTCCAACTGTTTCATAGAAGTAACGGAATTCACGCTGCTATATCTACATGTAATTCTAATTCTGGAAAACTATAAATTATTTCTCGGAATTTGGAACATATCATTAACACCACCAGGTGTAATCTGTGGGCCAAATTATATAATTCCGTGGTCCCATGTAAGTTTTATGGTTTTACCGGTTTATTAGTTTAAAAGTCGAACTGCGCGATCA
This sequence comes from Siphonodentalium dalli, assembly GCA_032622095.1. NCBI lineage: Eukaryota > Metazoa > Mollusca > Scaphopoda > Gadilida > Siphonodentaliidae > Siphonodentalium > Siphonodentalium dalli. The sequence continues at coordinate 203,257,085 of CP136069.1, forward strand.
GGAGGCCGTTCACCGGCTTATTAGTTTAAAAGTCGAACTGCGCGATCAGGAGGCCGGTCACCGGTAAACGGTGTAGTTGGGAATTTCAATTTCGTTTATTTGCCTTTACATTATTATGTCAATAATGTTGATTTTTTTTTGTGTGACAAGCTATGTCAATTACCAATAAAAGAAATTTAAAAGATAATTTGTAAGTCTTATGTTTCAACTTTTATAGATATTTTTCGTTCTGCAGCCCGCAGATGATTGTCTTGTGATGGTATTATAGTTGCAGTATGTAATAATTATGACCGTGTTAATTGCTTTCGGTCTTTAGGTATGAACAATTGCTGGACCATGCACTCTTGACGGGAACACAATACCTCCGATTTTTTATCCGCATTTAGAAGCTTTCTGGTGTGGTGAATGAAAAACCTACAGTAATAAGCCGTAGTTGTTTGTAATAATTCGAAGGATTAGTTGTTTTAACGGAATTCTGAGGCGGTGAATTCATGTAACCAATATATTTTATATTATAATTTCTATTTATGGCTAATAATATGATCTTGAGAAGGTTGCCATTTCTGATTATGGTTTTCTTGTAAATAGATTGGGTCGCTTTAAAAGCTGTACTAGTGCGACCCCGAATGCGGTTATTTTGGGACTCGTTAAAGTTTTGTACTGCGACCCCGAGTCCGGTAAAAGCTGTAGTTGGAATGTCCAAGTTCGTGAAAGTTCTATTGACTATGCCGATGATTTGAGAAGCTTAATTGTTTTAGGATATTGTAGAAAAGCTAATCTGGCCGATGGGATATCTCGCAGGACAACACATTTCGGGTATTCGTGGGGTGTGTGTTCGCTAGATGTCTTATAGTTGCAGTATTATCATTATGACCGCGTTAATTGCTTTCGACGTTTAGGTATGAACAATGGCTGGGCCATGCACTTTTGGCGGGAACACAATACCTCCGATGTTTTATCCGCATTTAGAAGCTTTCTGGTGTGGTGAAACCTGTAGTAATAAGCCGTAGTTTTTTTTGGGAATAATTTGAAGGATTAGTTGTTTTAACGGAATTCTGAGGCGGTGCAATCATGTAACCAATATATTTTATAATTTATATTTATGGCTAATAATATGATCTTGGTGGTGTTACCATTTCTGACTATGGTTTTCTTGTTTACGCCAAAGGGTAATTTTATTTACGAGCGGACCAATGGGCGAATGCATTATGGGTGATTAGGTTCTCGTACTTGAGTAAACCGTACCGATAGAGTCACGATAGTCCGACACAGATTAGCACATGTGTTTACGTAATTGGGGGACATGTCTCTATTCCGAAGGTTCGCTATCCCGAATGTCCACTATTCCGAAGGTTCTCTATTCTGAATATTCGCTATTCCGAAGGTTCACTATTCCGAAGGTTTTTTGTTATTTTAAGGTTAATTCTATATTATAAAGTATTGAGAGGGTTCATTATCACGAAGATTCTTTTTATGAAGGAAATAACTTAAAACATTAAATGTGATTTTGTTTTGTTCTCGCGGGTTTTCTTGATATTTAATGTCATTACGTGGGCCCATACCTTTGAATTATTGGCATATAATATGAATGTTGCGGTATATATGGACCCTCCTGCATTGGGAAATGACACAGGTACAGTTGACTTAAGTTCTGTTCTGCGCGGGCTCCAATTTGGGGTTCAATATTTTAAGGGCAAATTTAGAAATTTATGGGCCCATACCTTTGAACTCTGGGCATATAATATGAATATTGGGGGGCATGTCTCTCTATTCCGAAGGTTCGCTATCCCGAAGGTCCACTATTCCGAAGGTTTTCTGAATGTTCGCTATTCCGAAGGTTCACTATTCCGAAGGTTCGCTTTTCCGAAGGTTCGCTATTCCGAAGGTTTTTGTTATTTTAAGGTTAGTTCTATATTCTAAAGTATTGAGAGGGTTCATTATCACGAAGATTCTTTTTATGAAGGAAATAACTTAAAACATTAAATGTGATTTTGTTTTGTTTTCGCGGGTTTTCTTAAGTTTAATGTCATTACGTATGACCTTATGTCTCATTACATATTCACGCCACGCAGCCCACACAATTGCTATGTTTCCATGCGATTTAATGTCATTACGTGTGACCGTCTGTGACGTAATATCTCAATAATCTCATAGGCAAGAATACGCCAGCTAACAGTGGGGCTATATAACGCTTAATGAATACTGGAGGCTATAACAAACTGCGTAGCAGAATATAGCCGAATAGACGAGTATGAGATGAACCTAACTGCAATTGTGACTTTGTATTGACTTTAAAGGCCCACTTAATTTTCGAGCCATCGATTTTTTTATAGTATATACGGTTTTAATAACAATTTATGCCATGGAATTTGAATAAAATACTATAATTCATCACCATTTGAAACGCAGAATACTTCTATCTCCTAGTTTGAAACACCTTTAAAAAAACGCGTCAAGTCGTATAACTAGCAATTAGCAACTACCATGTCCCCTTCGGCTTTCCATAGATTTCGACGTAATTTGATACTTAGGGGTACTTGTGTCCGGGAAGTGTTTTGGACGGATCAAATCGTGACCTTGACCTTCAAAATGGTCAATTCAAGGTCGAATCTGGTAAAACGGACGGATTTCGACGAAATTTGATACCTAGGTGTACCTTTGTCCGGGGAGTGTTTAGACGGGTCAAATCGTCAAACCTTTAAAACAGTCAATGCAAGGTCAATTTGGGTAAAACGGACGAATTTCGACGAAATTTGATACCTAGGGATACTTTTGTCCGGGGAGTGTTTTGAATGGGTCAAATCGTGACCCTGGCGTGACCTTGACATTCAATATGGTCAATCAAAGGTCAAATCAGGTAAAACGGATGGATTTCGACGAAATTTGATATCTATTGGTAATTTTGTCGCGGGAATGTTTTGGACGGGTCAAATCATGACTCCTACCTGACATTGACCTTCAAAATTGTCAATTCAAGGTCAAATCGCGCCTTTCGCCGGAAATCAGATGTGAAACAGCCCGGACGAAGTCGGGCCCATCAACTAGTGTTATAAAGAAGACAGTTTGAAGAATGTAATGTATAACACGAGAAACGGGAAAACTTGATATATGGAAGTATGTAAATTTCCCACATGAAATTTGAAAGCTAGTTTATATTATAATTATATTATAATTTATATTTGTGGCTAATAATATGATCTTGGTGGTGTTACCATTTCTGACTATGGTTTTCTTGTATAGACTGTCCGGGTATCTGTGGTTCTGTGTGAATGCTGACACATGTAAATCTGCTCACTTTTTCCTGCGAACAGCTCTAATCTTGAACGGTAGTGGTGCGTGTGTCATTCCCAATTTTCCTTTCAGAGATGGGAGTTTTCCTTCCTCTACTGGCAAAAATTCTATATTTTGCATTAAGGCAGACCAGAAGAGGAAAAGTTCCATTCTTGCCAGTGATTCTCCTACGCACGCCCGTTTACCTGAAACGACAATAGGTTGATGGCAATATTGCTAAATTCCAAGGACCATGAATTCCATGATGCATATTGGCTCAATCGTTAAACGGTCATACGCCGTCTAGAAATGGCGAAGCTATATAGTCCAGGAGATATTGGTAGACCTCTGCACCCCCCCCCCCCCAGGACTTAACTTCACCCCACTAATTTTCTTCCTTAAGGTCTCCTCTAATTTTTTTCACTTGTTAACAAGAAAAAAAAGTGGCCGCAGAGACTCCAGACAAGATGGCGTCCATCATGGCGGCCATTTTTTGTATATGCACCAGGTCTCTTTGATCGCCGTTATAGTAAAGATCATGTCACATGCGGTCTTGTTTTCCGTTCGATTCGTTATGGTAATATACAACACTTACAAATTAGCCAAAAATCCGACACAAAAATCCAATATGGCGGCCAAGATGGCCGCCGAAATGTGAAAATATGCTATTTTTCGGACATTTCACCACCTTTCGTTTGTCTCTGTGGGAAAATATTGGCACCTTGACGCGATTTTATACATTTATCGTCTAGAAGGGTCATTGGCGAACACACGGGGACCATAATATACATTTCTTGACGGATATTTTTGTCCGATATCACGTTTTCCCAAATGCCGGTATAATCCGGTCAAAGCCAAAACGACGCTAATAACGCAATGTCTGTTTCGAATAAATGAGTGTTATTGCTATTATTACTCCAGCCATGATTATATATGTGCAGGATATACTCGGGCTAGGATTCCTCTTATATCTGAGTTGAGGAATATTCACCCAAATCCAAGATGGCGGCCAAAATGGCCACCAGAAATAGAAAATCGCCGAAATTCGCTGATTTTAACATCAGTGAATGTTATTGTCACGACAACTCCACACCTGCTTACTATTGTGAGTTGGGAACACTTAGTCGAATAACTGTCCTTATATTGCATCCAAATAAAAGTCCCCCAAATCCAAAATGGCGCCCACAATGGCCGACAAATTTTGAAAAATCACCGAAATTCCCTCATGTTCACATCATTGAGCATTATTGCCGAGAAAACTCCACATATGCTGACAGTTAAGTTGTAAATACTGAGGTGAAGTAATTACCTTGCATCTAATGAAGGAAATTGTTTTCCAAATCGAAGATGGCGGCCAAAATGGCGTCCGAACTTTGAAAACAAGCTTACATTCCTTTACTTAATTACTATGGGCGTTATTGTTACGCGAATTCTACCGATATGGAACATTGATATGAAGTATTCATATGGAACATTGATATGAAGTATTCATTTGAGTTTGGCCAACTCTCACAATCAAGATGACTGCCAAACTGGCGGCCAGAAATTGAAAAGAAATCGAAATTGTCACATACTAATTTCAACTTTTTGTCATAATATCAATATGTATGCATTGGACGAAACGGTACATAAGCCATCTATTAGTTCCAACATAGGTCGTCGCATTCTCGAAGGATGAAAACCCACAATAATCGCGATGTGGCATTTAGAAATCCATTCTCCACTAAGCGCCCATAATGGCCGTAACCGTATATGGGTGCGCCGAATAGTCATATTATGACTTCCAAGAATCAAAACAACAGTACCTGAGCTTATTCTGATTTGCCACGTTCAGCATTATCTGGATCAGCATCCGTCTCGTCACATTAATCTATCTCGCTCACTCCAACACAGTTTTCTACACTTCTTGGTAGAAGGGTCCCACTAATCGGAATGTTTCAAACAACACATATTTTTCAGATTTGGTTATCTAATTTGGATAACAAACTGTACATCTGGCGATCTTCCCATCCAGCCAGTTCTCAATATATGGTTCACCAATTCACATATTCAAGTACTGACGTAGCCGGACAACTTCTGTATATGGCTTCGAATGTTGAAAGCCTAACATTTGACGGATGCCTTTCTGCTAAGGCGTAGAAGACCATAATGCATAATATACCCACACTTCTTGACCATGATCATAAGAACAGTCCTGGTGGCGTCCATCAATCGTCCCACCGTACAGATCCAAGCAGATAAAAACAATACATGCGGTGCTAGTTTGTGGGCATGTGTCATGATAGTGGAAATGAAATTGGACCATGACTGCACCGCCCCTTCTTTGGGTATGTTTTAGATTCAGACATGATCTCATGTGGCTTTGCTTTCCTTGTATGCTAAGATTGTATCTTTCAATCCGCCTGGAAGCCGTTCTCAATCAACGAATCAGACGTGTACCATTGGCTACTACTATATAAGTCCCACCAGACTGGGATGGATGTAGTCTTCGGGACGATGCATTTGATAGTTACCGATAATATGTCATACTCACGCTGGGTGGTGGTCGGTATGGTTCAAGAAAGTACAATGCCACCAACACAAGGGTGAAATGTTCAACGCGAAGAACATCTAGAGGAATGTTACTTTGATGAGATCTTGCATTCAGTTTAACCTACGTTGGGTACACCAAGTGATTTATTGGTAACATCACCATTCAAAACCATTGTCCTGCATGAGACATCTTAACTACTATATTCTAAAGTTATATAATATAAAGCTATATGATCATAAAGGTCACGTTCACCAACGTCCACATCCATTGCCATGGAGACTATAAATTGTTCTTTAAACACACAGTGAAATAAATGCACCACAGTTCCTGACATTTTCTTGAATAATACCGTCCACATACTGACACTAACCCTGAGAGATCATAACAACAATGCATACCTTCATTCCATAAAGACATTATCCTTTAGCCCATCCGACTGGCTAGGATAGTATTATCCAGACAAAATTATACGTCTGGTCATGTTGATTCAGAACGGCCTTGAAACGGATGTGGAAATACAATCTTACCACACCAAAAATACCAACACGCATGACATTCTATATTGAAACATGCACCTGGTGTAGGGTTGTAAACCGTGTCCCATTTCATTCCCACTGTCATGGCGCATGTCCACAAACTAGCACCGGGAGTATTGTTCTTCTCTGCTGGGAGCTATTCGACGAGACGACTGCGGGACGTCACACAGTTTGCTTATGATCATGATCAAGAAGTGTGGGTAGTCGGTACATTATGGTCTTCTCATTAGCAGATAGGCATCTGTCCAAGGCAATGAGACAGCTAGATACCTCCGAAACACTGCCGAAGTTGTCCACGTATGCCAATACGTTCGCTAAGTTTGTGAGTTGAACCATCTATTGAGAAGTGACTAGTTAACTGGGAAGTTCGCCATGTATACATGTCATTATCCCCACGGGGTAATAGAAAGACATACATAGAGATGACGTTCTGTAAGCTTGTATACTTAACGACCATATGCCTTTCTAGTTCAAGATGACGAACAAATCCCATATTTAGCAAGCATCTAAAATCTTAAGCCAGACACCGGGAAATTAATTGTTTGAAACGTTATGATTAAAGGGACGCTTCTCACAGGAAGTGTTGAATACTTTGTCGGTGTGAGCGACCTAGATTTATCAGGCAAAGAAATGGAAACTGGTCCAGATCATTAAGGACGTGGCAAATCAGAATCTTTTACCAGGTAATTGTTCTAATGTGGCTATTCGGCGCACCTACGGTTACGGCCATTATCGGCGCGAAGTGTCAAATGGATTTCGAAATGACACATCGCTATATTAAGTGTGGGTTTTCGTACTTCCAGAAGGACCCGATCAATGTTATGCGTTTTGATACGTTTTAAGTTGAACTAATATATAGTTTGTGTATAGTTTCGTCCATACATATCGATACTATGACAAAAAGTTGAAATTTGTATGTGAATATATCGATTTCTTTTCAATTTCTGGCCTCCAGTTTACCTGCCATCTGGACCTTGAGTATCAATTGACAAACTCAAATGAATACTTCATACCAATATTCCATATCAAAATGTGATGGTGGGTAGAATTCGCGAAACAATAACGCCCATCGTAATAAAGTAAAGGAATGTAGGCGTGTTTTCAAATATCGGTCGCCATTTTGGCCGCCATCTTAGATTTGGAAAACCATTTCTTGCATGGGATGAAAGGTAATTACTTCACCTCAGTATTTACAACTCAACTGTCAGCATGTGTGGAGTTTTCTCGACAATAATGCCCAATGATGTGAACATGAGGGAATTTCGGTGATTTTTCCAAATTTGTCGGCCATTGTGGGCGCCATTTTGGATTTGGGGGACTTTTATTTGGATGCAATATAAGGAAAGTTATTCAACTAAGTGTTCCCAACTCACAATAGTAAGCAGGTGTGGAGTTGTCGTGACAATAACTCTCACTGATGTTAAAATCAGCGATTTTCGGTGATTTTTCTATTTCTGGTGGCCATTTTGGCCGCCATCTTGGATTTGGGTGAATATTCCTCAACTCAGGTATAAGAGGAATCCTAGCCCGAGTATATCCTGCACATATATAATCATGGCTGGAGTAATAATAGCAATAACACTCATTGATTCGAAACAGACATTGCGTTATTAGCGTCGTTTTGGCTTTGACCGGATTATACCGGCATTTGGGAAAACGTGATATCTGACAAAAATATCCGTCAAGAAATGTATATTATGGTCCCCGTGTGTTCGCCAATGACTCTTCTAGACGATAAATGTATAAAATCGCGTCAAGGTGCCAACATTTTCCCACAGAGACAAACGAAAGCTGGTGAAATGTCCGAAAAATAGCAATTTTTCACATTTCGGCGGCCATCTTGGCCGCCATATTGGATTTTTGTGTCGGATTTTTGGCTAATTTGTAAGGGTTGTATATTACCATAACGAATCGAACGGAAAGCAAGACCGCATGTGACATCATCTTTACTATAACGGCGATCAAAGAGACCTGGTGCATATAAAAAAAATGGCCGCCATGATGGACGCCATCTTGTCTGGAGTCTCTGCGGCCACTTTTTTTTCTTGTTAACAAGTGAACAAAATTAGAGGAGACCTTAAGGAAGAAAATTAGTGGGGTGAAGTTAAGTCCTGGGGGGGGGGGTGCAGAGGTCTACCAATATCTCCTGGACTAATAGTTTTATTCTCGATTACCGTCAACTGTTCACGTATGGATAAATTAAGTTAATTAACGCCACCGGTGTATACTGTTGGCCAAACATTAGAAAGACGTGGGCCGTGTATGTTCTATACATAGATTGGGTCGCTTTAAAAGCTGTAGTGCTACCCCGAATGCGGTTATTTTGGGACGCGTTAAAATTTTACTGCGACCCCCGAGGCCGTAAAAGCTGTGGTTGGAATGTCCAAGTTCGTGAAAGTTCTATTGACTATGCCGATGATTTGAGAAGCTTTATTGTTTTAGGATATTGTAGAAACGCTAATCTGGCCGTGTCAAATTGAGCTATAACGATGGGATATCCCGCAGGACAACACATTTCGGGTTTTTAGTGGGGTGTGTATTCGCTGGTTGTCTTATAGTTGCAGTGTGTAACCATTATGACCGCGTTAATTGCTTTTGACGTTTAAGTATGAACAATGGCCGCGCCATGCACTTTTGGCGGGAACACAATACCTCCGATGTTTTATCCGCATTTAGAAGCTTTCTGGTGTGGTGAATGGGAAACCTGCAGTAACAAACCGTAGATTTGTGTGATAATTTGAAGGATAAGTTGTTTTAACGGAATTCTGAGGCGGTACATATATACCATCAATACTATTATACTGCTCCCCTCCCCCATATGCACTTACCTGTTCCAAAAGGGATGAATTGTTCCAGGTTCGTCACATTGTTTCCATCAAGGAATCGTCTGTGGTTGAATGTGAACGGGTCAGACCAAACTGTTGGGTCCTTGAGTGACGTATCTATGACAGGGAACACCAATGTATCTTTTGGAATTCTGTAATTCCTTAATGTTGCTGCTTCTGTCACCAAATGAGGAGCGGCAAACGGGGCGATATCCCCATGGCGCAGAATTTCCAAGATGGTTGCTTCCACATTTGGCAGCTTAAGTTTATCTTCCATTCCAGGTAGTCTATCTATTCCAACTGCACCAATGATTTCAGAATGAAGTGTCTCTTGGAGATTCGGATCGTTGACACTATAGACGATTCCCCAATACAAAGCAGTTGATGTAGTCTCGGTCCCCGCCAAAAATAGATCCAGTATAATTCTGCCCAGCTCGTGGTCTGCGAAAATCAAGTAATGTGACTATACGTACTGCCGGAAAGCAAGTAATGTGACTATACGTACTGTCGGAAATCAAGTAATGTGACTATAAGTACTGCCGGAAATCAAGTATAATATGACTATACGTACTGCCGGAAATCAAGTAATGTGACTATACGTACTGCCGGAAATCAAGTAATGTGGTTATACGTACTGCCGGAAATCAAGTAATGTGACTATACGTACTACCGGAAATCAAGTATAATATGACTATACGTACTGCCGGAAATCAAGTAATGTGACTATACGTACTGTCGGAAATCAAGTAATGTGACTATACGTACTACCGGAAATCAAGTAATGTGGTTATACGTACTGCCGGAAATCAAGTAATGTGACTATACGTACTGTCGGAAATCAAGTAATGTGACTATACGTACTGCCGGAAATCAAGTAATGTGACTATACGTACTGCCGGAAATCAAGTAATGTGGTTATACGTACTGCCGGAAATCAAGTAATGTGACTATATAGTGATACGTACTGCCGGAAAGCAAGTAATGTGACTATACGTACTGTCGGAAATCAAGTAATGTGACTATACGTACTGTCGGAAATCAAGTATAATGTGACTATACGTACTGCCGGAAATCAAGTAATGTGACTATACGTACTGCCGGAAAGCAAGTAATGTGACTATACGTACTGCCGGAAAGCAAGTAATGTGGTTATACGTACTGCCGTAAATCAAGTATAATATGACTATACGTACTGCCGGAAAGCAAGTAATATGTGACTATACGTACTGCCGGAAATCAAGTAATGTGACTATACGTACTGCCGGAAATCAAGTAATGTGACTATACGTACTGCCGGAAAGCAAGTAATGTGACTATACGTACTGCCGGAAAGCAAGTAATGTGACTATAAATACTGCCGGAAATCAAGTAATGTGACTATACGTACTGTCGGAAATCAAGTAATGTGACTATAAGTACTGCCGGAAATCAAGTAATGTGGTTATACGTACTGCCGGAAATCAAGTAATGTGACTATATAGTGATACGTACTGCCGGAAATCAAGTAATGTGACTATACGTACTGCCGGAAATCAAGTAATGTGGTTATACGTACTGCCGGAAATCAATTAATGTGACTATACGTACTACCGGAAATCAAGTATAATATGACTATACGTACTGCCGGAAATCAAGTAATGTGACTATACGTACTGTCGGAAATCAAGTAATGTGACTATACGTACTACCGGAAATCAAGTAATGTGGTTATACGTACTGCCGGAAATCAAGTAATGTGACTATACGTACTGTCGGAAATCAAGTAATGTGACTATACGTACTGCCGGAAATCAAGTAATGTGACTATACGTACTGCCGGAAATCAAGTAATGTGGTTATACGTACTGCCGGAAATCAAGTAATGTGACTATATAGTGATACGTACTGCCGGAAAGCAAGTAATGTGACTATACGTACTGTCGGAAATCAAGTATAATGTGACTATACGTACTGCCGGAAATCAAGTAATGTGACTATACGTACTACCGGAAATCAAGTAATGTGACTATACGTACTGCCGGAAAGCAAGTAATATGTGACTATACGTACTGCCGGAAATCAAGTAATGTGACTATACGTACTGCCGGAAATCAAGTAATGTGACTATACGTACTGCCGGAAAGCAAGTAATGTGACTATACGTACTGCCGGAAAGCAAGTAATGTGACTATACGTACTGCCGGAAATCAAGTAATGTGGTTATACGTACTGCCGGAAAGCAAGTAATGTGACTATACGTACTGCCGGAAAGCAAGTAATGTGACTATACGTACTGCCGGAAATCAAGTAATGTTACTATACGTACTGCCGGAAATCAAAGAATCATGTCGACAATACTGGCGCAATTGTTTTAGAATGAAGTATTTGGGTGGGCCTGGTTAGTTAGTAAACGACCGCCATATTTCGCGGCATTGTATTTGGTGCCTAATTATAGACGTTCATATTATTTTCTCGTCAATATCAATTCATGTTATGAAATATGCAACTTGATTATATGCGATATTTTTGCATAATATTTTAGCAGTATATCTGTTATGAATAGTAGTATTCATTCAAATTTATAAACACTGCCACAGTGGTTTTCATTTTAAAGTTTTTTTTTATAAGCGTCATAAATTATGTGCACCTTTATCAAACAAATAACAATATCAATGATATGTCACATTACGTGTTGTACTTATTGAGTTGTGTAGCATATATAATGCATGAATTCCATGGTATTTTATGGTAATAAATCATATGTTACGCAATCCTAACAAAAATGCTATATATATAGGATACATCACAAGGAACAACATTATAGTTGAAGACAGTTCAGTCGACAGTGATGCAGAATCGACTGGACTATAGCTATATACATACTCAATATACACGGATACTGGGCATATTATTGTATATTTACATACTAAGTGTGATTATCACTAAATCCAGCATTCCGATTGGTCGGCGCCCACGTGACTAGTTGCAGTACTGTTATTTCTCAGTGAACGCACAAGAGGTCATAACTGCAACCCCATAATTACATCGCCGCGTCATTGGTTTTGGACAGAAGAACGCGTAATGTTTTGGGCGCATTTGGACTCGCGCAGGATTGGCTTAATAAATCACCAGGTTTCAATATAAAGAAATTGTTCCTGTTAACTTTTGCCAAGGGTGCTATGGGATATTTTGGGCTGGTTTTGTCACGATACACTTTTCGATTTAAATACATTTACAAAAGTGGCTTTTTCGCTAAATGTATATAAATATAAGGTTTAACTGTCATGTTCGGGTTTTACACAAGTTATGACCACTTACCTCACGGTTACATCTCCGTAAAAACAGTCCACATGACATTAATCCTTATTTAAATGTGACTATATGTACACATGTATACGACAAATGCCAATGCGGTCATATCTGATAATGCAGCCAAAAAAAAACCAAACATAGTTACGTCTGTATAATTATATATTATAATTTTATTTGACCCCCCCCCCCCCAGTATTTGTTTGTTTTTCGTCACTATAAATATACAAGTATTACCACGGCAAACTTTGGAGATGGGCTATACTCACTTATACTTTCTTTTCAGACCCCGAAACCACGGCAGATAGTTTTCGCGGCTGGCTCAACCAATTTCATGGCTGGTTAGCTAGCTAAGCCGGCTCGGTCGCGACTTTCGCGGCTGACGAAATATGGCGGCTGAGCCGGCTGAGACGTTATAAATCAGCGTATTTTCGTTTACGATATTTTCTTAATCCCCGGTTATAAACCCCGTTTGTTTTAGCGTCTGTGGTGAACCCGTAGAATCCCAAACCACATGTGCTCTTTTTGGTGTTGGGCTTTTCCAATATGGCAAAAACACACGAAGGACTGGCATGGATGTACTATATCGTCTCTATGGAATCCTATTAGGGCCACTTCCTAATGGCGCACGCCGAAAGCGACAAAAGGTGCGTCATTAGTAACGCGCCGAAAGCGACAAAAAGTGCGCCATTAGTAACGCGCCGCAAGCGACAAAAAGTGCGCCATTAGTAACGCGCCGAAAGCGCCGAAAACGACAAAATGTGCGCCGTTCGGCGCACTTTTTGTCGCTTTCGGCGCGCGCCGAAACATACGCTAATGGCCCACTTTTTGTCGCTTTCGGCGCGCGCCATTAGGAAGTGGACCTAATAGTATTCCTAATGGCGCTTTCGGCGCGCGCCGGAAGCGACAAAAAGTGCGCCATTAGTAACGCGCCGAAACATGCGCTAATATCGCACATTTTGTCGCTTTCGGGGCGCGCCGAAAGTGACAATAAGTGCGCCGAAAGCGACAAAAAGTGCGCCGTAACGGCGCACATTTTGTCGCTTTCGGCGCTTCGGCGCGTTACTAATGGCGCACTTTTTGTCGCTTTCGGCGCGCGCCGAAAGCGCCATTAGGAAGTGGCCCTAATAGTATTCCATACGTTTCCCATGTAATCGGTATGTTAAATTAGCAGTTTTGTCGATTTCAGACTGCATGTTATTATCATCACTGACATCATTCTGGCGATATGCATCATTGAATGATGAATCCGATAGTACATGCCCTAATTATATAATATTTCAAACTATTTTGTATTCTCTTCTACACGTTATGTGCATATATTGACAAATTCCAGCGATGTCTGAGACTGAGTCGTGTCGAAATAAACAATTTAACCCTTTCAATACTGAACGGATTCTCCCATTCAGTTATATATGAAAGCATTCATTGGAATAGTCTATTCCACATTGAGAGGCCCGGGTGTTCTGATATAACAACCATGCCGGGTCCTTGCGAATATATATAACAATTGATATGGGTAATGTGGGTTGGTTCTTTGTTATTCACAATGAAGTTGTGCTTGACACATGAGCCCATGGCCGCGGCTCAGCCATTTGTCAATTCCGGCGGCGGAGATTTTTCCATGTGGCTGGCGTAGAGATAATATGGCTGGCGGCGGTGGTGGCCTGCGATGGTGGCTTCGGGCTCTACTTCTTTTACAAGCCCCTATGATTCTCTGAACTATGGTGTGTTGTATGCAACTGTGTATACCTTATAAGTCTGGGTATGTCTTACCTGGGACGTAGTCTTCGGGGAGATCGGTGGGTGTCTGTGTTTCTCTTATAAAAGCATCTATAAGACTTCTGATGTTTGATTCGTCAAAAGTGTCTCTGTGTTGTTTAACAATTATTTCAAAATGTTTATACAACGCCCCTAATGCGTCATAAATATTTTGGCTTCTTGTATTAACAAACGGTAGATGTTTGATAAGTGGAATAGAGTCCATAACATTTGACAGGGCGGCATTTGACAAAATTTCCCGAGTATGTCCTAGAATTTCCTTGAAGTCAGAATCATCATAATCGTATCGTTTGCCGAAGACAACGGAACAAATTACATTTGATACAGATGTAGTTATAATATGTCTGATGTCGAACGGCTCGCCATTATGTTTGTCGATTGAACGGCTCGCCATTATGTTTGTCGATTGAACGGCTCGCCATTATGTTTGTCGATTGAACGGCTCGCCATTATGTTTGTCGATTGAACGGCTCGCCATTATGTTTGTCGATTGAACGGCTCGCCATTATGTTTGTCGATTGAACGGCTCGCCATTATGTTTGTCGATTTCTTGTAGTAGATGTTCTATTTCTTCTTGAATCTTCTGCTGCAGTTTATTTTTCCCCATGCCGAAATCTCGTAAAGTTTGTAGTGTGAATCGCCTGTTCTTCTTCCAAGTGGGACCGGCGTTACTCCGAATTATTCCTGCAATATAATATAATTCCATAAGTGATAAATGATCATCTTGAAAATTTAAGACCTGTGCATGTCAGTGACACTCAATGGCACGGCATCTCAACTTGGGGAGGAGTTAATTTTATGCTGAGAAGTCAACAGACTGATAAAGAGAAAGGAATGCAAAAACGTTTCAGTGAAGGGATTGAACTGTGTAGATACAATTGTTTGTATTTCAAACAGTTATAAAACTGTGGGCTGCAGGTGACGTATTCAAATTTGAAATGTAAGATAGCTGTAACTGTTGTTAGCAAAGCATGTTTAGCGAAATACGGATAATATCGATGGCCCCCATCTGGAGATCACCCCATATAGATCCATGTGAAGTCTGGTGAGCACTGGATGAGGTATTTGGCCTGCAGAGGGTGGGTATGCCGAAGTATTTAGTCATGCAAAGAGCAAATGACGGCCATATTTTACAAAAAATTAATGGGGAAATGAATGGCCCACATGGAGTCACATCTATATAGTGGTCACCCCGAAGATCCGCAAGTTAGGTGACAATCGGATGGGGGATCTGGAATGTATGGCGATTTTCGCATAAAACGGAATAGAGTCCGACCCTTATATTCTCAGGTCTGTCTAATTTTAGGAGTACCATTGACCATCATTAGGCGGACTGCGACATTATGCAGACGAAATCCGGTCTGCCTAATTTTAGGAGTACCATTGACCATCATTAGGCGGACTGCGACATTATGCAGACGAAATCCGGTCTGCCTAATTTTAGGAGTACCATTGACCATCATTAGGCGGACTGCGACATTATGCAGACGAAATCCGGTCTGCTTAATTTTTGCATGCCAGTCACAACAGGGGTGGCACGGGGGGGGGGGGGCTACAGCCCCCTTGTCGGGGAGCTCTAGCCCCCTCGTCGGGGAGGACTTGTCGGGGATTTTCTATATGTAAGTCGGTTGTGTGTATAAGATGAAGTAATCATGTACAGACTGTCAGCGTGGGAAAGTGTCAGAGAGAGAACATACAGCGGAATATATCCCACACAAAATATTCATGGCACATGTTCCCATTAAATCCGGGGGTATTCCCATGTATTGTTACACCATCAGCGTTTTAGTGGTAATGAAAATCTATTGAAACATGTGTGCTTTATCATTGCTGGCTACTCTGGCATTCGTCACAATGGCCACATTGGTCTATAGAACCATTGAGTACCTACAGTATGGCCACATGTTAGCTATATCCCCGACAGTGAATCACCATGCTGGCACTTGCAACTAATGAAATTAGAAATTAGAACTGACACAGAAGACAAGTGGCCTCCCTAGAATATAGGAATTTTCACAACAATTCATGGGTTTTAATATTCGAGTTATCTCATCTGCTAATTGTGGCTGATGTATTGCTAAACTTTATGACGACTACCTCATTGGTTCGCCACACACACTATGTGCGCTCATTTCACATACCAACAGGCAATATGGTGTAATTTAGTGTAGCCCCCCTGTCGGGGAGCACAGCTCCCCTGTCGGGGATTTTCTGGTGCCACCCCTGAGTCACAACTAGTTATCTGGCGCTTTAATTGTTAACACCTCTCCTTGTTCAACCGATTTAGGTTGTCTTTCGTCTATAAAATGATGGGATTGAAAAAATTGTTGTTAAGGGCATTTCAGTCCCAATAATTTTGAGACATGTATATTCGATCGATATATAGTTTCATCATTGTGCGGTCGAAACATCCACAGCGGTCTTGAAAAAATCAACTTTTCTGGTTTTGCATTTTTTATGTATAGGATGCAGCACAAAAAGGAGATAACTGGCCAAATGTCATTAAAACATCTAGAAATCTGGTGCATACATCGAAATTGAGTACAAATTTCGGGATTGAAAAAAGACCGCACACTGATGAAACTATATATCGATCGAATATACATGTCTCAATATTATCGGGGCTGAAATGCCTTTAACTATATAGATATAATAAGAATGATACGCGTTCCTTTAACAATAGTCAGTATGTATAAGCATGCTACATGTTTGCATATAACCTGAATACGAATGATATGTGTGCCTTTAATTATAGTCATAACAAGAATGCTATAGTCTGCATTTAACTATATAGGAGGGTATCACCCCCCCCCCCCCCCTTCGGTACGCGTGTTTTGAAGCCGTACGCGGGATTCATATACCCCCCAAGAAAAACATCTTGGACGCAGGTTTTGATGGCGCAAAATAATATTTTTGTGCTAGTTATCTGTATGAATGAGTGGGTAGAATAGCCTTTTGAGCATATTCGACCACCAAGCCATCATAAAGTATCATTATTCATATCATAACGGCCTCATAACGCCCATAATGCGACCGGCGTCATTTTGTATGCATGTCATTTATCGCATATTATTTCTTAACATGTATTCAGGATTCACCCTCAAAATTAACTGGTATTCAGGATTCACCCCCAAAAATTAACTGGTATTCAGGATTCAGGGGGGAGGGGTGATACCCTCATATAGTATAACAACAATAATATTATGTGCTCTATATAAATCAATATTATATCTGTACCGTCTGCCAGTATTTGTGGTATGCCTTTCCCTTCGTATTTTATGTTCGTATTTTTGTATCGTCCAGAGAAAACATCTGCTTGCCTAACCAGGGATTCATGCAAGGCGTCGTATCCGTTAATGACGACGATGAGTCGATTCCCAAGATAGATAGAAAAGACATCTCCGTAATCAGATCGCAATTTCCGGAAGTTCTCCAGTGGGTTTCCCACAAGGTGGAGAGCGTTTCCAATTACTGGCAGTGGTACTGGTCCCGGCGGTATTCCAGCTGGGCGCCGCGTTTGCATTAGCGCCCATAGCAGCAGGAAAAACGTACCCCCGATGGCTAAAGTCACAAAATTGTTCAGGAAAAATTCCACCAGCATAATGATGACTGTTTATGTGCAGTGTGTGGCTTCACTTATCCACTCCCAAATATATAGTTCCCAAACCAATGGCGAAGTTATGTTTACGCGTGTATTTATGTTCCCGGCTAAATGAAAGTCCCATATATTACGCCCTCTACGTTATCACTGCGATATAACACTGTCATAAGGATGTTACTTTGCAGACGATAAATCTATTTTTACATATCGTCGCGTAACTGTATTTAGTCACCTATTATCTTGTTTTGACCACCAAATTTGTTTTAAAGTTTGCAATAATGGTAATTCTTTCGGTATTGATAAGAAAAATATGCACTGAGCCAGAAATAGACAATTTTAATCATAAAACATAAGAACTAAAACACGTAAGAATTCCTTAGTGGTATCTCAGCGGAGCGATGAGAGATAACAATGTGACTTTATATTAACAAAACAACTTGTCAACTGAACGTGAAACCCAGAGCCGTAATTTCGCTAAAATCCGGATTGAGAATCCAAAGCCGATTACGGGGGGCGGAGCTAATTTCGGATTCTAGGTCAGATTTTGAAATCCACGTGGTCTCCGAAACTCTCCCCCAGCGTCAAACATGGCTCATGTATTTGACACAAGTATCATTTGTATCTTATATTTATAAAGTGCATGTTTGTTGTGAAAGTCATGCTGTTCTTCTATGTGTGTATACACGGCACATAATTTGCTGCCAATCCGACTTAATCGCATCTGTTTTTTTCAAGTTAAAGTGTGTTTATTGATGATGGCAAGCATATCTAAACATGACAGCTCTAGGCCTCCTGAATCAAATTCCGAAGATGTTGTGAAGAACACACGGAACTTGTCAGTTGAACAGGGACGTGGCGACAGGGGTTGATTGGGTGTCTCGACCCCCACCCAGAACTTTGGTACAATTTTCTAAGTTGTGCAGTCATTCATACGTGAGGAAAATCAGGATTATTTTGACTAACTGTTTCAAATAATGATACGTACAAGCCAACAAACGCAACAAACAAACCCGATTTTAAATAAATACATATACAAACTTATGACTAACTCGAGAGAGGGGGTGTCCAGTGATCTGTCTATATGTTCAACTTGTTTTGGTAGTCATGTTGCTTTGCCATTACTAATTATTTATTTTTTCAGTGTAATAACATATGGGAGAGGGGGGGGTTTCCCTTAAGTGAGTCAGTACTTGTCCCCCAATTCCTTTGTATGTGTTATATATCATGTGTTATCTAAATTTGACATATATTTGAAATAAATATATCTAAACTAAACTTTGGTACATTCCAGCAGTCGGAAATTTCATGCATGACACAACATTAGTTGGACATTAATTTGACACCATATATAGGTTGGCATTGTTCTCATTGTTTGATTTTTTTCAACCAGTAAAAGTTGGTAATTTTCCAATCTTAGTGTTTGTCAGATTGGATATTTCCAAGGAGAGCAAATTGAATTCTGCGAACCTGTGAGATTGATGTTTGGTTCAATGGGGGGGGGGGGGGGGGGGGTGCAGTTGGCCGGAAATTTGAGGAAACTTCTAGCCACGTCCCTATCTAGAACATGTGTCTGTTGTCTATACAGAGACTATCGCGCAAAACGACTGCATTTAACGAAACAAAACATGTTAAAATTGCTATAACTTTAAGACTAGATGATAGTACATACGTGTATCTGATAATCCATCGATACCATATAATCCTACTATTTCTTGAATAAGAAGAAACATTATAATAACGAACACAGCAGAAGACATATCCATGCAGGTTCATATGAATTCGGTCAATGGTGACGTATCCGCCGAATTCGAAATCGACATGCGTTCGGGCGGTATTTTAAGGATGGAATTATGAAATGGACATATGAAAGTGACAATCAACAATGATTTGCCATCAACCGAAGTGCTCCCCCAGCGTTACTATCAATAGCGTTATTATTTGGCTAATTTCAGTAATATTCTCCCAGTTTACATTCAATAAAACAAATTTGTCTCCGCATTTAAAATTCTTTGATATAGATCGTTTATATTCTGCAATAATTTGTACACAAGAGACGGATTCTTATGTTTTATTGTGTTTTTGAACTCTGAGGTGGCGGAATCTCGGTTTGTTTACATTACGAACATTTGAGTCCGTAATCGGAATCCTAATCCAAATCGGATTACCACGAAATTAGGATTACGGTCTGTTCGTTTACTGATTCTGCAAATTTGTAGTCTGTTCTTTTGCCGAACCAAGTCGTACGGGGACCAATCTGTAATCTGAATCCAGAATCTGAATCGGATTTTAGCGAAATAACGCCTCTGCCCAATCATTCTGCCTGAGGCGTTATTTCGCTAAAATCCGATTTGGATTCTGGATTCAGATTACAGATTTGTCCCCGTACGACTTGGTTCGGCAAAAGAACAGACCACAAATTTCCAGAATCAGTAAACGAACAGACCGTAATCCTAATTTCGTGGGAATTCGATAGGGATTCGGATTCCGATTACGGACTCAAATGTTCGTAATGTAAACAAACCGAGATTTCGCCACCTCAGAGTTTAAAAACACAATAAAACATAAGAATCCGTCTCTTGTGTACAAATTATTGCAGAATATAAACGATCTATATCAAAGAATTTTAAATGCGGAGACAAATTTGTTTTATTGAATGTAAACTGGGAGAATATTACTGAAATTAGCCAAATAATAACGCTATTGATAGTAACGCTGGGGGAGCACTTCGGTTGATGGCAAATCATTGTTGATTGTCACTTTCATATGTCCATTTCATAATTCCATCCTTAAAATACCGCCCGAACGCATGTCGATTTCGAATTCGGCGGATACGTCACCATTGACCGAATTCTTATGAACCTGCATGGATATGTCTTCTGCTGTGTTCGTTATTATAATGTTTCTTCTTATTCAAGAAATAGTAGGATTATATGGTATCGATGGATTATCAGATACACGTATGTACTATCATCTAGTCTTAAAGTTATAGCAATTTTAACATGTTTTGTTTCGTTAAATGCAGTCGTTTTGCGCAATAGTCTCTGTATAGACAACAGACACATGTTCTATAGGACGTGGCTAGAAGTTTCCTCAAATTTCCGGCCAACTGCACCCCCCCCCCCCCCCCCCCCCCATTGAACCAAACATCAATCTCACAGGTTCGCAGAATTCAATTTGCTCTCCTTGGAAATATCCAATCTGACAAACACTTTTACTGGTTGAAAAAAAATCAAACAATGAAAACAATGCCAACCTATATATGGTGTCAAATTAATGTCCAACTAATGTTGTGTCATGCATGAAATTTCCGACTGCTGGAATGTACCAAAGTTTAGTTTAGATATATTTATTTCAAATATATGTCAAATTTAGATAACACATGATATATAACACATACATTTGTTTATACATACAAAGGAATTGGGGGGACAAGTACTGACTCACTTAAGGGTACCCCCTCTCCCATATGTTATTACACTGAAAAAATAAATAATTAGTAATGGCAAAGCAACATGACTACCAAAACAAGTTGAACATATATACAAATCACTGGACACCCCCTCTCCCGAGTTTGTATATGTATTTATTTAAAATCGGGTTTGTTTGTTGCGTTTGTTGGCTTGTACGTATCATTATTTGAAACAGTTAGTCAAAATAATCCTGATTTTCCTCACGTATGAATGACTGCACAGCTTAGCAAATTGTACCAAAGTTCGGGGTGGGGGTCGAGACACCCAAGCAACCCCTGTCGTCACGTCCCTGTTCAACTGACAAGTTCCGTGTGTTCTTCACAACATCTTCGGAATTTGATTCAGGAGGCCTAGAGCTGTCATGTTTAGATATGCTTGCCATCATCAATAAACACACTTTAACTTGAAATTAAGATGCGATTAAGTCGGATTGGCAGCAAATTATGTGCCGTGTATACACACATAGAAGAACAGCATGACTTTCACAACAAACATGCACTTTATAAATATAAGATACAAATGATACTTGTGTCAAATACATGAGCCATGTTTGACGCTGGGGGAGAGTGTCGGAGACCACGTGGATTTCAAAATCTGACCTAGAATCCGAAATTAGCTCCGCCCCCCGTAATCGGCTTTGGATTCTCAATCCGGATTTTAGCGAAATTACGGCTCAGGCATTAAACTGTGCAGCGCGCACTCCAAACTCCATGCAGCGCCCAAACTCCATACAGCGCCATCTACATTATCATTGCGATATAGCACTGCCACAAGGATGGTCCTTTGCAGACGATAAATCTATTTTTACATATCGTCGCGGAAGTGTATTTAGTCACCTATTATTAACACAACCAGGTGTATACTGTGGCTCAAATTATAAAATGCCGTGGTCGCAAGTAGGATTTATGGGTTTTCCGGTTTATTAGTTTAAAATTCGAACTGCGCGATCAGGAGGCCGTTTACCGGTTTATTAGTTTAAAAGTCGAACTGTGCGATCAGGAGGCCGGTCACCGGTAAACGGTGTTGTTGGGAATTTCAATTTCGTGTATTGTCCTTTACATTATTTCGGCCAATTTGGCCGGTTACTTCATGTGAGTTTTTCATCTGACGTGTGTGTCGGAATAATGATATGGAGGATTTATGTAAATGTTAGCCCAAACTACATTTCCAAGTAACGATGGTTTTGTTGTTTATTTTGAGGAATAATACCGCGTCAGATGAATTCAGCCCAAATATGTTAACAGTTGTCGTGTAAAACATTCGGCAGTAAGTTAGCGTTATTTAGTATTTGTGGATGTCCTTTAACATGGGGAAAATAGACTACTGCGCTTGAACGAGCATGTGAATTGTCGTTTTTAATGTATAGCAACTTTATAATCAATAACAGAGGCATTCTCTGTCAAATAAGGTCGCTCTATTTACGATACCAATTGGGGAACTTTGTAAATTAAATTACGCGTAAACTTAACCTGCTGCAAATAGAAAAGGTGTCGGAATCGGCGTACTCGCCCCCATGGGCTAACTCGCCCAATCGGCGCGTGCCAACTCGGAATAAAAGGCCAACTCGGAATAAAAGATGCATACGGGGTGTTATATGGCGTTTGGTCCGTTGTTTCTCAATGAATATTATTGAAATTTGGTGTATATGTCCGGGCTGGGACATGGAATACAACAACGTTTGAATTATTTTTAAATTTACAAATTTGTTGATTTTATTCATTTTGTTTTCGTTCTGAAACACACTATAAAGTGTATATAATATAATAACGAACACGAGACATACATAATTTATGAACTGTTAACAAAAGATATCAAATTCAATACATGACAAAGATGACTCAGTGGAGTTTATAAAGTGAACATAAAAACATTGAGGTAAGAATCTTTTTAATGAATTCAACTTTATTTAATGATAATAAACACATAAATTAAAATAACAAACATGAGACATACATGATTTATAAACTGTTAACAACAGATATCAAACTCAATACATGACAAAGATGACTCAGTGAAGTTTATAAAGTGAACATAAAAATATTAAGGTAAAAATCTTTTTAAGCATTACTAAACCGTTTAGCACAGTCCACTTCACTCATCCGATCATCACTAAACTTAATATTTATCTTGATATTGATCTATCAGATGAGAGCTATCAAATATTTTTTTAATTTTATAGGAAAAAATGGTCGCCAGCGGCCATATTGCATTTACGTTATATGTTATCGCGTCATGTCGATATCTAGTATTACTTAGAAATTTCACCTTTCCAGATTCATAATTGCTCCATTGACTGTAACAGATGGAATTATTCCCCTCTTCGGATAGAGTGTCACTGAAACTTTATTTTGTCAGACTGTCTGTATAGTCACTGATTATATATGGCAATAATCTGTAATAAGATGTAGCACTATTTTATTTTATATTTACATGCAGTGCTGTTTTTATACAACAATTCTAATCCCCCCTAGATCATCATGTGATCGACCATACATCGCGCAAGGACCTGGTTGAATTAAATGGGGGTTTTTATGGATAACTTCTGTCCTCAAGCTAGATTATACTTATGACATTTAATGGCATGTTTCTAACATGGAGGGTTAGATATGCGTGAGACACCACCACTCTTCAATTCACACCAAGTTATCAGCTGTCATATTCGGATATTAGAACCCATAGCCATGATATATGGTTTATTTTGTGTATACTAGTAATATTGTTATTTTCAGTACCTTTATATACCAGTACTGTGTATAACAATGCATATACATTAATCCATGTATACATGTATATTGATTCAACGGATTCAGTGGTTTTGTCCATCAGTCTATCAAATTTGCGGGGAAAACATGGCCACAAGCAGTACACCCTGTTAAATTTCGAATTTGAATCAATTGGCGCACCCTGCAGCCAGCTTTTATTGGAGAACTTTTTCTCATGTGGATAGTTTGGGTCACCGCTAGATGTGAGCCATGTTTTGTTCTCAAGCTGTCCTTGTGAAGACATCACTGCCAGCGGTGATCTTGAATTTTACTATTTTTATGGCTAAATAATTTGGTTGATCCTACAGACGACACCCCTTGTCCGATCGTCACCAGATTCCACAATGATCTTCTGGATAACCAGGGGGAGAGTAATCTAATTTTCCCGAATTTCGTTAAAAAACATTACCACAGGCAGCAATTTGGTATCTTACTGTTTGATCCTCTTTTGCGTGACTGAATTGTTTAGCAACTGTACAGTCATATCCCTCATCTGATAGTCACCACACTTTATATTGATCTTCGGGCTGACAACTAGATGGGAGCTATCGAATGCTTTGAATTTTTTTGGAAAACATTGTCGCCAGCAGTCATCTTCTATTTTGGTTTTTATATACATGTATATCTCTTCATTCGGATAGCCAGTATTACGTAGGTACTTCAACTTTCCGCATTCCTGTCATCATTTGAAATATAAAAATTTACCTGATACCATGCACCCTTCAAAATTTGTTTCGTCGTATCTATTTTAATGACCCGTATGGTAATATTGATACAGATATATTTGTCAAACATTTCTTTGTACAGTATACAGGTATTTAGTTTGTAACTAAATCTAGAAATATATAATAGTAGCTGGTGGACCCTACTTCGTCCGGGATGTTCCCCTCTGATTTTCGGAGAATTGCGCGATTTAACCTTGAATTGACCATTTTAAAGGTGAACGTCATGTCGGGTCACGATTTGACCCGCCCAAAACACTCCCCGGACAAAAGTCACGACAAAAGTACCCGTCGAAATCCGCCCGGCTTTACCCGATTTGACCTTGAATTGACAATTTTGAATGTCAAGATCAGGTCAGGGTCATAATTTGACCCACCCGAAACACTCCTGGGACAAAAGTAACAGTAGGTATTATATTTCGTTGAAATACTTCGTTTTACCAGATTTGACCTTGAATTGATCTTTTTGAATGTCAAAGTCAGGTCGGGATCAAGATTTGACCCGTCCAAATAGTCCAGAAACATGCCTACATCAGCACGTTCGAGAACATGGTCCCACGTGAAATTGGACCCGTCAATATTGCTCCCGGGATCGAAGTAGTCCTACACAAAATTTTTTAGTCGGATCGGTCAAGGTCCAGAAACATGCCTATGAGCGAGGTCAAGTTGACACGTTAAATACCAAATCCGAGTCGGATCAGTCGAGCAGTGTTAGAGTCTATAACACATACACACATGCATTCATGCATACACACATACATACAGACAGGTGTTCCAAAATGTATAATCGATAGCTACAACAATTCTATGGTAGATAGTTCACGGCCGACCTGATGCATGCATCTTAGTTTTCTTGTTATGTCAATAATGTTGAGTTTTGGTTTATGACAAGCTATGTCAATTACCAATAAAAGAAATTTAAAAGATAATTTGTAAGTCTTATATTTCAACTTTTATGGATATTTTTCGTTCTGCAGCCCGATGATGGTTGTGTTGTGATGGTATTATAGTTGCAGTATGTAACCACTATGACCGCGTTAATTACTTTCGACGTTTAGGTATGAACAATGGCTGGGCCATGCACTCTTGGCGGGAACACAATACCTCCGATTTTTGATCCGCATTTAGAAGCTTTCTGGTGTGGTGAATGGGAAACCTGCAGTAATAAGCCGTGGTTTTTTGTAATAATTTGAAGGATTAGTTGTTTTAACGGAATTCTGAAGCGGTGCATTCATGTAACCAATATATTTTATATTATGATTTATATTTATGGCTAATAATATGATCTTGGTGGTGTTACCATTTCTGACTATGGTTTTCTTGTTCTTATTGGGCGATACATCTTACCCAATAGGTGTATACGCAAACAATTAACCGATTAGACTGAATATAGGAAAACGTAAATATGATCATACGCTAACGTAATTTACGAACCACAGCTAAATCACACACAATACAATGCATGTGTGTATCCACCCTTACCGACGGATTGATGAAGGCGACACTGCTAACAGTTCTTCAGATTCACCGGTCTATATTATTTTTACTTTATGGCATTTGGGTATCAATATATCACGGTACTATTCTGTTTTTTCAAAGTGTTGTTAGTCATTATAGTGTTTGACAAAATTATTTTATGAATTGAAACATTTTGGCGAACTCATCAATTATAAAAGGGTATTTGTGACCCGCCATATCAAATCCAGTCGGAAGTCGGGATTTTTTTTACCCTGTGCCAATGCATTCTCTTATATATGCAAGTAGAGAATATGTCGCCTCGCATATATAAGAGAATGCATTGGCCTAACAATTTTTTACAATTTTAATAATTTGTTCTTGTATTCTTTAACAATTTTATAATTTCACCCATACCGAGCCCCAGAGAAACATGAGCAGACGACACTCTTCTATGTGCTTCTATATATGTGTGGGGCTCTCTGCAGGGTAATGGATGTTTTTTTTATTTTATGTCCTAAAAATTGTAAGAAACATTTATTTAAAAAACATTATAAAAAATTGTTAAGCCAATGCATTCTCTTATATATGTGAGGCGACCTATGGTCGACTCGCATATATAAGAGAATGCATTGGCACAGGGTAAAAAAAATCCCGACTTCCGACTGGATTTGATATGGCGGGTCACCATTGTGTGTCTTTTTCAATTTTGTAAAAATAAGATCATATATGTATTCCAATCAAATAAAATTACTTCGTCTCGTCTCGTCTCTCTCTCTCGTCTCTCTCTCTCTCTGTCTCTCGTCTCGTCTATCTGTCTCTCGTCTCGTCTCTCTCTCTCTCTCTCGTCTTGTCTCTCTCTCTCTCTCTCTGTCTCTCGTCTCGTCTCTCTCTCTGTCTCTCGTCTTGTCTTTGTCTATATCTCCCACTATCGTCAGTCATTTCCCATGCTGTTCTCTTTCGTCTCGTTTATCATGGTGTATATTATATTGCACACTAGCTGAAACAGGCTCCCTTTGATTTGGTTTGACTTGCGGTGCAGTGGCCAATAAATCCTTCAGATGGATCTGTTTTAACCTTTTACCCAACAGAACGGCCCTGTGCCAATGCATTCTCTTATATATGCGAGTCGACCATAGGTCGCCTCGCATATATAAGAGAAAGCATTGGCTTAACACATTAAAAATTATAAAATTGTTAAAGAATGTAAGAAAAAATGGTAAAAAGTGTTAAAAAAAGATTTTTTTTAGGCCAATGCATTCTCTTATATATGCGAGGCGACCTATGGTCGACTCGCATATATAAGAGAATGCATTGGCACAGGGCATAACTGTAACCATCACAATGTGGTCAATGAGCCGGTTCCAATGATATCCATATTTGTATGGTTCTATTGAGACAGACCGAAGATATTTTAGGCTGTTGAAGTTTTATTTGGCCGGTTTTGGCCGGTTTGTTGGGTAAAGGGTTAATGGCGTGTGTACAAATATTTAAAAACCGACTTATATATTACCAATACACATGTACGTATTTCCACTCCTATGTGGTTATCCATTATGTTACCGTCTTTGTGGAATCGCTTGGAGTTGCGGCCATTTTGACAGCCATTTCATGGCTACGATTGTATAATGTTCTGTCTAAACTGGAGGTTGGTTCTGTCCCTGTCACTCTATTGTCTCTCAACCTCTAATTTAACACAAACTAGTATAATTCCGATGCCACAATATATCGTATAATGACTTATTTCGAGAACTGATGTAGTATAGAAAACCATGCCGGACGCCATCTTGGGTAACAAAGTTTCCCCAAAGCGGATTGTTGCGGATTTCGGATATGTTGTCCCTGAGGCTTTTTCCGCGTCGAATGATACCAAAAATCAGCTTATATCGAATTTCTTCCAAATTCTGCTTCAACGACCACACTATATTCCAACTCATAGGAACAGAAGTTGTTACTTTGGCTCAAAATGGCTACCAAAATGGCCGCCAAAATATGGAAAATGGTAGATATTGCCACACTTTGTCCTGCAATCGCTTACAAGATGTGGTTGACGATTAAAAATGGTTATTCTGCCTTATATACATTGAATACTAATATGTCTGATGCACTTTGGTGGTTACTATTTTAACAAAAATATTACCAGAAATATTGGATTTTACTCTCACAAAACTTGACATAAATATCGGCAAAAAAAATCTCTTCTCAGTTTTGAACCATTTTTTCATGTAAAATGTAACTATCTTTAGTACGAAATGTGTTTATAGTTTTGATTAAACTTAAATGTGTCATACTGAGGTGTTTAATAACCAAATTATTCAAGATGGCTTCCAAAATGGCAACTAAATTAGGTAAAAAGTTGATTTTCACATATATCGGAATAATTTTCTGCGAAAATGTAGAAAATTGTGACCAACTTGGTTATTAGACATGTTAGTTAATCGACTGCCAACTAAATATGATATTCTAGTTGCCACAGTAGTGATAGTACATTATGAGGCATGGACATTTAGTTATGCAGTGTGGAATTGTGCCGAAAACATCTTTTGGTATTCTGGCCATGTTTTTGAAAAGAAATGGGCAAAAGTTTGAAACAGAACTGAAAGGGACCATAATATATGGCTACTCTAGTCCATTGGCATAAAAAAATTGATTATCTATTGTTAATATGATTTTCCGAATAGTGTTTTAGTTTTTTTTTAACTTTGGCATTATATTGCATTGTAATTAATATCAATGTGATAGTAATTTGTATACGTACATATGTCAGGAATATCGTTTAACATTTCGTCCATTGTGCAAAAGCGCCACCAACAAGAAGGACTATCTGACGTGACCTCTCTATCGATTAACATATCATTTAGCTATTGAGTCACCATACATGCACACCAGGTATACCCCTACATCTGACCCATGAACATATAGTCACACCATGTACATGCACACCAGGTATACCCCTACATCTGACCCATGAACATATAGTCACACCATGTACATGCACACCAGGTATACCCCTACATCTGACCCATGACCATATAGTCACACCATGTACATGCACACCAGGTATACCCCTACATCTGACCCATGACCATATAGTCACACCATGTACATGCACACCAGGTATACCCCTACATCTGACCCATGACCATATAGTCACACCATGTACATGCACACCAGGTATACCCCTACATCTGACCCATGACCATATAGTCACACCATGTACATGCACACCAGGTATACCCCTACATCTGACCCATGACCATATAGTCACACCATGTACATGCACACCAGGTATACCCCTACATCTGACCCATGACCATATAGTCACACCATGTACATGCACACCAGGTATACCCCTACATCTGACCCATGACCATATAGTCACACCATGTACATGCACATCAGGTATACCCCTACATCTGACCCATGACCATATAGTCACACCATGTACATGCACACCAGGTATACCCCTACATCTGATCCATGACCATATAGTCACACCATGTACATGCACACCAGGTATACCCCTACATCTGATCCATGACCATATAGTCACACCATGTACATGCACACCAGGTATACCCCTACATCTGACCCATGACCATATAGTCACACCATGTACATGCACACCAGGTATACCCCTACATCTGACCCATGACCATATAGTCACACCATGTACATGCACACCAGGTATACCCCTACATCTGACCCATGACCATATAGTCACACCATGTACATGCACGCCAGGTATACCCATACATCTAACCCATGACCATATAGTCACACCATGTACATGTACACCAGGTATACCCCTACATCTGACCCATGAACATATAGTCACACCATGTACATGCACACCAGGTATACCCCTACATCTAACCCATGACCATATAGTCACACCATGTACATGCACACCAGGTATACCCCTACATCTAACCCATGACCATATAGTCACACCATGTATATGTACACCAGGTATACCCCTACATCTGACCCATGAACATATAGTCACACCATGTACATGCACACCAGGTATACCCCTACATCTAACCCATGAACATATAGTCACACCATGTACATGTACACCAGGTATACCCCTACATCTGACCCATGACCATATAGTCACACCATGTACATGCACACCAGGTATACCCCTACATCTGACCCATGACCATATAGTCACACCATGTACATGTACACCACATTGGTGATCACAGTCACTCATTGTACACCTATTCATCTCACCAATGGCCACATAGTCACTCAATATATACATATGCACCACATGTAGATATATATACATGTACACCTCACTAATGACCATACAGTCCTCCCAGATGTACCAATACTCCGCACACATGTCCAATCATACCTTTCAGACTTATATATACACCCCACACATGACAACTCAGCCATTTGCTTATACTCATACGTGCCATCCATGACCATACAGCTATTCCATGTATACCTATACATCCACCAATGACAATATACATCCATAACATATATAAATATACATCCCACCCATTACCACGAGGGCACTCCCTACATACCCACACGCTCGTCAACGACCATCCAGGCATGCATATGCACTTAAATCATGACTGTACCCGGGGGGAGTCTGCAAAAAAAAAAACGTATATAGGGACGGGGTGGGTGGGTGGTCCAGAGGCCGAAAAAATCGTGCTTGTAATTTTTTTCCAAAATTGTTTTATTTCAAACAATTTACAAGTACTGACCATGTAATGTTGTTTGTAAGCATGTTAGTACCATGCTTGTTGGTTTAGGGCTATATATGCAGCTATAGTGACTCTTTAGCCTCAGATTTAGCAACATTCTGGATTTCACACGATCCCGGCCCACTTCACAGTGGACCACCGTAATAGCGTTCAGGAAACTTAACCCATGGTCGAGTTATAATAATGCAAAACGTGTTTACGGATGGAACAAGGCCGGTAACTCTGGTATGCATTGATAGGCGAAACCTGTGATATGCAGTAATATGTGCATACATCCTTCCCCTATCATTCTGGTCTATCACCATACCAAACCACATCAAAATTCGACGGACAGAATTTCATAAAGTCGAACAGGGCCCATAACTCTGGTAGGCATTGATGGTCACAACCCGTGATATTATGCATATTCGTTCCCCATTTCTGGTCCGTCACCATGCCATAGGACATCAAAATATGACAACCGACTCTTGAGTTATAATGCAAAATGTTTGTACGGACTGACGCACGGACGGCTTGAGACGTCAACTATATACCCGCCGACTAATATCGGGGGTATAATAACCAGATATCTAGGTGTATACCTAACCAAAAACAATTCCCCTCCCCCACCCCACCCCGGTGAATAAGACTAAAGAGTTCTTTGGTCATGCACAAAAAATTGTGGAACCCCAGACCTGTTTACCACTATTTACACTGGCCAGTGTTCTCTGTCAGACACAACACACTCGATATATTAAGGCTATAATGGGGTCTAGGGTGATTTGTGACATATAGTGTACCTACACAATGCTTTATTATTGTTGTTAGATACTGAAAACACCTGGAAATAGTTTATTTTTCCTTTTTCTGATCTGTGTTTACCAATTAAGCATGTTATTGCTTGAGTCTTAATGGTACACAACAAGAGTTTGCACCAAAAAAATTATAGTGGAATGGGATTGAAAGGCAGTTAACACAGTTATTGAAGAACGGCTAAAAAAAAAACTCTGAAATTTTGATAAAAACATGAGAAAGGGGGGTGGGTCCCCAAAATTTATGAGGAAAAAAATATTTTTTTTGCACAAATGAGGTGGTGGGTCCCTCAGGGTCGGAAAAAAACTTGTTGGGCCCTATATGTGCAATTTTTTCCAGACTCCCCCCTGACCGTACTGACATACCATATGTACACCTATACATCCACCAATGACTGTGAATGACAATATATATCCTTGACATATATAAATATACATCCCACCCATTACCACAAGGGCACTCCCTACATACCCACACGCTCGTCAACGACCACACAGCTATACCCCAGGCATGCATATACACTTAAATCATGACCGTACTGTCATTCCATGAACACATATACATCCACAAATGACAATATACATCCTTGACATAATATAAATATACATCCCACCCATTACCACAAGGGCACTCCCTGCATACCCACACGCTCGTCAACGACCACCCAGCTATACCCCAGGCATGCATATACATTTAAATCATGACCGTACTGTCATTGCATGTACACCTATAATACAGTGATGGTGAAAAAAGAAGATTTAAAAACATCTAAATCTATTAACTCTTGAGCTTTGATGTGTGGGTTTCTCGACTCAATTCAAATATTGTTTACCCCCAAAGCCAAATAAATAGTAATTTGGGGGCGTTTAAAGGCACGTGAGGCCTTAGTTGTCGAAAATATTCATATTTGTTCCAATCACCGTAAACAGCAAAACATTAAAACGCATACAGTTTCGTTCATATATACCATGACCATCGCGTAAACAGCATGTTATCACAAAGACCTACTATATTTTACCTAAGCAAGAGCCTGATTGTTTTACAGAAGACAGCACAATGCTACTGGCTAATCACACACAAATGGCATAAACGCTCTTTATTAGTTCCATATCAGGAATTCACCAACAAAGAACGCTCTTTATGTTTACCATCTTAATATAAACAAACACCAGAAAAGTAACTTGTTATGCTTTTGTTTACATAACAATGGTCAAACAGATGACAATAACATACTGTTTATGCGATATTTCTTATTTGTATACGGACAAAGTCTGTCTACATTTTGATGTTCTTTCTGTTTGTGGAGGTTTTTGACGGGTGTAAATATTTTCACAGGATACCCACCGCCAAGCCCAACCGTACCTTTAACCCTTTACCCAACAAAACGGCAAAAAACGCCTAAATAAAGCTTCAACAGTCTAAAATATCTTCGGTCTGTCTCAATAACACCATACAGATATGGATATCATTGGAACCGGTTCATTGACCACATTGTGATGGTTACAGTTATGCCCTGTGCCAATGCATTCTCTTATATATGCGAGTCGACCATAGGTCGCCTCGCATATATAAGAGAATGCATTGGCCTAAAAAAACTTTTTACCATTTTTTCTTACATTCTTTAACAATTTTATAATTTTGTTCTACATTCTTTGACAATTTTATCATTTTGAATATGTGTTAAGCCAATGCATTCTCTTATATATGCGAGGCGACCTATGGTCGACTCGCATATATAAGAGAATGCATTGGCACAGGGTCGTTCTGTTGGGTAAAGGGTTAATTGGATTGTGCATCTTTAAGTAGAGGAGGAGGCACCAAATACGATAACATTTGTTGTCACAAAATTCTACTTAAAGATCCGGGCGGCGTTGGTGGTGGGTATGCTGTTAAAATATTCACCTCCGTCAAAAACCATCATAAACAGAAGGGACAGGAAGATATAGATAGACTTCGTTCTTATGCCAATCAGACTCGGAAATATGACATAAACAGTATGTTATTGTCAATCCCCCCCTTTGTTATGTAAACAAAAGCAAAAAATGTTACGTTTCCTGGCTTTTGTTTAGATCCGGATATGGTAAACATAAAGAGCGTTATTTGTTACTATTTTCCTGATATGGAAATAATAAAGAGCGTTTATATATTATTTGTGTGATTACCAATATAATTGTGCTGTGTTATGTTAACAGAAGCACAACTTATGTCTTGTTTACGTACACCATGGTATGTCTTGACGACAATAATACTCTTTACGCGCTAATTATGTTTGGCATATGAGCGGAACAGTATTATATTTTGGTGTTCCTATTGTTGATGGCGATTTGAACAAATATAAATATTTCTGCAACGAACGCCGCCCGTGCCTTTAACTGATATCTAAACTCATCTCGTGATATGGGTGATCTTTTGATGTGGTTAAAGCTTCCTACTGAATGATTCTATGATTTTATGATAAAATTTCACATTAAAGGCCCACTTAATTTTCGAATCACCAGATCACATTATATACAACATATTCCATGCTATATATCATTTGAAAGAGGAAGCTCCAAAACATTGTATTATTAACTGATCCGATCGAATAAACTGGGAACATTTGTTTTTGACGAGGTACAAATGTGTGTCCTGTATTTAATTCTTATCCGGACTGTACTGCAAAGTCTATTATACTCAATGGAAGGGGAATAACTCTATCTCTTAGTTTGAATTCTGATGCATTCTGGGTTGACACGGGGGTCTTGGAACGAATCTCTATCACTTGTTGGACAGTCCTAGGCCACAACTGCTTCGTATTCCGATGAATATATAGAGAGTAATCAATTGGTTCCGAGAATTACGTTAAATAATTCATGAGAGGTGAGAGACGTCGGTAAGAAACGAGTGCGCGTTACCGCACGAGTTTCTTACCCAAACGTCTCTCGCCTCGAGTGAATTATTGAACGTAATTCTCGGAACTAATTGATTACTCTATTTATTACACTTCTGCATCAATTTGATTCGCCAAATATGATTAAAACACACAGAATGAATGCTTAAAAGTCCCGATGTGGATAAAGATCAACCATAGAAAATTCAGTCTAGATCAGTAAGCGACGTAACGTCAATGAGGTCACGGGAAATGACATAATTCACTAGTGACATTACCAATTTTAATTAACAGCGTTTTCAATGGAAATCGCGCATAGGAGTGTAATAAATATATTTTTTTGGTTCCTCTTCCAAATGGCATATAACATAGAATAATGTTATCTGGGCATTCCTAATGGTATATAACATGGAATAATGTTATCTGGGCATTCTGGGTATATAACATGGAATAATGTTATCTGGGCATTCCTAATGGTATATAACATGGAATAATGTTATCTGGGCATTCCTAATGGCATATAACATGGAATAATGTTATCTGGGCATTCTGGGTATATACTATGGAATAATGTTATCTGGGCATTCCTAATGGCATATAACATGGAATAATGTTATATGGGCATTCCTAATGGTACATAACATAGCATAATGTTATCTGGGCATTCTGGGTATATAACATGGAATAATGTTATCTGGGCATTCCTAATGGTATATAACATGGAATAATGTTATCTGGGCATTCCTAATGGTATATAACATGGAATAATGTTATCTGGGCATTCTGGGTATATAACATGGAATAATGTTATCTGGGCATTCCTAATGGCATATAACATGGAATAATGTTATCTGGGCATTCGTAATGGTATATAACATAGAATAATGTTATCTGGGCATTCTGGGTATATAACATGGAATAATGTTATCTGGGCATTCCTAATGGTATATAACATGGAATAATGTTATCTGGGCATTCCTAGTGGTATATAACATGGAATAATGTTATCTGGGCATTCCTAATGGTATATAACATGGAATAATGTTATCTGGGCATTCCAAATGGCATATAACATGGAATAATGTTATCTGGGCATTCCTAATGGTATATAACATGGAATAATGTTATCTGGGCATTCCAAATGGCATATAACATGGAATAATGTTATCTGGGCATTCCTAATGGTATATAACATGGAATAATGTTATCTGGGCATTCCTAATGGTATATAACATGGAATAATGTTATCTGGGCATTCCTAATGGTATATAACATAGAATAATGTTATCTGGGCATTCCAAATGGCATATAACATGGAATAATGTTATCTGGGCATTCCTAATGGTATATAACATGGAATAATGTTATCTGGGCATTCCTAATGGTATATAACATGTAATAATGTTATCTGGGCATTCCTAATGGTATATAACATGGAATAATGTTATCTGTGCATTCCTAATGGTATATAACATGGAATAATGTTATCTGGGCATTCCTAATGGTATATAACATGGAATAATGTTATCTGGGCATTCCTAATGGTATATAACATAGAATAATGTTATCTGGGCATTCCAAATGGCATATAATATGGAATAATGTTATCTGGGCATTCTGGGTATATAACATAGAATAATGTTATCTGGGCATTCCTAATGGTATATAACATAGAATAATGTTATATGGGCATTCTGGGTATATAACATGGAATAATGTTATCTGGGCATTCCTAATGGTATATAACATAGAATAATGTTATCTGGGCATTCCAAATGGCATATAACATGGAATAATGTTATCTGGGCATTCTTAATGGTATATAACATGGAATAATGTTATCTGGGCATTCCTAATGGTATATAACATGGAATAATGTTATCTGGGCATTCCTAATGGTATATAACATGGAATAATGTTATCTGGGCATTCCTAATGGTATATAACATGGAATAATGTTATCTGGGCATTCCTAATGGTATATAACATGGAATAATGTTATCTGGGCATTCCTAATGGTATATAACATGGAATAATGTTATCTGGGCATTCCTAATGGTATATAACATGGAATAATGTTATCTGGGCATTCCTAATGACATATAACATAGAATAATGTTATCTGGGCATTCCAAATGGCATATAACATGGAATAATGTTATCTGGGCATTCCTAATGGTATATAACATGGAATAATGTTATCTGGGCATTCCAAATGGCATATAACATGGAATAATGTTATCTGGGCATTCCTAATGGTATATAACATGGAATAATGTTATATGGGCATTCCTAATGGTATATAACATGGAATAATGTTATCTGGGCATTCCTAATGGTATATAACATAGAATAATGTTATCTGGGCATTCTGGGTATATAACATAGAATAATGTTATCTGGGTATTCTGGGTATATAATATGGAATAATGTTATCTGGGCATTCCTAATGGTATATAACATAGAATAATGTTATCTGGACATTCTGGGTATATAACATAGAATAATGTTATCTGGGCATTCTGGGTATATAATATGGAATAATGTTATCTGGGCATTCTGGGTATATAACATAGAATAATGTTATCTGGGCATTCTGGGTATATAACATAGAATAATGTTATCTGGGCATTCCTAATGGTATATAACATAGAATAATGTTATCTGGGCATTCTGGGTATATAACATAGAATGTTATCTGGGCATTCTGGGTATATAACATAGAATAATGTTATCTGGGCATTCCTAATGGTATATAACATAGAATAATGTTATCTGGGCATTCTGGGTATATAACATAGA
This sequence comes from Siphonodentalium dalli, assembly GCA_032622095.1. Taxonomy (NCBI): domain Eukaryota; kingdom Metazoa; phylum Mollusca; class Scaphopoda; order Gadilida; family Siphonodentaliidae; genus Siphonodentalium; species Siphonodentalium dalli. The sequence goes on from CP136069.1 coordinate 203,294,528, forward strand.
ATGTTATCTGGGCATTCTGGGTATATAACATAGAATAATGTTATCTGGGCATTCCTAATGGTATATAACATAGAATAATGTTATCTGGGCATTCTGGGTATATAACATAGAATAATGTTATCTGGGCATTCCTAATGGTATATAACATAGAATAATGTTATCTGGGCATTCTGGGTATATAACATAGAATGTTATCTGGGCATTCTGGGTATATAACATAGAATAATGTTATCTGGGCATTCGAAAATTAAGTGGGCCTTTAAGATATACAATTATGCTTTTTGTGGCAACATATCTCCGTTTTTTAATTTCCCGGAACAAAGCAGGCCACTTACCAAACTAGCTATATGTGACCCGCCATATCAAATCCAGTCGGAAGTCGGGATTTTTTTTACCCTGTGCCAATGTATTCTCTTATATATGTGAGTCGACCATAGGTCGCCTCGCATATATAAGAGAATGCATTGGCCTAATAATTTTTTATCATTTTTTTTAAATAAATGTTTCTGACAATTTTTAGGACATAAAATCAAAAACATCCATTACCCTGCAGGGAGCCCCACACATATATAGAAGCATATAGAATAGTGTCGTCTGCTCATGTTTGTCTGGGGCTCTGTATGGGTGAAATTATAAAATTGTTAAAGAATACAAGAAAAAATTATTAAAATTGTAAAAAATTGTTAGGCCAATGCATTCTCTTATATATGCAAGGCGACCTATGGTCGACTCGCATATATAAGAGAATGCATTGGCACAGGGTAAAAAAATCCCGACTTCTGACTGGATTTGATATGGCGGGTCACATATGCGTAATATCATGTCTTCTTATTACAAGGTGAACAGAAAAAAATAGAGGGGTACACAAATAAAAGTCAAAAATACCTGACTCCACTAAAATGTCAAGCTGGAAATAGGTAGAATCGGAATATGGAATATAGTATAGAAACCGTTCTCAGATGGATTTTAACATTCCAAAAACTTGAAACCATTTTTTTTCGACGTAAGGAATCCGACTAGTTCCCAATGGGTGCACATTACAATATTCACCATCTGGGATCTTAAATCTTAGTCTGGGTCTCCCATAGCAGATGAGGCCATGCAGAATGAGGTTCACAGAGGGTGAATTTAGTGATGCTAGCCTGCTATGCGGGATAGCATCACTAAATTCACCCTCTGGGGACCTCATTCTGCAAATGACAGGCACACTAAACTCAGGCTTGATCTGTGATGTAAGACATCCATCTCAAACCTTGCTGATAAAGTTTAATGTTTAACCCACATGGAGCCTCCTCCAGATGGAAGCATGCACTATACACAGTGACTTCTGCTCCAGTCTATGTGGGGCTCTCTATGGATTATCCACACTAAACTCAGGCTTGATCTGTGATGTAAGACATCTATCTCAAACCTTGCTGATAAAGTGTAATGTTTAACCCATAGGGAGCCTCCCCCAGATGGAATCATGCTTCCAAATGATGGCTATTTTTATCATAAGATTTGAATACTTTCCTACTTTAGGTAAATATGTTAGATATTTTGGAAATTTGTCAACCACCAGAGGCTTAGGTTGGAATTTCTGACCAGTTTATTTAGGGGCGATAAGCCCAGTTTATGTAGGGGAGATAAGCCCAGTTTATGTAGGGGAGATAAGCCCAGTTTATGTAGGGGAGATAAGCCCAGTTTATTTAGGGGAGATAAGCCCATTTTATTTAGGGCAGATAAGCCCAGTTTATGTAGGGGAGATAAGCCCAGTTTATTTAGGGGAGATAAGCCCAGTTTATGTAGGGGAGATAAGCCCAGTTTATGTAGGGGAGATAAGCCCAGTTTATGTAGGGGAGATAAGCCCAGTTTATGTAGGGGAGATAAGCCCAGTTTATTTAGGGGCGATAAGCCCATTTTATTTAGGGCAGATAAGCCCAGTTTATGTAGGGGAGATAAGCCCAGTTTATTTAGGGGAGATAAGCCCAGTTTATGTAGGGGAGATAAGCCCAGTTTATGTAGGGGAGATAAGCCCAGTTTATGTAGGGGAGATAAGCCCAGTTTATGTAGGGGAGATAAGCCCAGTTTATTTAGGGGAGATAAGCCCAGTTTATTTAGGGGCGATAAGCCCATTTTATTTAGGGCAGATAAGCCCAGTTATGTAGGGGAGATAACCCCATTTGCTTTCAATCCTTGAAATAGTATCTGTCATAATTTTGCAGGATGAGGTCGCCAGATGGTGAATTTTGAGACGCTATCCAGCACGGTGGGCTAGCATAACCAAATTCATCCCTGGGAACCTCATTCTGCTGAGGCCTCAACTGCTATGGGAGACCCAGGATCAGTTGGTGATGTTCACGTATTAGTCACCTCTATTATGCATTTTATCTTCTGCAATTAGGGGATATAGCAACTGAACAGAAGGGAAAAAGTAAATAATGAAAGTGTCAATCACATTTTAACTCAACTTGGGAAGGAGTCTATTTTTTGCTGAGCAATGCATAGAATGATCAAGAAGGAAAGACAAAAAGTTACAGTAAAGCTCTTGTATTGTGTAGATGAAATTATTTTAATTTCAAACATTTCACCAATAAATCTGGGACGCAGGGTGTGCGGATGGATTCAAATTTGAATTCCAAGATGGCTGTTGGCATCCATGTTTTATTACGAATTTCGTAAATAATCGATGGCTCCAATCTAGAGGATACCCCAAAGATCCATAAGAAGTTTGGTGATGATTGTATGAGGGTGTGTCCTCTAGGTGTGCCGAAGGATTTTGTCAGGCAAAGAGTAAAATCAAAGATGGCCACTGGCAGCCATGTTATTTACAAAATTTCCAGAATAATTGGATGTCTCCCATCTAGAGTTCACCCTGAAAATCTATATAAAGTTTGGTGATAATCGGATGAGGGATTTGGTTTGTAGGGTTTTAGTCATGCAAAGAGTAAAATCCAAGATGGCTGCCAGTGGCCATGTTTTTCATCGAACATTGTTCAAATTCGATGGCTCCCATCTAGAGGCGATCTTAAACATGCCTGCAAACTTACACAACAATTCTCCAATAAATGCGGGCTGAGGGCTGGAGCCGATGAATTCAAATTTGAATTCCAAGATGGCTGCTGGCAGCCATGTTTTTTAACAAAAAAAAAAATCTGATGGCTCCCTTCTACAGGTCACCCAGAAGATCCATAATCCATATGAAGTTTGGTGATGATCGGATGAGGGATGCAGCCTGTAGGGTGAGGACATTTTTGACGGACGGACACGGACTACAACCTATGGCAGTTGAGCTAAAACAATTTTAATTTGAGACACTAGATACTTCCTAGAAGATGAGACCTAAGCAGAATGATGTCCCCAGATGGCGAATTTAGTGATGCTAGCCTATATTCTGCAAATTACTGACACACAATTTCATTGCTTGCTTTGCTTCACTTAGAAATTGATAAAGTTTGAAACTGTCAAGTGATGTCACCAGTTAAAAGAAACAGGTAGAATTTATTACAAAACTATATTAATAGAAATAATTTATTTCTAGCAAGTATATAAGTATATGAAAATAGAAGAATCAAAGAAATAAACAATAAATTGACTTAAATAATATCATGACGAAAGTTTAACAAATAATATTTTAGCAAATAGGATGTTAATACCTCCAGGGACTATCAGGCCCAAACACAGTATATCTAGTTTGATACTTTATTTCACATTGACTCTATATCGTTAGTCGGTCTACACTGCCAGTCTATGAAGCTGCGCGAGTATATACCACGTGTGCATGCAATCTAATATATGACCAGAATCTAAATTACTCCAAAGGACCCCTGTGATCTAGATTCGCCCATCAATATGCGTCGATGATTCTCCAATGTTGATATATAGTATTACTTCAAAGATGTATTCAGGGTTCCAGCAACTTCCAGGCTAATTTTAACGAAACTTATTTAACTTTTCGATTAAAGTTAAAATAAAAAAGAAGATGCATGCATGAATCAGATTACCCATGAATTATTTTACAAAGAATTAATCACCTATATTTTGGAGATAGTATAAATTTAAAAATGAAACTTCAAACATACGCATCTACATATAGTTTAGGTAATTTATATATTTGACATATATATATGATGACCATGTTTCATTCGTTATGTTGAGAAACCAACAAATTTGTCACCGGTGACTGAAACATGATGCCATAATGCACCGTTCGGTGTAATTTCTAACCAGCCCATGATACTTACATGAACATAAACAAGCCTGTAAATTTTCAGTGATACTCATCCACTCGAAACCATGTGATTCCGCACCGTGAGCATATAATGTTGATAAACAAAAGTTGTCAAGTTCACAAAAAAGTCTGTGTCGTCTGCTTATATTCCCTGATCAACCCTCCAGATGAATAATAGACCATTCTAAAGTATTCTTTTGTAACTATGGGAGAATCCATTTTATAACAAAACAGTAAATAGTCCCAAGAAAGGGATGACATGACATCTAATATCTTAAGATTTTTTGAGCAAATATTCATCTAAGAAATATCTTGTTCTCTACAAAAAAGTTAAATATAAAAAATATCTTAATTCCAAGGGAAAATAAGAAAGGATGGCGTCACCCCCGGTATAATAGATGGCGTCACCCCCGGTATAAAGGATGGCGTCACCCCCGGTATAAAGGATGGCGTCACCCCCAGTATAAAGGATGGCGTCACCCCCAGTATAAAGGATATCGTTACCCCTGGTATAAAGGATGGTGTCACCCCCGGCCCATAAGAAAGGATGGTGTCACCCCCGGCCCATTTTCTGGTACGTGGGATTCGGGTGATTTTGAAGTGGTCCACAGCCTCCACAGGATTCATACACCTCTGTTAAATGGTACTCGGGATTCATACCCCTCTGTTAAATGGTACACAGGATTCATACCCCTCTGTTAAATGGTACACAGGATTCATACCCCTCTGTTAAATGGTACACAGGATTCATACCCCTCTGTTAAATGGTACACAGGATTCATACCCCTATGTTAAATGGTACTCGGGATTCACATGCCCATATTAACCAGTACACAGGATTCATACCCCTATGTTAAATGGTACTCGGGATTCATACCCCTCTGTTAAATGGTACTCGGGATTCATATGCCCATATTAACCAGTACACAGGATTCATACCCCTATGTTAAATGGTACTCAGGATTCATATGCCCATATCAACCAGTACACAGGATTCATACCCCTATGTTAAATGGTACTCAGGATTCACATGCCCGTATTAACCAGTACACAGGATTCATACCCCTATGTTAAATGGTACTCAGGATTCACATGCCCGTATTAACCAGTACACAGGATTCATACCCCTCTGTTAAATGGTACTCGGGATTCATACCCCTCTGTTAAATGGTACTCGGGATTCATATGCCCATATTAACCAGTACACAGGATTCATACCCCTATGTTAAATGGTACTCGGGATTCATATGCCCATATTAACCAGTACACAGGATTCATACCCCTATGTTAAATGGTACTCAGGATTCACATGCCCGTATTAACCAGTACACATGATTCATACCCCTATGTTAAATGGTACTCGGGATTCATATGCCCATATTAACCAGTACACAGGATTCATACCCCTATGTTAAATGGTACACGGGATTCACATGCCCATATTAACTGGTACACAGGATTCATACCCCTATGTTAAATGGTACTCGGGATTCACATGCCCGTATTAACCAGTACACAGGATTCATACCCCTATGTTAAATGGTACTCGGGATTCATATGCCCATATTAACCAGTACACAGGATTCATACCCCTATGTTAAATGGTACTCGGGATTCACATGCCCATATTAACTGGTACACAGGATTCATACCCCTATGTTAAATGGTACTCAGGATTCACATGCCCGTATTAACCAGTACACAGGATTCATACCCCTATGTTAAATGGTACTCGGGATTCATATGCCCATATTAACCAGTACACAGGATTCATACCCCTATGTTAAATGGTACTCGGGATTCATATGCCCATATTAACCAGTACACAGGATTCATACCCCTATGTTGAATGGTACTCGGGATTCACATGCCCATATTAACCAGTACACAGGATTCATACCCCTATGTTAAATGGTACTCGGGATTCACATGCCCGTATTAACCAGTACACAGGATTCATACCCCTATGTTAAATGGTACTCGGGATTCACATGCCCATATTAACCAGTACACAGGATTCATACCCCTATGTTAAATGGTACTCGGGATTCACATGCCCATATTAACCAGTACACAGGATTCATACCCCTATGTTAAATGGTACTCGGGATTCACATGCCCATATTAACCAGTACACAGGATTCATACCCCTATGTTAAATGGTACTCGGGATTCACATGCCCATATTAACCAGTACACAGGATTCATACCCCTATGTTAAATGGTACTCGGGATTCACATGCCCGTATTAACCAGTACACAGGATTCATACCCCTATGTTAAATGGTACTCGGGATTCACATGCCCATATTAACCAGTATTCAGGATTCAGCAGCAAGGCTGGTACGCTGCTTTTATATCACCAAATTGTTAAAATTTAATTATTTGTAAGCCAAAATAACACATTTTGATGTAATTCAGTCTCATCCACTTTGATGACATTGAAGTTATGGTCATTACTTTAAAAATGTGTGATAATTATCATATTAGTTTGAAATAACAATGACTTGTATTCAATATTTTATAAACTGGTATGCAAGATTCACCCCCTCTAGTAACTGTATTCAGGATTAACGGGGGTAGGGGGTGACACTCCTCTTTGTTTACTGGTATATTTAGAACTTATGGGGGTACGGGTGTGCCCTCAGAAAGCGCAGCGTCACCAGCTGTCATCACATTCTGTTGTTTGCACTGGTCATTCCAATTATCTTACCAACATTATTGCTCGTATTTGAATTCATGCAGTAATATTTTTCGCTCAATTTTAGAGTCATGCACCAAATTAAAAGCTGAGAACACAATCTCCATATAAGTCCTGTATCTGATGGTAGTTATTGTTCCAAATAGTTCTTGAATATAGATTTAACCATTTCTATACTAAAGCATCAATGATGAGTAGTTATCAGATAGGAATGTTCAGATAATAAGTTCAACAAATGACCATAAGTTGAATGTTGAACTTATTATCCCTCAATCAATAGGACTCCTTCTGTACCTTTTTTTTTACCTGTCCTCTGCTTTTATCATCTTAATATCCCTTCAAATGGATAATAGACCATTCTGATGAACACTTTTAAACTGACTGGGAGAATCCATTTAGTACAGACAGGGTTAAATACCACCACATAATATAATAACATATTTCCACGGCACAACGTGGAGTGGAAATAATTTGTCTCGGTAGAAGTGAAGTGGTACTTTGGCGGTTAATGCGTATAGTTTAGTGGTAATCAAGTAATGATTGACATGGTCAGTTGAGTTAAGCGTGTGAGTTGCAGCATGAAATTGTTGTGGTGAACAATCGTGTATAGTTAGGTCAATCTGAGTGTCGCGTTCAAACAGGATAGACCAAGTTTAAAAAGAAATATATATATATTATCTATATAAATATCTCAATATGATTAGTATCTGACAATCAGATATGTATTTCTGAAGCACGAGGTCCGACATCGATCCTGGAGGCAGCGCTAGTAAGTGGCTTCAGATACCAGGTTCCATATTTTTCCCCTAAAATATATTACAAATTAATACAAGGGGTTTTTACAGTGATTTTCCTGGCCCACTTCGTTGTCGGTGAAGGGAGTTCCGGAACTACAAATTTCGCAAAAAAATTTCTAATATCAAAATGATACAATTACCAAGTTAAACTCAGTAAAACAAGCATTTCAGGCATGAAAATCAATTACCGTATGCAAATTCATATTAGTGTACGTGTATGTAGTATAAGCATTGTTACCGAAATTGAAAATATTAATAGCATCATCAAGGTTATAAAATGTGTTTGATTGTTCAATGTCTAATAATTCATTAAAAGGTTTGCCGCCACCACGTGTGAGCGTGACCATTAGCAACCAGGTGTTTGCTTATTCACTTGGCAGAGGGGTTGAGACCTGGTCATTATTTATTTGAACATTGTGTATTACAGCAACATTTATTTATGGACATGACCCCGAGCTCTAATGAGGTAACATAACCTTAATCTGACAGGCTATGCACTTCATAACAGTTCGTATATTTTTTTCTGTTTCTTCGCTAAACTCTTAGAGTTGTACTATTTTTGGCTTGGTGTTGAAAATAGTGCTGCATGAATTCAAATACGGGTATGGCTTCTTATTTATCTTATCATATTCTCTATAAAAAATAACTTGATTCCTTGGGCACAAAAGTGCAGCATCACCAGCTGTAATCACATTCGTTAGTTCGCATCGCTCCTCCCGATTATCTTAGCGACGTAGTTCCTCACTTGGAAATGTAGTTGTTCTTTGGTTTCATCGAATACTGTCGATGCAAACTGTTTAGCAGAATCTGATCCCTTCACTAATTCCCTGTATACAGGAAGAGTGTATTTCTGTTTACCTGTCAAAAAATTTGAGAAATTAATAAGAGCATTGCAAGGCGTGACATAATATTCCCATTGCTTTGTTTAGTGTAAACATTAGTGTTTCCAATTCCAGTTAGTGTTTCCAATTCCAAACTAGGGGTGCCACGATTAATCGTATAATCGATGAACCGTTTATAAAGCCGATAATCGATTACGATTTCCATCGTCGATTAATCTGCGTTCTTTATTTCGGACGTCGGAAAATGCTGGGTATTATTGAATACCGGTTTTGTTTTACACAGTTTAATCTATAACGGAAGGGTTAACAACCTTTGATCGTTTATCAAAGAGATTCCGACAACATGAGTACTACTATGAACTTATGTTGTAAACAGTCAGCAGTTTATTTGATGATGCGACATGGTTACTATTTGGGTCGTTGTATATTCTACAAATTGGCGGCACTGCAGATTTGAACTTATGACGACGTCATTGTATATTTTTACTTGAAAGGCGGCACTACGTCTTTGAAATGTGCCGACTGCCACAGTGTTCAATGATTGGAATGCACTCGCCCTTGAATCTGACTGGACCAATGGAGAGTTGATTGACATTCTCTGGAAACCAGAAAACCTACGGAATTTTAATCCGCGATGTTCTCCGCAATGTTATTTGCGAGTATACTTTGTTTGCATAAGTATATGTTGATGTTACTAGTACAGGCTATCGCGTATAATATGGTGAATGTTGAATGAAAATCGATATTATCAAATAATCAACTTATAGTTTCCGTAACATTATATTCTCTTTTTAAGAACCGCCGGCCAGCTGTCGTTCATTCCTTCTTTTATATTGTTTGTATGTTTGGCTATTCATAACATTGAAATTAATCGCTATGTTCGTTCTAATGAACTTACAAATATTATAAGCATTATCCATAACATCTCCGAGAACTGTGCTGTTATTGAATACATTATGCTCATTGGTCATTAACAGTGGTTTATGATGCACTTTATTAAAAATTAAACCAGCCAATGCCTCAAACAACCAGCGACAGTGCAGTTAATCAGCACCGAGCCAATATTCCATATTACGGATTACTTCCACTGATATTATTGTGTACGATTAATCGATTATAGTCGATTATTGACGACCGATTATCGATTATCAAAATCAATAATCGTGGCACCTCTATTCCAAACATGATATACAAATGAAACGGAAATTTAAAATAGAAGTGGTAACATAATTATGTAAACGGGGACCAGACAAGCCCGAGGGATTATATGAAGGCCGAGGGATTATATGAAGCCCGAGGGATTATATGAAGACCGAGGGATTATATGAAGGCCGAGGGATTATATGAAGCCCGAAGGATTATATGAAGGCCGAGGGATTATATGAAGCCCGAGGGATTATATGAAGGCCGAGGGATTATATGAAGCCCGAGGGATTATATGAAGGCCGAGGGATTATATGAAGGCCGAGGGATTATATGAAGGCCGAGGGATTATATGGAGGCCGAGGGATTATATGAAGGCCGAGGGATTATATGAAGCCCGAGGGATTATATGAAGCCCGAGGGATTATATGAAGGCCGAGGGATTATATGAAGGCCGAGGGATTATATGAAGCCCGAGGGATTATATGAAGGCCGAGGGATTATATGAAGCCCGAGGGATTATATGAAGCCCGAGGGATTATATGAAGGCCGAGGGATTATATGAAGGCCGAGGGATTATATGAAGCCCGAGGGATTATATGAAGCCCGAGGGATTATATGAAGGCCGAGGGATTATATGAAGTCTTCTCCCATCGCTCTGTTTCAAATTGCACAAGTCGAAAAATTCCAATAACTCTGGTATATATAAGCAACATGGACCCAAAATCAATCATGACCTTTATTTTCACACGGCGCATGCAGTTATCCTGGTGGCAATATCATGTATTTTCATGGCAAAGATGTCTATTGACAATGGTTTTTATCTGTGTACTTTTAACTGGAGGTCTGGAACCCTGAATGTAGACCCCTGCTAATCAGGCCTTGAAATAGGGTGTCTGTCATTTGCAGAATGAGGTCCCCAGAGGGTGAATTTAGTGATGCTACCCCCGCATAGTGGGCTAGCATCACCAAATTCACCCTCTGGGAACCTCATTCTGCTGAGGTGTAAGCAGAATGAGGTCCCCAGAGGGTGAATTTGTTGATGCTAGCCCGCTATGCGGGGTAGCATCACTAAATTCACCCTCTGGGGACCTCATTCTACAAATGACAGACACACTATTTCAAGGCTTGCCTGCTAATCAGGGACTTTCATTTCGATTCGAATCATGTAAGAAAATCAAAATCACATTGAATCTTGAATAAAATCTTATATCGAGTGTATCAACAGTAAAAACGAGGATCGACAGTTGGGGAAAGACTTAAATTGGTAGCTGTAACGAAACGAAAACCTCTTAAAAACTGATTGCGCCAATGGATTTTATATTACCTAACCATATTAATGCGTCTTCAGCACAATATGCATGCATTTTATTTTCCTCATAAATACTGATGGATGTGTCTCATTGAATGTGATCAAAGGTGGATGGGGAGTAACTCTTTATAATTTGCTTCCGAACTATCATACTCGGCAAACTTCATCGATCTCTGTGTTGTACTGAAATCTGCCATTTAAATGGTATCACTCTGAACTCTTTGACCTATGGCAATATATGGAATGGAGACTTGTGACGTTTTGCGAATTAGTTTGGCTGTAATTCTCTTGTCTCTTGTGTCTGTCATTTGCAGATTGAGGTCCCCAGAGGGTGAATTTAGTGATGCTACCCCGCATAGCAGGCTAGCAGCACCAAATTCACCCTCTGAGAACCTCATTCTGCTGAGGTGTAAGCAGAATGAGATAGGGTCCTGCGAATATTCGATATTCGATTCGATTCGAAAGTCAAATTCGATTCGAATTCGATTCGAAATTGCCAACTCGAAATTTCAAATATACACTAATGGAAAAGTAGGCTGTTTACGGGCAGGTACACACGTCGATCTTAGCTGTTTTGTGCCATTTAATTACAGAAAATGATGTATATATGTACCTTATAATTCTCATTGTACATCGCGATTATATATATTAAATATAAGTATAGACAGCAATTAGCCACTATAGGACAACTAAATACGTCTGATTTCTATCTTTGAACATGGTAGCCAAAAGCTCGGAGATCGCTATGGACCGATGACGCGCGTAAATTATAATAGCTATGAGACTGATCAACTGCTAGCGTTATCCGCGGTCTATCCGTCTCAGATTCCGCGTTATGTAATATAGCTCAGAATTTAAACAACACGTGTTCCCGGCATCGAAAACTGCATTTTGGCGGTGTTTTCTTTTGAAGTTTACTTTCAAATTCGGAGCGTTCTTTGACACTTGACAAAACGTCATCCGTTATTCATGTTTATTTTAAACATGATAAAGCTGCAGGCGTACACATGTGATGAATGCAACATGGTGTATAAATCGTAAGCATCTCCAGGACAACGACCCACCTATGGAATCATCTGTCCAAGAAGCATCCAGCACTACATAAACAGGCTAAGCTGCGACTGCTGTTGCATCTTCCGCAAGTTTATAACAACGGGTGATTCCGAATGTTGATTTGCAATTTTGCATGCACATGCATGCAATCTGTACAAATTTTGCGTGATTTTAGTTCCAATAATCTGTTTAGTGGTTATATATTAATCGTCGTGACGGCCGCTTTGACGTTTTAATCAATTATCATTTGAAGTTAATAGTATTGCAAATGACGGTCATCGCCACATAAGTTATGATTTAACTTCGGGCATGTAGTTCATGGAACGTTTCACAAATCGTCTAATCGTTGACAAAACATGCCCAATTGAGAATACAACATACATATATATGATTCGAATCGATATTCGATTCGATTTCCTGAATTCGATTCGATATTCGATTCGATCAAAATCTCCAATTCGCAGGACCCTAGAATGAGGTCCCCGGAGGGTGAATTTGGTGATGCTAGCCCGCTATGCGGGGTAGCATCACTAAATTCACCCTCTGGGGACCTCATTCTGCAAATGACAGTCACGCTATTTCAAGGCTTGATTCAACTCCTTGCCTCCCGGAGTCATGTTGGGTTTACATCATTCTTACTGAGATTATAATGAATTAAATAATTGGGCAGTCTATTTATAGATCATTTGCTACAGTGTAATCTGTATGTGCATGCATTCATTAGTTTCGTGAAATTCTCAGCACAAGAGCGATGTTGTAAGTACTCTGTAGTCCATATAAACCATGGGAATCAGCCAATGCACCGAGAGAACAGATTCGATAAAAGATTTGAATCAGGGCAGCTGATTTCGAATCGAGTTGAATCAGACAGATGATTCAGAATTGCAATGAAAAAAATCGATTCGCAGGGCCCTACCTGAATGCACCTTCAACAAACCTCGACTATGGAGGAATTCTCTACCTGAATGCACCTTCAACAAACCTTGACTATGGAGGAATTCTCTACCTGAATGCACCTTCAACAAACCTTGACTATGGAGGAATTCTCTACCTGAATGCATATCTAACTAACCTTGACTATGGAGGAATTCTCTACCTGAATGCATATTTAACTAACCTTGACTATGGAGGAATTCTCTACCTGAATGCATATTTAACTAACCTTGACTATGGAGGAATTCTCTACCTGAATGCATATTTAACTAACCTTAACTATGGAGGAATTCTCTACCTGAATGCATATCTAACTAACCTTGACTATGGAGGAATTCTCTACCTGAATGCATATTTAACTAACCTTGACTATGGAGGAATTCTCTACCTGAATGCATCCTCAACTAACCTTGACTATGGAGGAATTCTCTACCTGAATGCATATCTAACTAACCTTGACTATGGAGGAATTCTCTACCTGAATGCACCTTCAACAAACCTTGACTATGGAGGAATTCTCTACCTGAATGCATATTAACTAACCTTGACTATGGAGGAATTCTCTACCTGAATGCATATTTATCTAACCTTGACTATGGAGGAATTCTCTACCTGAATGCATATTTAACTAACCTTAACTATGGAGGAATTCTCTACCTGAATGCATATTTAACTAACCTTGACTATGGAGTTTAACTAACCTTGACTATGGAGGAATTCTCTACCTGAATGCATATTTAACTAACCTTGACTATGTTTAACTAACCTTGACTATGGAGGAATTCTCTACCTGAATGCATATTTAACTAACCTTGACTATGGAGGAATTCTCTACCTGAATGCATATTTAACTAACCTTGACTATGGAGGAATTCTCTACCTGAATGCATATTTAACTAACCTTGACTATGGAGGAATTCTCTACCTGAATGCATCTTCAACTAACCTTGACTATGGAGGAATTCTCTACCTGAATGCATATTTAACTAACCTTGACTATGGAGGAATTCTCTACCTGAATGCATATTTAACTAACCTTAACTATGGAGGAATTCTCTACCTGAATGCATATTTAACTAACCTTAACTATGGAGGAATTCTCTACCTGAATGCATATTTAACTAACCTTAACTATGGAGGAATTCTCTACCTGAATGCATATTTAACTAACCTTGACTATGGAGGAATTCTCTACCTGAATGCATATTTAACTAACCTTGACTATGGAGGAATTCTCTACCTGAATGCATATATAACTAACCTTGACTATGGAGGAATTCTCTACCTGAATGCATATTTAACTAACCTTGACTATGGAGGAATTCTCTACCTGAATGCATATTTAACTAACCTTGACTATGGAGGAATTCTCTACCTGAATGCATATTTAACTAACCTTGACTATGGAGGAATTCTCTACCTGAATGCATATTTAACTAACCTTGACTATGGAGGAATTCTCTACCTGAATGCATATTTAACTAACCTTGACTATGGAGGAATTCTCTACCTGAATGCATATTTAACTAACCTTGACTATGGAGTTTAACTAACCTTGACTATGGAGGAATTCTCTACCTGAATGCATATATAACTAACCTTGACTATGGAGGAATTCTCTACCTGAATGCATATTTAACTAACCTTGACTATGGAGGAATTCTCTACCTGAATGCATATTTAACTAACCTTGACTATGGAGGAATTCTCTACCTGAATGCATATTTAACTAACCTTGACTATGGAGGAATTCTCTACCTGAATGCATATTTAACTAACCTTGACTATGGAGGAATTCTCTACCTGAATGCATATTTAACTAACCTTGACTATGGAGGAATTCTCTACCTGAATGCATATTTAACTAACCTTGACTATGGAGTTTAACTAACCTTGACTATGGAGGAATTCTCTACCTGAATGCATATATAACTAACCTTGACTATGGAGGAATTCTCTACCTGAATGCATATTTAACTAACCTTGACTATGGAGGAATTCTCTACCTGAATGCATATTTAACTAACCTTGACTATGGAGGAATTCTCTACCTGAATGCATATTTAACTAACCTTGACTATGGAGGAATTCTCTACCTGAATGCATATTTAACTAACCTTGACTATGGAGGAATTCTCTACCTGAATGCATATTTAACTAACCTTGACTATGGAGGAATTCTCTACCTGAATGCATATTTAACTAACCTTGACTATGGAGGAATTCTCTACCTGAATGCATATTTAACTAACCTTGACTATGGAGGAATTCTCTACCTGAATGCATATTTAACTAACCTTGACTATGGAGTTTAACTAACCTTGACTATGGAGGAATTCTCTACCTGAATGCATATATAACTAACCTTGACTATGGAGGAATTCTCTACCTGAATGCATATTTAACTAACCTTGACTATGGAGGAATTCTCTACCTGAATGCATATTTAACTAACCTTGACTATGGAGGAATTCTCTACCTGAATGCATATTTAACTAACCTTGACTATGGAGGAATTCTCTACCTGAATGCATATTTAACTAACCTTGACTATGGAGGAATTCTCTACCTGAATGCATATTTAACTAACCTTGACTATGGAGGAATTCTCTACCTGAATGCATATTTAACTAACCTTGACTATGGAGTTTAACTAACCTTGACTATGGAGGAATTCTCTACCTGAATGCATATTTAACTAACCTTGACTATGGAGGAATTCTCTACCTGAATGCATATTTAACTAACCTTGACTATGGAGGAATTCTCTACCTGAATGCATATTTAACTAACCTTGACTATGGAGGAATTCTCTACCTGAATGCATATTTAACTAACCTTGACTATGGAGGAATTCTCTACCTGAATGCATATATAACTAACCTTAACTATGGAGTTTAACTAACCTTGACTATGGAGGAATTCTCTACCTGAATGCATATTTAACTAACCTTGACTATGGAGGAATTCTCTACCTGAATGCATATATAACTAACCTTGACTATGGAGTTTAACTAACCTTGACTATGGAGGAATTCTCTACCTGAATGCATATTTAACTAACCTTAACTATGGAGGAATTCTCTACCTGAATGCACCTTCAACTAACCTTGACTATGGAGGAATTCTCTACCTGAATGCATATTTAACTAACCTTGACTATGGATGAATTCTCTACCTGAATGCACCTTCAACTAACCTTGACTATGGAGGAATTCTCTACCTGAATGCATATTTAACTAACCTTGACTATGGATGAATTCTCTACCTGAATGCATATATAACTAACCTTGACTATGGAGGAATTCTCTACCTGAATGCACCTTCAACTAACCTTGACTGTGGAGGAATTCTCTACCTGAATGCATATTTAACTAACCTTGACTATGGAGGAATTCTCTACCTGAATGCATATTAACTAACCTTGACTATGGAGGAATTCTCTACCTGAATGCATATATAACTAACCTTAACTATGGAGTTTAACTAACCTTGACTATGGAGGAATTCTCTACCTGAATGCATATTTAACTAACCTTGACTATGGAGGAATTCTCTACCTGAATGCATATTTAACTAACCTTGACTATGGAGGAATTCTCTACCTGAATGCACCTTCAACTAACCTTGACTATGGAGGAATTCTCTACCTGAATGCATATTTAACTAACCTTGACTATGGATGAATTCTCTACCTGAATGCATATATAACTAACCTTGACTATGGAGGAATTCTCTACCTGAATGCACCTTCAACTAACCTTGACTGTGGAGGAATTCTCTACCTGAATGCATATTTAACTAACCTTGACTATGGAGGAATTCTCTACCTGAATGCATATTAACTAACCTTGACTATGGAGGAATTCTCTACCTGAATGCATATATAACTAACCTTAACTATGGAGTTTAACTAACCTTGACTATGGAGGAATTCTCTACCTGAATGCATATTTAACTAACCTTGACTATGGAGGAATTCTCTACCTGAATGCATATTTAACTAACCTTGACTATGGAGGAATTCTCTACCTGAATGCATATTTAACTAACCTTGACTATGGAGGAATTCTCTACCTGAATGCATATTTAACTAACCTTGACTATGGAGGAATTCTCTACCTGAATGCATATTAACTAACCTTGACTATGGAGGAATTCTCTACCTGAATGCATATATAACTAACCTTAACTATGGAGTTTAACTAACCTTGACTATGGAGGAATTCTCTACCTGAATGCATATTTAACTAACCTTGACTATGGAGGAATTCTCTACCTGAATGCATATATAACTAACCTTGACTATGGAGGAATTCTCTACCTGAATGCATATTTAACTAACCTTGACTATGGAGGAATTCTCTACCTGAATGCATATTTAACTAACCTTGACTATGGAGGAATTCTCTACCTGAATGCACCTTCAACTAACCTTGACTATGGAGGAATTCTCTACCTGAATGCATATTTAACTAACCTTGACTATGGAGGAATTCTCTACCTGAATGCATATATAACTAACCTTGACTATGGAGGAATTCTCTACCTGAATGCATATTTAACTAACCTTGACTATGGAGGAATTCTCTACCTGAATGCATATTTAACTAACCTTGACTATGGAGGAATTCTCTACCTGAATGCACCTTCAACTAACCTTGACTATGGAGGAATTCTCTACCTGAATGCATATTTAACTAACCTTGACTATGGAGGAATTCTCTACCTGAATGCATATTTAACTAACCTTGACTATGGAGGAATTCTCTACCTGAATGCATATTTAACTAACCTTGACTATGGAGGAATTCTCTACCTGAATGCATATTTAACTAACCTTGACTATGGAGGAATTCTCTACCTGAATGCATATTAACTAACCTTGACTATGGAGGAATTCTCTACCTGAATGCATATATAACTAACCTTAACTATGGAGTTTAACTAACCTTGACTATGGAGGAATTCTCTACCTGAATGCATATTTAACTAACCTTGACTATGGAGGAATTCTCTACCTGAATGCATATATAACTAACCTTGACTATGGAGGAATTCTCTACCTGAATGCATATTTAACTAACCTTGACTATGGAGGAATTCTCTACCTGAATGCATATTTAACTAACCTTGACTATGGAGGAATTCTCTACCTGAATGCACCTTCAACTAACCTTGACTATGGAGGAATTCTCTACCTGAATGCATATTTAACTAACCTTGACTATGGATGAATTCTCTACCTGAATGCATATTTAACTAACCTTTACTATGGAGGAATTCTCTACCTGAATGCATATTTAACTAACCTTGACTATGGAGGAATTCTCTACCTGAATGCACCTTCAACTAACCTTGACTGTGGAGGAATTCTCTACCTGAATGCATATTTAACTAACCTTGACTATGGAGGAATTCTCTACCTGAATGCATATTAACTAACCTTGACTATGGAGGAATTCTCTACCTGAATGCATATATAACTAACCTTAACTATGGAGTTTAACTAACCTTGACTATGGAGGAATTCTCTACCTGAATGCATATTTAACTAACCTTGACTATGGAGGAATTCTCTACCTGAATGCATATTTAACTAACCTTGACTATGGAGTTTAACTAACCTTGACTATGGAGTTTAACTAACCTTGACTATGGAGTTTAACTAACCTTGACTATGGAGGAATTCTCTACCTGAATGCATATTTAACTAACCTTGACTATGGAGGAATTCTCTACCTGAATGCATATATAACTAACCTTAACTATGGAGTTTAACTAACCTTGACTATGGAGGAATTCTCTACCTGAATGCATATTTAACTAACCTTGACTATGGAGGAATTCTCTACCTGAATGCATATTTAACTAACCTTGACTATGGAGGAATTCTCTACCTGAATGCATATTTAACTAACCTTGACTATGGAGGAATTCTCTACCTGAATGCATATTTAACTAACCTTGACTATGGAGTTTAACTAACCTTGACTATGGAGTTTAACTAACCTTGACTATGGAGTTTAACTAACCTTGACTATGGAGGAATTCTCTACCTGAATGCATATTTAACTAACCTTGACTATGGAGGAATTCTCTACCTGAATGCATATATAACTAACCTTAACTATGGAGTTTAACTAACCTTGACTATGGAGGAATTCTCTACCTGAATGCATATTTAACTAACCTTGACTATGGAGGAATTCTCTACCTGAATGCATATTTAACTAACCTTGACTATGGAGGAATTCTCTACCTGAATGCATATTTAACTAACCTTAACTATGGAGGAATTCTCTACCTGAATGCACCTTCAACTAACCTTGACTATGGAGGAATTCTCTACCTGAATGCATATTTAACTAACCTTGACTATGGAGGAATTCTCTACCTGAATGCATATTTAACTAACCTTGACTATGGAGGAATTCTCTACCTGAATGCATATTTAACTAACCTTGACTATGGAGGAATTCTCTACCTGAATGCATATTTAACTAACCTTGACTATGGAGTTTAACTAACCTTGACTATGGAGTTTAACTAACCTTGACTATGTTTAACTAACCTTGACTATGTTTAACTAACCTTGACTATGGAGTTTAACTAACCTTGACTATGTTTAACTAACCTTGACTATGGAGTTTAACTAACCTTGACTATGGAGTTTAACTAACCTTGACTATGTTTAACTAACCTTGACTATGGAGTTTAACTAACCTTGACTATGGAGTTTAACTAACCTTGACTATGTTTAACTAACCTTGACTATGGAGTTTAACTAACCTTGACTATGGAGTTTAACTAACCTTGACTATGTTTAACTAACCTTGACTATGTTTAACTAACCTTGACTATGGAGTTTAACTAACCTTGACTATGGAGTTTAACTAACCTTGACTATGTTTAACTAACCTTGACTATGTTTAACTAACCTTGACTATGGAGTTTAACTAACCTTGACTATGTTTAACTAACCTTGACTATGTTTAACTACCCTTGACTATGGAGTTTAACTAACCTTGACTATGTAGTTGACTAACCTTGACTATGTTTAACTAACCTTGACTATGGAGTTTAACTAACCTTGACTATGGAGTTTAACTAACCTTGACTATGTTTAACTAACCTTGACTATGTTTAACTAACCTTGACTATGTTTAACTAACCTTGACTATGTTTAACTAACCTTGACTATGGAGTTTAACTAACCTTGACTATGGAGGAATTCTCTTATGTTGGTCAGCTCTTTATCAAATTTGTTCTTTATGCAAATCTGCGACCATCGCAGTCTGATCTGTGAAAGATATTTCCCAACATATATACAAAAGAACGATATGGTATTCATTATATTTATAGCAATGTTACCCAGGCATATAAAAGATTCCACTTCATTTAATAACCTTCCCATGACTGGAGCTTACTCGTAAAAACCCTCTGCCAACGCATATATAAGAGAACACATTGGCCTAACAATATTTAGCTTGACATTGTAAGCCAGTGCATTGTCTTCTATATAAAGGGTAGAGATGAGCCGATAATCGGAAACGACAATCGGAATCTGCCGATTGTGGCCCATCGGATGACAATCGGTTTCAACATCGGCATTTCCGATTGTCTAAATAATAATCAGGTGCTTGTTTTTCTTCAATAAACTGTGTTAAATATAACGATGTTTTGTTGAATAAATGACCAGTAAACATGGGGAAAGGGTAACCAAACACAAATTTGATGATATACAGCCAGGTCCTGCCAAACACAGGTATAAACCCCCGAAAGTACCGTCACCTGAAACATAATTACGTGGTTGACTGCATTCACCACGCTTCAGTTATTATATATCGAATGAATTGAAATAAATATGTAAAATATCCCGACGAGACCCATTATATAGTGTAGTGTATTTACAACATCCCCCATTGTTCACCAATTAACAACTACTATTCAACGTAGTGACGGCTAATCACCAGTATTCAAACTAATTCCAGGTCAGCCAGTAACCTCAATGACCTCTTATCTAAATGCCGACATCATAAAAACATGTAGACAGTAATCAAGTGTTGCGTCATCCTTAGTATTCAGTGTCTCTACAGTTGAGTTCAGGATAATGTGGTTTGTAATACGACCCTGCCTAACTATGCTTAAAAGCCATGTCCTGATTGGCCAGTGGCCCGAGCTACCATGGCTATCTCGTTCCAGTTTTGTGGTACAATTCTACTTTTTCCAAATGTACCACGAAAAAAATCGGTTTATTCAGATCGCCGCACGCGATTTTTTCCTGTCTTTTCTAACTCCGCGCAAACGGGGCATCAACGGAGTACACCCGCACCTGTAACCCTTTGAATTTTGCTACATCTTGACAATCTTGCGAATTTTCTAGCGATTTGTCGCTTGAAACCAGTTTGGTTGCCAATGAATATGGTCCAAATGATGTTATGGTATATTTAAGAAATAAATACACGGTGTAGAGGTGTGTATGGTCAAGTTGTACCACAAAAAACTGATTGTAGGACGACGCGTAGCTGAGTCCTACAATCAGTTTTTTGTGGTACAACTTGACCATACACACCGATACACCGTGTATTTATTTCTTTTGTAATACGACTGAAAGTTTATGGTCACAATTCGACTGAATAGTCAACGAAATACTGCGCTTTTTCGGTCTCAGGTGAGAAAACATTTTGTGGTGTAATTCGTATTGGGCGTACTCGATTTCTTTGCATGGAGTACTCTGGTAATGCAGTGTCTTGTTATGAAATTCCCCCTGTTGACTTTTCGAGGCACCTCTTCTAGAAATAATCGTTGTGATTGGCTAAAAACCGATGTGTTTTCAGCGGCGCCCGTGCGTTTCATTTAAATTGTACAGGAAATACGATTGCGGTCATTTCTGTTTTGAACGTTGTTGGGGCAACATGAATATGATCATCGACTATGGACCATTTTCCTTACACAAAGCGATCTAAATGATCTAGTTTACTAAACTAATCTTATTCCCCTTCTGTACTGGTGAACAAACGCTTTCATTTTCAACTTGATTCCGAAATATCGAATATGATCGAGATTCGAATCGACGAATGCACAGCCCGGACCCATGGATTTATTTTGTCATTTAATATACTTATTAAGTAACTTTCTTTGGTCGTAACATATATCAATATACCATAACATCATTTGGACCATATTCATTGGCAACCAAACTGGTTTCAAGCGACAAATCGCTAGAAAATTCGCAAGATTGTCAAGATGTAGCAAAATTCAAAGGGGTGCGGGTGTACTCCGTTGATGCCCCGTTTGCGCGGAGTTAGAAAAGACGGGAAAAGTCGCGTGCGGCGATCTGAATAAACCAATTTTTTTCGTGGTATAATTGGAAAAAGTAGAATTGTACCACAAAACTGGAACGAGATAGCCATGGTAACTCGGGCCACTGGCCAATCAGGACATGGCTTTTAAGCATAGTTAGGCAGGGTCGTATTACAATTCCAAATGTACCTGTAATCATGATTACATTTTGATTACTTTTTGATTACTTTTACTAAACTATCCATATGGATGGCTATAATAGAATACTCATATTCTCATACTATAGTACTGTCGAGTGTGCACAGATACAAACAACATATCAGAAAGTCAGTACAATTTGTTCAGGTGTTATGTTAGTGGTACAATGTACATTCTGGCAGTGGACACAGATAACACACAATTGCTGAAATGTTGAATACAGCATGTATGGCAATAAACTTGTTATATAGAGACAAAGAACTGTTCTAATATGAACAAGCAGTCGCAGACGATGGTATCCCCCGCCGAATTGTGCAGTTGGGAAAGTGCAATCTCAATAATGTTTGCGTTCTCAGTATGTGCTAAACAAGAGGTGAGATTTTGTCAAAAAGCCTGGCTTGCGAACTCACTTTAGGACTGACATTTGTGGAAATGAGCCCTGTGACGTCGTCCATTTGCAAACAAAAAAATAAACAAAGTCCAATAACTCTGCTGAAAATATCCGGCCGAACCTGGTTTGCGAACTCGTTCTAGATACTCGTCATGTGAACTCATATGCCAAAAATCTTTTAAATCCGTTGACATTTGTGGAAATGAGCCCTGTGACGTCTGTTTATTTTTTTCCAATAACTCTGCTGAAAATATCTGGCCGGACCTGGTTTGCGAACTCGTTCTAGATACTGGTCATGTGAACTCATATACCAAAAATCTTTGAAATCCGTTGACATTTGTGGAAATGAGCCCTGTGACGTCGTCTATTTGGTAAATTCAACAAAAATAATAAACAAAGTCCAATAACTCCGGTAAAAATATCCGGCCGGACCTGGCTTGCGAACCCATTCTAGGTAATGGTCAGGTGAACTCTTATACCAAATATCTTTGCAATCCGTTGAGATTTATGGAAATGAGCCCTGTGACGTCGTCTATTTGCTATTTGGTAAATTCAACAAAAATAATAAACAAAGTCCAATAACTCCGGTAAAAATAACCGGCCGGACCTGGCTTGCGAACTCATTCTAGGTAATGGTCAGGTGAACTCATATACCACAAATCTTTGAAATCCGTTGATATTTGTTCAAGTTATGACTCTTACAAATTCGGGACGGACGGAACCCATTCCTATATCCCCCGGAATTTTCAATTTAGCGGGGGATAATAAATAGGCTAGCCAACTTCAATAGGATAAAATATTCTTGGGACTGCTGCAGACAATGGCTGTAGAGTCACACTGATACAATACGGCTAATTAACTGAACAAAGCAGGTGTTATGTACATTGGTAGACCTAATTACCTAATTAGCTGGTTTGTCATTTACTGCACTCATGCAGTTAAGCCGCATTTAATCCTCATCAGGTAACAATTGATGATCATTTAATACACCTTTGTGTTATTTTCATTGTGTTGGGCATTGAATCTAACAGAACATGCAAATAATTTATAATTGTTTCTAATGATATTTTCATAAATATTATGCGTTATTTGCAATGCATGTAAGAAAATTAAAAATATATTAAACATATATGTACATAAATAAATACACAAAAGACATAATATATTCCAATAAGTTGATGCACAACTTCATGGCGAAACCTCACCAATACATGTGAAAGTAAACGATAACATTTACTAATGTAGTTGTAATCGTAATCGATTACATTGAAAACAAATGTAATCAGTAATCGTAATCATGTAAATCAAAAGTAATTGTAAACGTAATCGATTACATTGGCATATAATCGCCCCAACCCTGTTCTATACCCCCTAATTTGGAGAAGATAAAATGCATAATTGAGGTGACTGATGGGTGAACACCACCAACTTCAACTGGGGAACTTCAATCTGATCCCAGGTCTCTTATAGCAGTTGAGGTTAAGCAGAATGAGGTTCCCAGAAGGTGAAGTTAGTGACTCTGGCCCACCGTGTGAGATATCATCACTAAATTCACCCTCTGGGAACCTACATATGTCACACACTATATCCAGACTTTCAGTGGGGTATAATAACCTGACGAACATACCTCTGCATTGTGCAGTATACCCCCCAGCTTCGTTGTGGGTATAATAACCTGGTGAACATACCTCTGCATTGTGGGACTTTGGAATGTGAGGATATTCTTCAGTGAACTTCTTGAGTGACCCGACAGACACACATTCAGCATCCATGATTTTATCAAGGAAATGCAGCACTTGGTAGGTCTTCCATCCAGTAATATCCTTATTTACCTCCTAAAATAAAGAGTGGTTAAATTAGGGGATAAACATGCTATCTGGCGTGATTTTGGGACATTTATTGGTGGGTTTTATGATGGAAAATGCAGTTTTACTGGTGACGTGAGGAGCCTGTAAAACAGATATTTTTCATAGGAAAACCCACTGATAAACGTCCCAATTTTCTAATTCAGACTGACCGAAAAATCATGCTTCTTAAAATTTAAATGTCAGATGAGTTTACATGACTCGAATAACTTTATTCTTAAAACTTGGATGTCAGATGAGTTTCTTGTTTGTATGCATTAGATTAGACGATCCTTCAATCATAAACAATCATTTTCTGGAAGTGGAATTCCGAACAAAAATGTGCAATCTGAATTGGTTGGGGTGGGAGGGGTGGCGAATAACTTTATTCTTAAAACTTGGATGTCAGATGAGTTTCTTGTTTTGTGCAATATATTAGGCGATCCATGAATGCTAACAGTCATTTCCTGGATAAGTAAGCACCCTTTTGCTCAAAATCTTGTAATCTGCTTGCAGTTGGTACTCATTGGATCACAAGTGCTCAATCTCTAGGTTTAGAAGTACATTTCGGTCAAATGTCTGTGATCGGAATTTGAGGTGGGGGTGAATGACATTAGTCTTACAACTCGGACGTCAGATAAGTTTCTTACTTTGTGCATTAGATTTGACGATCCTTCAACCGCAACTAACGAAATTATCTCAAATTTATTAATGAAAAACATAAGAACAAACTAGAGGGGTGACTGTCCCAATGGATACTACGGATACCCCCCGTGTTTTTAAAATACTAAGATGTTTCACATGTCAGTTAACATTTAGTTAAAATAACAGTTCCCATTGCAGGTGCACAAACCTAACCGTAATCTTAAACCTATTGACCAATAAATGTAGGAATAAAAGCTCGGACAAAATTATGCATTTTGCAAAAAAGTCGAAAAAGGGGAAAATAACTCAACAAAAAAAGTCGGACAGACATCATAATCGCAGGTGCACAGGTTCCCATGGTACTAAATATCAGTGCCAAGATTAAAAAACATTGACCTAAAAATGTAGAAATAAAAGCTCAGGCAAAATTAGGCATGTTGCAAAAAAAAAAAAAAGTCGTAAAAAGGGGATAACTCCACCAAAAAATGTCGGACAGACATCATAATCGCAAGTGCACAGGTTCCCATGGTACTAAATGTCTGTGCCAAGTTAAAAACAAATTGACCTAAAAATGTAGGAATAAAAGATCGGACAAAATTATACATGTTGCAAAAATATTCTAAGTCGAAAAAGGGGGAATAACTCCACCAAAAAAAAAGTCCCACAGACATCATAATCGCAGGTGCACAGGTTCCATGGGAGTTGATGCCTGTGCCAAGTTTCACGGAAATTGATAAAAAACCGACTGAGAAAAACTCCGGACAAATTTGTGTCCACGGACGGACGGACGACGGACGGACAAGCTGACTCCAGTATACCGCCCCCCCTAACTTCGTTGCGGGGGGTATAATCACATATTTTCAGAGCTATAGCGATGAATTGTTATTTAATCTTCTGAGTAGGTATGTTCTGAGATACCTCTTTCCAAATTATGCATACATTATTTTGGGTTTCAAACGAGCCATGTCTGTTTTACATTTTCAATTACTTACTATGTGTCCCAACAGTAAAACTGTATAAAAGGAACTAGAACACTGACCTCTGTTGAAATTCCAATCCACGTATTGGCGAGTTTTTCCACAGGTTCTGTCAACTCCTTCCCTGCTGATAAATCTGGCTCATAAGGTGGCCAGCCAGCCTTGTCAAGCCATGTTGAATGAAACTCGAACCCCTCCCTGTGATATAAGTGCAATTTAAATTAATAATAGGATATTTATATAGCAATCATCCAAGGATCTAGGCGCAAATCTATCTACTAGTATATAAAAGCCAAGTGTTGTGTGAGTATGTTTGTAACTCTGTCATGCATTTGGAGGAATTAAAATATATAACCATCTTGCCAAATTTCAGGCCAATCAGTTCAAGAGGACTTGAGATAAAATGAATTTGCCAAAAATTGTCAAGGTGATATTTTCCCTCATATAATTAATTTGTCCGAATACGAATGTGGTTTCAGTGGCGTCCGTCATTAGAAATCACCAAAGCCAAATCCAGACAAACTATATGCACCGTTTGCCAGCTTTCTTTATAACGTTATCAGTGGTGACGATATTTTCCTGCATGTCATGTTTGATGGGCCACACCTAGTACATATATAAACAAAACAACAAAGTATCAACAGGGTTCACTCTGTTCACAGCCAATGGCCAGAATTTTTTTTTGAAAATGGCCAAAGAAAATTACATTTGGCCAAACTTTTTGTACAAAAAGTTCAAGTCTATGCAGTAAAGCAGAAAATCACCAGATCTCACTAAATCCCTTAGGCCCGTTTTATACGTTGTGCCAAACATGGGTCAAGCTATCTTCCCCTGGCTCGACATTGGCACGTCTCTGGCACATTTGTTCGATTTATATGTCGAGCCAGCTGGCACGTGCTGTAATCGTATATTTCGAACAATTTTAGCATTTCTGATACAAAATGCTATAATCATTTCCGCGATAGTGTCTGCTGACAATGCACTATAAACTGGCCCCCTATACAGTGCATGAATTTCATAATTTACGCTTTCGTTGGTTTCAAAATTGGGATCTTGTCATTCATTTGCCTTAAATCTTCGAATACATGTATATATCTCTGAAATATATTTATTCCCAACTTTCGCGAAACGTCCTTTGTCAGTTGATACATGCATGTCCCCATAGTACCATACAATTGCCTTGTACATTTACAACAGCCAAGAGTTAGCATGTCTGTGGCCCGACGCTGTTTTATACGACGTGCCAGACACGGGTCGTGTTAGGATGACTCAAGAGATAACGCAAAAACTTCAAATTGCGCATGCTCTCCGCAAATGGGGCCTTAAATAGGGAATGGTTTTCCCTGAATCATCTTAGCGCAACCCGTGTTTAGCATGTCGTATAAAGCAGCGTCGAGCCCCAGACGTGTAGCACATCGGTATCAGACTTGTAGCACATCGGGTCATGCCAGAGAAATTCTGTCGCGCCAGTTGGTTTTATACGTCGTGCTCCAGTCGAGCTATCTTGGACTTTGTCATTTTCACACTAATTAGGCTGGCGCGACCCGTGTCTGGCTCGACGTATAAAACGGGCCTTACACTCCAAGAATCATACTCCAAGAATAATAATATTGACACTTAAATTCATTGCTAGATGGCTTATAATGGCCTAATTCGCAATGCAACTTATTAACTGATCCAGTAGGAAGCCCCACGGTAATTGAAGTGAGGGTCACCAGCTCTAGAATAATTATTAATGAACAACTTACTTGTTTTGAATTTCTTGCTTGGCCAAATCAGGAAAATATCCAAGGAAGAATTCAAACAGGTCCTCTGCTACTATACTCTAAAAGAAAAGAGTTTAATGCTTAAAGATGCATAATCTTATTTAACGCCCCTTAATTACTATTTATTTGTCTTGGGGGGGGGGTAAATAAATTTTATTTAAGTTGAGGAACCCACCCCTTTAAACTCAGAGTTATCAGATTTCAATTTTTTATATCTGTTAATTATATAAATATACGGATATGTGCTGATGCTGTCATTAGAGACTGAGATGTCATGCAAGGGCACAGTTCGCGGTAGCTTTGCAAGGTCATCATAATTATCTTTGGAATACAAGACAATGAAAAGTATAGCCAGCAACAAAAAGCTAAGAAAAGACGTTA
This sequence comes from Siphonodentalium dalli, assembly GCA_032622095.1. Lineage (NCBI taxonomy): Eukaryota > Metazoa > Mollusca > Scaphopoda > Gadilida > Siphonodentaliidae > Siphonodentalium > Siphonodentalium dalli. The sequence goes on from CP136069.1 coordinate 203,323,027, forward strand.
GTCGATGAACCCACCCATCAAAGCTCCGAGTTATCAGATTTTGATTTTTGAAATCTATTTATTTCCCAGAAAATGTATTCACAAAAGTAAATAACCATCTTCTTTCATGTGTGATCGGCATTGTGCCAATGCATTCTCTTATATATGCGATTCGACCATAGGTCGCCTCGCATATATAAGAGAATGCATTGGCTTAACACATTAAAAATTATAAAATTGTTAAAGAATGTAAGAAAAAATGGTAAAAAGTGTTAAAAAAAGTTTTTTTTTAGGCCAATGCATTCTCTTATATATGCGAGGCGACCTATGGTCGACTCGCATATATAAGAGAATGCATTGGCACAGGGTATAACTGTAACTATCACAATGTGGTCAAGGAGCCGGTTCCAATGATATCCATATTTGTATGGTTCTATTGAGACAGACCGAACATATTTTAGGCTGTTGAAGCTTTATTTGGCCGGTTTTGGCCGGTTTGTTGGGTAAAGGGTTAATGTATAAAACATGATTACCGAATCGAGAATAAGTTACCTATGTATCTATTATGAGAATCATTTCCAATGACCGCTAAACGCGACCTCTGAATTCTCATTACAGCACATGTCCGTATATATTTCTGGTGGAATTTTTGCTAGGCTGACAACAATTCGAGGTGTGGAAAATAAATAGATTTAAAAGATCAAAATATCTAAATAGCTCTGAGTTTTGAATGGTGAGTTCCTCGACCCAAATCAAATATTTTTTACCCACAAGGCAGAAGAAATGGTAATCTAGGGATGTTAAATCGGAAGGGTATCTTTGAAGGGGGACTATACATTCATATATCTCCAAACCAGACCCCCTATAAACCAAATCCCTCTCCATACCGAGCACAAATTGTCCAATTCCAAATTCACCCAAGTGCATTCTCACTATAAATTACAAATCCCTCAAATAACAGATATTTATGTATAGTCCCCCTTTAAGTTTGAAGTCCTTATGTCCAGCCTTAACCCTTTACCCAACAGAAGGGCCCTGTGCCAATGCATTCTCTTATATATGCGAGTCGACCATAGGTCGCCTCGCATATATAAGAGAATGCATTGGCTTAACACATTAAAAATTATAAAATTGTTAAAGAATGTAAGAAAAAATGGTAAAAAGTGTTAAAAAAAAAACAAATTTAGGCCAATGCATTCTCTTATATATGCGAGGCGACCTATGGTCGACTCGCATATATAAGAGAATGCATTGGCACAGGGCATAACTGTAACTATCACAATGTGGTCAAGGAGCCGGTTCCAATGATATCCATATTTGTATGGTGTTATTGAGACAGACCGAAGATATTTTAGGCTGTTGAAGCTTTATTTGGCCGGTTTTGGCCCTTCTGTTGAGTAAAGGGTTAAGTAAATCATGATAATTCTCACCTTGAACTGATACTTAGCAACGTAGGCTTTCAGGAAATCATCAAATTTGTCGACATCTCCAGAAAGATGCTGCAGATAGCTGACGAAGCAGTAACCCTTCTCGTATGGAGTCTCGTTATATGTATCATCCGGGTCGACACCGGCTTCTATAATCACTCTCAGCTTATTGAGTGGGTGATCCTAGAATAGATACCATCACTACTACCTTAAGCAGATATAAAAAAAAAACAAGCAGTCGCAGACAACGGTATTTGCGTTCTCAGAATGTGCTAAACAAGAGGTGGGATTTTGTCAAAAAGCCTGGCTTGCAAACTCATTTTAGGTACTGACATTTGTGGAAATTAACCATGTGACGTCGTCCATATGCACCAAAAATAATAAACAAAGTGCAATATCAGGCCGGACCTAGATTTTTGTGAACCCGTTCTAGATACTGGGCATGTGAACTCATATACCAAATATCTGTGAAATCCGTTGAGATTTGTGGAAATGAGCCCTGTGACGTCGTCTATTTGCTATTTGGTAAATTCGACAAAAATAATAAACAAAGTCCAATAACTCCGGTAAAAATATCCGGCCGGACCTGGCTTGCAAAATCTTTCTAGGTAATGGTCATGTGAACTCATATACCGAATATCATTGAAATCCGTTGAGATTTGTTAAATGAGCCCTGTGATGTCGTCTATTTGCTATTTGGTAAATTCGACAAAAATAATAAACAAAGTCCAATAACTCCGGTAAAAATATCCGGCTGGACCTGGCTTGCAAACATATTCTAGGTAATGGTCAGGTGAACTCATATACCAAAAACTTTGAAATCCATTGACATTTGTTCAAGTTATGACTCTTACAAATTCGGGACGGACGGATGGACGGCTAGACGAGCGGCACGGCGGACGGACGGAACCAATTCCTATATCCCCTGTAAATTTTCAATTTGGCGGGGGATAATTTTATGTAAACTTTTTTCTCATGCCTTAACTGTAAATTTGTACGAGATAAGGTCATACAATACGAGATAAGGTCATACAATTTCCTAAACTCAGACCTGATCTGTACAAATAAAACGGCTTGTAACAACAAAGATACTAATTCTAGTGGCAACATTATGTAGAATGACAATTACATGGTGGTGGGTGGTCCTAGAAAAAAAACCATCAGTATATGTTCTGCCTCCAGTAAGAAACCGCATCGTTGATTGGTCAGAGAGCCGCGCAGCATATCCATTGTTTACGTCTCGAGTCGTCAACATAAGGGAAACCAAGACAACCGTTACATCGTCTCTCGCTGGCCTGCTTTTTTCATGACGTCATTTACGTTGAACAACATTATGGCAAGAGCGATAGGAGATTTTGACATTTTTTCTGGTGATCATTCTACGGAATAAATGTAAAATTTCTAAGAATGACCAGAACTGTCGGCAGAACATATATGTTATTGTGGTGGATTCGCTACTCAGTTAAACATAAACTCCAGGCCATCAATGTCACACCATGTTACCATCAATCCACCACAATAACTTATAATATACTACTGCAAACATACTATATCTGCAGCATTAGTATATAGAATGACAATTGCATGATTTAACCCTTTACCCAACAAACCGGCCAAAACCGGCCAAATAAAGCTTCAACAGCCTAAAATATCTTCGGTCTGTCTCAATAGAACCATACATATATGGATATCATTGGAACCGGCTCATTGACCACATTGTGATGGTTACAGTTATGCCCTGTGCCAATGCATTCTCTTATATATGCGAGTCGACCATAGGTCGCCTCGCATATATAAGAGAATGCATTGGCCTAAAAAAAAACTTTTTTTAACACTTTTTACCATTTTTTCTTACATTCTTTAACAATTTTATAATTTTTAATGTGTTAAGCCAATGCATTCTCTTATATATGCGAGGCGACCTATGGTCGACTCGCATATATAAGAGAATGCATTGCGTTCTGTTGGGTAAAGGGTTAATATACAAATTGATGTATTTATATAGCACTTTCCACAGTGAATTATTTTCAACATGCTTTACATGATTATCACATCGGGCATTGATTAACCATCCTCACTTAGGTCAAATAAATAAAAATACTGTGTTCTCATGCACCTCCCTCATCACCCGAAGAGGGCCTCATCAAATAAATAAAAATACTGTGTTCTCACCACCTCAGGTCCTCATCACCCGAAGAGGGACTCATAAATAAATAAAAATACTGTGTTCTCAGGCACCTCCCTCATCACCTAAAGAGGGCATCATAAAATAAATAAAAATACTGTGTTCTCACCACCTCAGGTCCTCATCACCCGAAGAGGGACTCATAAATAAATAAAAATACTGTGTTCTCACCACCTCAGGTCCTCATCACCCGAAGAGGGACTCATAAATAAATAAAAATACTGTGTTCTCACCACCTCAGGTCCTCATCACCCGAAGAGGGACTCATAAATAAATAAAAATACTGTGTTCTCAGGCACCTCCCTCATCACCTAAAGAGGGCATCATAAAATAAATAAAAATACTGTGTTCTCACCACCTCAGGTCCTCATCACCCGAAGAGGGACTCATAAATAAATAAAAATACTGTGTTCTCACCACCTCAGGTCCTCATCACCCGAAGAGGGACTCATAAATAAATAAAAATACTGTGTTCTCACCACCTCAGGTCCTCATCACCCGAAGAGGGACTCATAAATAAATAAAAATACTGTGTTCTCACCACCTCAGGTCCTCATCACCCGAAGAGGGACTCATAAATAAATAAAAATACTGTGTTCTCACCACCTCAGGTCCTCATCACTCGAAGAGGGCCTCATAAAATAAATAAAAATACTGTGTTCTCATGCACCTCAGGTCCTCATCACCCGAAGAGGGCATCATCAAATATATAAAAATACTGTGTTCTCACCACCTGAGGTCCTCATCACCCGAAGAGGGCATCATCAAATATATAAAAATACTGTGTTCTCACCACCTCAGGTCCTCATCACTCGAAGAGGGCCTCATAAAATAAATAAAAATACTGTGTTCTCATGCACCTCAGGTCCTCATCACCCGAAGAGGGCATCATCAAATATATAAAAATACTGTGTTCTCACCACCTGAGGTCCTCATCACCCGAAGAGGGCATCATCAAATATATAAAAATACTGTGTTCTCAGGCACCTCCCTCATCACCTAAAAGAGGGCATCATCAAATATATAAAAATACTGTGTTCTCAGGCACCTCCCTCATCACTAAAAAGAGGGCCTCGTCAAATAAATAATAAAAATACTGTGTTCTCAGGCACCTCCTTCATCACCCAAAAGAGGGCATCATAAAATATATAAAAATACTGTGTTCTCAGGAACCTCCCTCTTCACCCGAAAGTGGGACTCTATAGCGTCACTAAATTCACCCTCTGGGGACCTCATTCTGCCCACGTCAGACACTTGTGCATAAACTTGGTTTTTTAACCACCTTCAAATGAACATTGAGGAATTTATATTACTATTCACCTCTCCTCCGATGTCCATGTGCTGTCTTAGTAGAGACAGTCCTGTCGCTGCCTCCAGACATGTGTACGGTCTCCCAAATATCTTCTCCATGATCCTTCTCTGTGCGAACATGGTGAAGCCCTGACAGAGAAATTTTACATGTATTAACCTTCATGGAGCCCCAGACAGAGAGAACAATGCGCTGATGACTGTCGTCTGCTTGGGTCTGTGTGAGGATCCATATGGGAGTGTTATTAACCCTTTATGGAGCCCCAGACAGAGAGAACAATGCACTGATGACTGTCGTCTGCTTAGGTCATTGTGAGGCTCCATACGGGAGTGTTATTTAACCCTTTATGGAGCCCCAGACAGAGAACAATGCACTGATGACTGTCATCTGTTTGGGTCCGTGTGGGGCTCCATACAGGAGTGTTATATAACCCTTTATGGAGCCCCAGACAGAGAACAATGCACTGACGATTGTCATCTGTTTGGGTCGGTGTGAGACTCCGTAACGGGAGTGTTATAAAACCCTTTCATGTAGGGACATTATACATTATGGTCTATATAATTCTACAATTTAGATATATGTTCCTGTTGAAGACGAAATGACCATTTATTTTTAATGCATCTGGGGATAGATTCTATATACTGCATGAAAATTGTAGGATTGGACTTCTTGGAAAAGATAAAAACAGAAGGCCTCAAACCCGATCATATTTTCCACATTTATTACATGCTTGTTCCTAGAAGTAGAGTGTTATTGCTGTTCCATATTGACAAATCTGTATGGAATGTACGTTCCATAAGCATCTCGTTGATTTCAAATGACATACATGACGTTCGCCATGAAACCGGAACTATAAAGTAAAAGCATCATCACACATGAAAAAACAAGCATTGTGTGTGATTAAATATACCTTGTAAGCCTGTATTATTTAATGCACAGATTATAGGATGGGTGATGTGTATTAAACACAGAACGACACGGGTGTTAATGGGTTTGTATTACGGCATTTGCACCACTCGTTCTATCCTTCTGCGCTAACAATCATGCCATAATCAACAAATCCATTAACAAACTTGTGTCGTTCTGTGTAAATATTTACATGTACCTAACTTAAGAAAACAGGTATTTATTATTGTTCTCTCTTCCACTCACTTACCTCATTCAGCCAAAATTCGCTCCAATTTGCATTTGTTACCAAATTGCCAAACCAACTGTGAGACTGAAAAAAGTATTTTTTCTAATATAAATAAAAGGTCTCTGACCACACGTACCTGAAAAAAGATGGTTTTCTTAGGAGGTTGGCATTTTCAGAACAAAACAAAATTGAATAATGGTAAAAATCAGTGTAAAATTGAAAATTAGAATGCTAAAAAAAACAAGAAAGGGGAATACCTTGGTGAAAAAAAATTCTGCATCGTTCGTATACATGTTGCACATTAGCATTATATGGGTAAGAAAATCCTAAAGTTTCAATCTCTGCATATGAAACTGTGGGAGGAGTTGATTACAAAACAAAGGTAGCCAAAAAACAAAATGGTCAAAATTTTCTAAATTAAGAAAGGAGAATAACTTGGTGAAAAACGATATTTTCCGTCATCAATATGCATGTTGCACATCAGCAATATATTGGTAACAATATCCTAATGTTTCATTTCTCTACAATCGAAACTGTGAGAGGAGTTGATTACACAATGAAGGTTCCCATAATATGACAAGATGGAGGTAATTTCGAAACTACTCATAAAATTATTTTTCGGGGGACAAAGATGGCAATATGGAAGTATAGCAAACACATGAATCAAGATCTGAGAAAATTCTGCCAAAAAGTTCTGTTTTATTTGGAGAGATCAACCTTATGCTGTCATACCTTCCAACTGAGAAATATGAATATTGTGAAATCATTTGGATTCCTGAGGATTTTAATATTATCTATTGGTATCGTGGAATGGCCCGACCATGAAAACAGCACTCAACTACACGCTATAATTGAAAGTATAACATTATGATATTTACAATCAGGTTTCGGGATTCAAAATACTAAAAATTTATATAGAATATTCTCTAATCCTCTTTTTCTGAACATTTCCCACAAGTCATTTGTTAACCCTTTGAGTGCCAGGTCCGATTTTTTGTATCAACCCATATACCCTGTGCCAATGCATTCTCTTATATATGCGAGTCGACCATAGGTCGCCTCGCATATATAAGAGAATGCATTGGCCTAACAATTTTTTACAATTTTAATAATTTTTTCTTGTATTCTTTAACAATTTTATAATTTCACCCATACAGAGCCCCAGACAAACATGAGCAGACGACACTCTTCTATATGCTTCTATAGATGTGTGGGGCTCCCTGCAGGGTAATGGCTGTTTTTTATTTTATGTCCTAAAAATTGTAAGAAACATTTATTTAAAAAAAATGATAAAAAAAATTGTTAGGCCAATGCATTCTCTTATATATGCCTAACATTTTTTTATTTTTTTATTTTTTTTTACAATTTTTTACAATTTTAATAATTTATTCTTATATTCTTTAACAGACTTATTTTGTAGGTTTAGGGCCGATGAGATCGCCCCCTGGCACTCAAAGGGTTAAACTTATTGTCTGAAAATTTCCACCTTTGAATATGAATCATTCTGCTCTTTTATTCTCCATTTTTCTGTCTGTCGTCTGCTTTTATTACCTGAACAACCCCTCAAAATGAATAATAGACCATTCCAATGTATACTTTTATAACAGAGTGGGAGAATCCATTTAATATAGAAAGGGTTAAACTGAATATCCAAAATAACTTACAATTTCATGAATGACGACATCCGTTAGTGACTTATCTCCAACCAGTAAACATGGAGTAACAAAGGTGAGGCATGGGTTCTCCATTCCCCCAAATGGAAACGATGGGGGCATGACAAGTATATCGTATCGTCCCCAGACATATGGTCCAAACAGCTGCTCTCCCGTCGCTATGAATTCCTCGACAACGCCGTCAAATTCTTTCTTAGCCTTTTCCTGAAGAAAACAAAAAGCTAAATAATTTTCTAAAATATATATATTTTTTTTATTTTATTCAGAACAAGGACAAAGGAGATAAAGACAAAATATGTGCACGCATTCATGCTCTCCATCCAATAGATGGAGGAACGGAACTCTACCAGTGACAAGTCTTTTGGAAATATTTAAAGGCACATATTGTGTTGGTACAATTTTAGCAAGCACTGTTCACCATAACAGCAAGATGAAGCAGTGACACCGTGACTAAGTACTACCTTCACATATCTTTGTTGGAAAATGGGCTTTCTTTAGCTTCAACAATGGTGATAAAAATAATAAAAAACATTTCTTAAGAATAACTTCAAATTTCCATCTTAAAACAGCTAAAGTGGTCTATGGTGTGTAATATTTAAGGTTTGCAGAATCAAAGTTCCAAAAAATATGTGCAACTTTAATTAATTTATGTTCTGAATTTCTCATACACAACATAATTAGTAAATTTTTTCTAAAATATTTGAATTAGCGCAATGGGAATAGTTGATATTGTCTTTGCATTCAATTCGACATCACATTTTGATTCTATTTTGATTCGAATTTGAAACCGCGAATAGAGATTTTGAATATCTTTGAAATGTCATAAGAGCATTATTTTTGTCAAAATTTTCATACCCCATACATTCAAATCTGGATTTAGTGTATCTGACTTTTACAGAATGAGGTCCCCAGAGGGTGAATTTAGTGACTGTGGGCTAGAATCACTAAATTCACCCTCTGGGGACCTCATTCTGCTTAGGCCTCATTATCTGGGAAGTATCTATAGTCACAAATTAACATTGTTTTTTGTTACTTTTTCCATTCTGTTTCTATATCCCCTAATTTGCAGAAGATAAAATGCATAATCGAGGTGACTAATGGGTGAACATCACCAACAGCAACTCGGGAACTTCAATCTGATCCTAGGTGTCCCATAGCAGTTGAGCCCTAAGCAGAATACAGTTCCCAGAGGGTGAATTTGGGAATGGTAGCCCGCTGTAACTAAATTCACGCTCTGGGGACCTCATTCTGCAAATGTCAGACACACTAAATTCAGGCTTGCATATGTTTATTAAATTCTGGAGGTCACAAAATTCTCCCTTTTCCATTAGTTTCAGCTGATTCAATCTAATTAATTGGCGAGATGCTGCTAAAAAACTCTCATTAAATTTTTATTTTGTTATATTTTGTAACCATTGTTAGAAGCACATGAATACACTGTACACGTATGTGTCTGTCAGGAGTTTGGTGCTGAAAACCTGAGTGTATTGATTATAGTCTCCAGTTTTCCCACCCCTACCCAGCTCTACTTATATTTTATTTTTTTATTCTTATTTGATTCTGGGATATTTTCTAACTGCTTCTTTTATTTGGATCACAAGAGTGGTACTTTTTTATCTGGTCTTACCAATATGCATGGCTCAGTCCAGACGTGACTCCGCGGTCCAATCTGAGCGCTCTTTATGTCCCCGACAGCGAGCGATATCAGGTAACACTGGACTGGTATCTTCTGTTTGAAGAAATGAGTGTTCTTGTCTCCCTTGTTGTTCGGAATTTCCCCAAAACTTGACTCTCCTGCACTCATGACAGCTGTAAGCCCACCAGGTACCTAACATTGAGAAAGACAGTTCTCTATATATATTAAAGCAGAGTTTGGTGTATAATATTTTATTTCTCAATAGTACATTCCATATACAGTCAATTTCGCTTTATTGCATAGCGTCGGTGCATGGCTTTTCTAATGCAGTTAACCAAATAAGCATAAAGCCGAAATCACCAAAAAAAAAGCACAAACCGTTTTTTTTTTTAATCTTATGGGATTCCCGGAATCTTAGTTTCACTTTCAGTTTCAACTGAAACTGACTGTGAAACTAGAATAATTGAACCATGTTTACAAACTTGCATTTTATGAAGCAGACACAATTCAACAAATAATTAAGTAAATATACACATTTTAATAAATCATGCAATTTTCAACTTCGTATTTTAAACTAAATTTTATTTACAAATTGCAATCAATTCGGCACCATGAGATGACCTTTATATCCCTTCTCAGCTAAATTTTTGACGATTTTCGCATGCATCAAAGCAATTTTCGCATGCATCAAAGCGGAATACAGTGTGACCTTTATACAAATAAAAGGTCAGCCGACCACAGTGTCCCCCGAAATCGTGGCAAGTCGATGTGGCTTTGTTAAAAGAAATTAATAAAAAATGTTGAAATTTTCTAAGTCGAAAAGAGTTAATAACAAAAATTTATATACATGTTGCACATCTCCAATATGTGGGTAACAATACTCTGAAGTTTCAAATATCTACGATCAAAACTGTAGGAGGAGTTGATTACACCATGAAGGTACCCTCATACAGAAAATTATAAAAAATGTTGAAAAGGGTTAATAACTTTGTCAAAAAATATTTTTTCCGTCATCTATATACATGTTGCAAATCTTCAATATATGGGCAACAATTTTCAAATCTCTAGGATGAAAACTGTAGGAGGAGTTGATTACATCATGAAGGTACTCAAAAGTGTGATGGACGGATACACGAACGGCTCGACGAACGGCTAGACGGACCGACGGACGGATGGACGGATCCAATTTCTATAGTCCCCCGAAAATTTATTTTTCGGGGGACAATAAACAATTAAAAAATAGTCTTATTATGGGAAAATGGCTGTAAGTGGATATTTATGGTGGCCATCTCCAAGAGGCATATACATTTTGATGGTAGTATGTTAAGTATTGAATGTATGTATTTTGTATGAAGTAGTTTATGGAGGTAGCTCGAAGTTGACATTGACCATGATAAATCAGGGTATTATATCAATTCATGATCCACCAAAGTCCATATTAACTCTGAGAAATCTGAATGTGTGTTTGTATTATTACTTCTATAATATAGCATATATAATATTTATGTCTGATCCCCAAGTCATCAGACCTATATGAATTGAATGGTTGAGAGGGATCCATATGTTTGAGTCTATGGTTTCATCAAAATTAGAGTTTTCTCGTATATGTATCTTGAATCATTCTGCAAAAATTATGATGGAGTTAAGTACTGAATCATTTTGTTAGAACAATAAACTGTTGTACTTGTGCGAACATTGGCAATTTCAAACTTATGGCCAAAATAGGACAATATTCGATTCTTGGTCTAAAACTGAAATATTTTACACTAAATATTGGTTGGAAAATTTCATAATCAGAGCAATTGTAAGATTTTTTCGATCTAAAATTTGCAACTGCTTTTATATCAGGCATGCAATTTCCAACAGATGAAACTTTTGATCAAATTTGTGGTGTGAGATACACCCATATCCTATCATCACAATCTTTCACTGACCTTCACATTAGCAGTGAATGTGCTTTTGACGGCTGGCGTGTCTTGACACGGGAAGAAACATCGGTTACAGACGGACTGACCCTGCGTATACATAAATGGATTCTCCTTCCCTGCAAGAGATAACCATTTTGTTGAGGTCACATAAAGTTGAGGAATCTGAGGGCAAACTTAAAGGCCCACTTAACCCTTTACCCAACAGAAGGGCCCTGTGCCAATGCATTCTCTTATATATGCGAGTCGACCATAGGTCGCCTCGCATATATAAGAGAATGCATTGGCTTAACACATTAAAAATTATAAAATTGTTAAAAAATGTAAGAAAAAATGGTAAAAAGTGTTAAAAAAAGTTTTTTTTTAGGCCAATGCATTCTCTTATATATGCGAGGCGACCTATGGTGGACTCGCATATATAAGAGAATGCATTGGCACAGGGCATAACTGTAACTATCACAATGTGGTCAAGGAGCCGGTTCCAATGATATCCATATTTGTATGGTTTTATTGAGACATACCGAAGATATTTTAGGCTGTTGAAGCTTTATTTGGCCGGTTTTGGCCGGTTTGTTGGGTAAAGGGTTAATTTTCAAACTCCCAGATCACATATATAATATATGCCATATTATATACCATTTGAAAGAGGAAGCTCCAAAACATTGTATTATCAACTTATCCAGTGTAATAAACTGTAAACATGTTGTTTTGTTGAGTTACCAACATGTTTTTATCATCCAGATTGTAGTAAAAACTGTATTATTTTCACTGGAGGGGGAATAACTCTATATCTTAAAGATAAAGTTATTCCCCTTCTATTGAAAATTCATCTTTAATTTGAATTCTGTTGCATTTTCGAGTCACCAATTATTTTTTTATAGTGCCTTGATATACGGTTTTAACAACAATCTATGCCATAAAATATGATTAAAATACTATAATTCATCACCATTTGAAACATCTGTGTCTCAGAAGATGCCCATAGAGAAATAGAAAACAGCTGAAATCATAGAAAGATTACCCCTGTTTTGGCTCCCAGAATGCAACAGAAGATGAAATTTCAATGGAAGGGTAATAACACTATCTTTAAGATATAGAGTTATTCCGCCTCCATTGAAAATAATACACTTTTTACTACAATCTGGATGACAAAAACTTGTTGGTAACTCAACAAAAACAACATGTTCACAGTTTATTACACCGGATAAGTTGATAATACAATGTTTTGGAGCTTCCTCTTTCAAATGGTATATAATATAACATATATTTTATATATGTAATCTGGGGGTTCGAAAATTAAGTGGGTCTTTAATATCTTCATTCCAAAGTGAATTGCTCGTCCATGAGTATTTAGTATAGAAACTTAGAAGGGTTAAATTGAATGATGTTAAACAATGCACGGTATCTGCAGCATGATCGATCAAATCATAGATCAAGTTTTATTAACCCTTTCTTGGCAGTAGCTGCGCTGGTGCAGCATTAAATATCATGTGTCAGTGCATTCTCTTATATATGCGAGTCTCCCATAAGGAGCCTCCCATATATAAGAGAATGTAGTGGCTCACACGGTCAAGGTAAATATCAAACTCCAGGCGAAGTTATCTCCCATCGCTCCGCTGAGATATCACTCACTGCCGTAAGGACATTTGGTAAGGATTTCTTACGTGTTCTTAGTTCTTATATTTTAGGATTAAAATTGTCTATGTCTGGCTCAGTCTATATAGCGAAAGAATTACCATTATTGCAAACTTTTGTTGGTCAAAATAAGATAATAGGTGACTAAATATAGTTCTGACGATATGTAAAAATAGATGTATCGGTCCGCAAAGTACCATCCTTGTGGCAGTGCTATATCGCAGTGCTAATGTAGAGAGAGCTGCATGGAGTTTGGGTAAATATAGTTAGGCTAATGCATTCTCTTATAAATGCGAGGCGCCCTATGAGAGACTCGCATATATAAGAGAATGCATTGGCACAGGGTTTTCTCAAAATTTCAGGAAGCTCAAGTCATGAAAGGGTTAACAAACATGTTACACAGTAGAATTGAACAAATACCTGCGGTCTGTGATGGTTCCAGCCAACATATACCGGGACCACCATCACCCGCCTGATATGCTATTTGTAGACTGAAATCTCTTCCGGCTGTAAACTCGCTGGCAAGCTGTAAATAAACATGTCTTTATTAACCAATTCTATAAATAAACATGTCATCATATTAACCCAGTCTATAAATAAACATGTCTTTATTAACCAATTCTATGCTGCATGGTTTCTCCCATTCAGTTATAAAAGTATGTATAGGTCTACTGTACAGTAATGCTCTAAGTAATCGACTCCTTAACCACAGCAGAATTATGGGTAACTTTTCAGGATTTAGTCGGAAATATGGCTTGTTCCGACAAGCCATATTTCCGACTAAATCCTGAAATATTACCCATAACTCTGCTGTGGTTAAGGAGTCGATTACTTAGAGCATTACTGTAGGACAGGGATGTGAGCACCCCAGCCCATACATGTATATAATAGGTATCACAAAATTATCGTGCGCTTATCATGATTATATGTTTACATTCAATTTTTTTTTAGATATGTTACACCTCGGGATACGGACATACAGACTAATATTTTGACTATATATATATATGTTACAAGATACAGATTTTCCCCTGCACTGCATGTTGTGACTACCCCCCCCCCCCCCCCCCCACCCCCAATAGCTCTTGTTCTGGCTGTTTCACGACATGTTTGTATTAAACAAACGTGACCTCTGATGGTTATATAAACAAATTAATATAAAATTCATAGTTGTATAGTTTGTGCTTTCATTGCTTTGTACGTGGATTCTGTAATATAAATAAATGCATATGAAGAGCGCTTGGTCCACGATTTGCATGTGAAGTACATGATCATATGACAACGGTACAATGGTCACTTTATAAGTTGAACAAACCGTTACAGAATAATTATATTAACTAAACTTATTTAAAGTGACACATACAAATTACTCTGTAAAACTACTGAAATTTTGGCGTAAAAAAGACGATAACTTACTGATGAATATGACCTGAGATTCAGGGTTCTCTAGAATTTATTTATTACCCTTTTTTAGTTTTGGACTGGCTAAAACTGCTCTGATGGCAGACTTCCTCTTCATCATTAGCGGAATTTAACCCTTGATCATTTTTAAAATTTATTGATTATAATAATGTGATACATTGATGGAAAGAGCTCTAAGAGCTCTTTCCATCAATGTATCAAATTATTATAATCACTAAATTTTAAAAATGATCAAGGAAATATGGGTTGATACAAAAATCGGACTCGGCACTGAAAGGGTTAAGCTTCCAGTGAGCACGGTAGGGTACTTTTGTGCAGACCCAGGACACTGTAGCACCCCCCCCATTCTGATGTGGACACCATAGAACAATATCATTGAAAAGTAATCATTGGAATGGTCTACTATTCATCTGGAGAGATGTTGAGGTAATAAAAGCAGACGACAGACAGATAAACATTGTACAAGAGCAGAATGGTTCATATTCATTGGTGGGAAATGTTCAGATAATAAGTTCAACGAATTTATGGCATTGTTAGACATGTCTTAATTTGTACTCTGTTTCTTGGAATGGCTTCTTGTCGTCAACTATTATCAATGATGCTGTCTGATAATGATGGCCAGACTCCCTTGGGATTTGAGATGGTAGTTTTTGAAGACCGAGGTGGAATGGTCTGGCGATAAAATATGTCAGTACATCAGAATGTAAATCAGAAAGAAGGTTTTGAAGTCAAGCTGTAGGATTATTTAATGTTGGCACCTGATCTTACGCTGACACACTAGCACTGACCTGCACACAGCACTAGGGGGAGGCATTCCAACATGGGGTGGTCTGTCTATATACACTGACCTGCATGCAGCACAAGGGGGAGGCATTCCAACATGGGGTGGTCTGTCTATATACACTGACCTGCATGCAGCACAAGGGGGAGGCATTCCCAAATGGGGTGGTCTGTAGGGAACAGCGATCTATGTTTTTCAACCAGAATGGATTCAACTCACACGGAGATATGGTGAAGAAGTTTCCACTTCAGTACATGCATGTCAGAGTGTCGATTAACCCCTTCTATACTAAATACTCATTTCTGAGTAGTTCCCCTTTTGGAATGTTCACATAATAAGTTCAACAAACAACATATGGTAATTTGTTGAACTTATTATCTGAATATTTCCTAATGGATAACTACTTGTCATTGAGTATCTAGTATAGAAAGGATTAAATTTATCGAAGTCAAGGCACCACAGAGTTTAAAAAGAGAGTTCCACAAAGCAGGGTGTGAGACCTTCAACGTGTGTAGTCAGGAATCATGCAAAACATCTTTAACCCTTTCAATGTTAAAGCATCATTGATGAGTAGTTATCCCATAGGAGATGTTCAGATAATAAGTTTCACCCTTTCTATACTAAAGCATCATTGATGAGTAGTTATCCCATAGGAAATATTCAGATAAGTTTAACCCTTTCTATGCTAATGCAACCTTGATGAGTAGTTATCCCATAGGAAATGTTCAGATAATAATTTTCGCCCTTTCTATACTGAAGCATTATTGATGAGTAAGTTTATGCCGCGGTACTTTTAGTTAACACAGTCGCCTATGGAAAATAATTAGGTGTTTGACTGTTTGTAACCTATAGAGGAGACCTTTTTGAGTGAATACTAGAACTATTCAATGAGTGACACCGAATCACAAGTCACGAGTTGAAAATTGATATTTCCACTGTTGTTGATAATGAAATAATATGGGATTCACTCAAAACACCATCGGTGTTCTATTTAGTATATGCTTTAACCCTTTACCCAACAGAAGGGCCCTGTGCCAATGCATTCTCTTATATATGCGAGTCGACCATAGGTCGCCTCGCATATATAAGAGAATGCATTGGCTTAACACATTAAAAATTATAAAATTGTTAAAGAATGTAAGAAAAAATGGTAAAATGTGTTAAAAAAAGATTTTTTTTAGGCCAATGCATTCTCTTATATATGCGAGGCGACCTATGGTCGACTCGCATATATAAGAGAATGCATTGGCACAGGGCATAACTGTAACTATCACAATGTGGTCAAGGAGCCGGTTCCAATGATATCCATATTTGTATGGTTCTATTGAGACAGACCGAAGATATTTTAGGCTGTTGAAGCTTTATTTGGCCGGTTTTGGCCGGTTTGTTGGGTAAAGGGTTAACCATGTCAATAATTATTATTTTTAATGCTTAAAAATGCATTATCTGAATTAACGCTCCTAAATTACTATTTCTTTGGCTTTGGAGGTGAAAAATATTTGATTCAAGTCGAGGAACCCACCAATCAAAGCTCATAGTGATCAGATATTGATTTTTTAAGTTTGTTATATCTCGAGATGTGCAATTATATAAAACATCATCAAACAGATGGTATCGGACAAAATTGCAGATGAAGATGGATAACTCTAAAATCAAATGATAATACAGCCATATTTCATGGAACAAAATGTTGATAAATAACACATTTTGGGAAATTTTATATCATAGTTGACAGTGGTTAGCATTATTTTGTTGCAATTAATCAATTAGGATGACTAAAGCATATTTTGAAGAATTGTTGTTGTTGTATCTTGATGATATAGGGACCATCTGATCGGATTGAGTACCTTTAAAGTTGCTAAATTAAGCAGCATTTTCACTTATAATAGCACAACAAATTTAACAGTACACGGAACCGATCAGCTGATAGGTAGCAAACCGCTTTCAATTCATGACGCCAGCTGATTTTACTGGAAATAAGCGACATGAAGATATAATTTTGAACAAAATGATATCTTTACTGTCGGTCTAGACAATAAATATAATATTTACGTTGCGTCTATTTCCCACTATTTAATGGGGAAGCATATAATAAGGAACAGATTAAAGTGACCATATTAATTTCTAATTGTTTTAATTTCTGATTTACATTTATATCTTTCAATTTATCAGAGATCTGCAGGAAGAGGAACATAAGATTAACCCTTCCATGAATGGAGCTTCCTGAAATTTTGTGAAAACCATGTGCTAATGCATTCACTTATATATGTGAGTCACCCACAGGAGCCTCACATATATAAGAGAATGAATGCTCTGGCACAGGATCTTTATCACCAGTGCAGCTCCTGTCACGAAAGGATTACTTATCCCTTTACCCAACAAAACGGCCAAAACCGGCCAAATAAAGCTTCAACAGCCTAAAATATCTTCGGTCTGTCTCAATAGAACCATACAAATATGGATATCATTGGAACCGGCTCCTTGACCACATTGTGATAGTTACAGTTATGCCCTGTGCCAATGCATTCTCTTATATATGCGAGTCGACCATAGGTCGACTCGCATATATAAGAGAATGCATTGGCACAGGGCCCTTCTGTTGGGTAAAGGGTTAAAGTTAAATATAAACCTGTATGTGCAGAGCTTTCCCATATCCTGTGAAATCTCTGACACTGAAGGTGAGATTTTCAGTAGAGTTATCTTCCTTCAACTGTATCGTTTCCACCTTCAGGGTTTCATAAATATCAAGGATAACTGAAAAGTAATAAAAAGTGTTAACGACAATATAATACAATATAATACAATAAAAGTCACTGACCAAAATGTCTCCCGACAAAGGTGACAGGTTTTCAGATTCCTGTACAACAAACTGTAGGATGAATTGATTACACCAATATGATACAAAGTGCATATTCACTAAATATTTTGCACATCTTCAATGTGTCGAGAAAGAGTCAATAACTCTATACCGGTAATAAAAAAAACATAAAACATTTCTATGCCGAAAAGTGGCAATAACTCTGACTGAACTCAAAATCGGAGATACGCAGGTTTCCATGCTGGTTGACATCCGAGCCAAGTTTTAAAAACTTGACTGGAAAATGACGGAATGTAGACTAGGTCAAAAGATTCCCAGGATGATCGATTCTATGCTGAAAAATGGCAATAACTCCACCGAAATGGCAATAACTCCGCCAAAATGAGTCTGACCAAACTCAAAATCACAGGTGCGCATATTCCCATGCTGGTTGATACATGGCGTAAGTTTTAGATGATAGAATACAGACTTGGACAAAGTTCCGGATGGACACACAAACTAGAGTCATTACTATAGTCCTCCGACGCAATGTCGGGGGAAAATAATCAGGGGAGTCAGAGCATGGGAGGGGGTGGGCAGATGGTGTCACATGACCTTCTCCTCCTACCCTTTCATACTTCATAGAGTGGCAAGAAATACCTCTGATATCAGCATTGCTGTAATGTCCTAAGAGACAATATACCAATTCTAGAAGTGAAATATGAGCTTGGGCATGGAAAGTGCTTTAAAATGTGGTGGGTGTGATTTCCAAACTTTGCCATTTCGGCATTTATTCCAATACCTCTGAATGAAAAAAGTGCACTTTTCTGGAAGTTTTTCTAAAAATTTCCTTTAAAAAGCATTTTTTTCTCTCAATATTATCTGTTAGAACTATTAAATTTGAACAATGAACAATTTGATATCGACTTCTAAAGCTGGATTGGAAGAACTCATCGATATGTGCGACAGTTACAGTAAGTCGTGGCGGTTCGTTTTCTCGCACACGAAGAGCGCTATTGTGGTGTTTAATGAAACTAAGAGTCAACATGACCGACAAAAGAGAACATGGCCCATTGGTGAGCAACGACTTCCCGAATCTACCGAAGCACTGCATCTTGGAATCAGACAATGCAAATTCCAAAATGACCAGCGTAGGTCTTCTGCCGTCTCTGACAAGATGAGGAAATCTTATTTCTCTATTTCTGGCAGGGACATTGTTAAACAACGCACACCAACGACGATGGCTTCCCTTTTAAAATCTATCGTCCTCCCAAAAAGCCTATTTGGATGTGAGATTATGCCTCTCTCTTCAGCCTCGAACACATATCACATGGAAAAGGCTTACCGCACATGCTTAAAACACATTCAAGGACTTCCGACGCGTACGCCTACGAACATCGCTATGAGTTTACTGGGACTCATGCCACTCGAAAGAGAAATACATATTAAGAAACTCGTCTTCCTAGCTGACCTCATACATCTTCCACAAAATCACCAAGTGCCACTCAGGACATTCATCTTTAATTTTATCAATGTACAATCTTTAGTCGCCATACCAGCGGTTATGTTGCAGATGTCATCCACCTGCTCCACCAGTATGACCTCTACAATTTCTTGGAATCATTCATGGAGACCGGTAAATTTCCGTCCAAACATACTTGGAAAGAACTTTGTAACTCAACTATACAGCGTCACTATATATCAGAATGGGATCGCAAAGTTACTTCCGTCTCATCACTGGAAATATTCCGTTTAACACACTGCTAACCACTCTCAGTCTGGAGCATCTGGAGATTGCTCAAATGTCATCCCCAGTGTTCCCAGACACTAAAGCCCCTCTCCTTACTTCTGAACAGAACGATGTTTGACAACAATAGCACATGTTGTGCTTGTACTAACTCATTTAGTAACGAATTACTGCACGCCATGCGACACTGCACAGACGACCGTTTGCTTGCGATCAGGAATGCCTATTGAGAGCATATAATTAACCGATTCGGTGTGGCTACATTTCTGCACTTGGACTCGAGTGATGACTGTTCAGTACTCGCCTTCCTCCTTGGAAGCGACTGCTTGAATCCGCCCGACGTCATAACAAAGAACCTAGACCAAATCATCCTGGATTCTGCCTATTTTATCTTTGTTATGTGCCAACTGATCGATCGTGTTCATACTTAGACATCAACACCAAGGAAGAAAATCTGTATTATTCCACATCACCATTTTGTACGAAACCATTATTCTTATTGTATTATGTATATAATATCTTCTCCAGCAATGGGGGTATGAAATAAATATATATATCTATATATATATAGTCCTCCGACGCAATGTCGGGGGGAAATAATCAGGGGCGTCAGAGCATGGGAGGGGGTGGGCAGATGGTGTCACATGACCTTCTCCTCCTACCCTTTCATACTTCATAGAGTGGCAAGAAATACCTCTGATATCAGCATTGCTGTAATGTCCTAAGAGACAATATACCAATTCTAGAAGTGAAATATGAGCTTGGGCATGGAAAGTGCTTTAAAATGTGGTGGGTGTATTTCAAAACTTTGCCATTTCGGCATTTATTCCAATACCTCTGAATGAAAAAAGTGCACTTTTCTGGAAGTTTTTCTAAAAATTTCCTTTAAAAGGCATTTTTTTTCTCTCAATATTTTCTGTTAGAACTATTAAATTTGAACAATGAACATTGCTTCTGGAGTATATTTTCCAGATTTTGAGAAAAAATATAAATAAAAAGCCACCATCTCTCATTGCCTGAGAACACAGATATTTTATGTTAACCCTTTCTATACTACATACTCATTGACGAGTAGTTACCTCATTAACCCTTTCTATACTACATACTCATTGACGAGTAGTTACCTCATTAACCCTTTCTATACTACATACTCATTGACGAGTAGTTCCCTCATTAACCCTTTCTATACTACATACTCATTGACAAGTAGTTCCTTTATTAACCCTTTCTATACTACATACTCATTGACGAGTAGTTCCTTTATTAACCCTGTCTATACTACATACTCATTGACGAGTAGTTCCCTTATTAACCCTTTTTATACTACATACTCATTGACGAGTAGTTCCTTTATTAACCCTGTCTATATTACATACTCATTGACGAGTAGTTCCTTTATTAACCCTGTCTATACTACATACTCATTGACGAGTAGTTCCCTTATTAACCCTTTCTATACTACATACTCATTGACGAGTAGTTCCCTCATTAACCCTTTCTATACTACATACTCATTGACGAGTAGTTCCTTTATTAACCCTTTCTATACTACATACTCATTGACGAGTAGTTCCCTTATTAACCCTTTCTATACTACATACTCATTGACGAGTAGTTCCCTTATTAACCCTTTCTATACTACATACTCATTGACGAGTAGTTCCCTTATTAACACTTTCTATACTACATACTCATTAACGAGTAGTTACCTCATTAACCCTTTCTATACTACATACTCATTGACGAGTAGTTCCTTTATTAACCCTTTCTATACTACATACTCATTGACGAGTAGTTCCCTTATTAACCCTTTCTATACTACATATTCATTGACGAGTAGTTCCCTTATTAACCCTTTCTATACTACATACTCATTGACGAGTAGTTCCCTTATTAACACTTTCTATACTACATACTCATTGACAAGTAGTTACCTCATTAACCCTTTCTATACTACATACTCATTGACGAGTAGTTCCCTTATTAACACTTTCTATACTACATACTCATTGACGAGTAGTTACCTCATTAACCCTTTCTATACTACATACTCATTGACGAGTAGTTCCTTTGGGAAATGTTCACATAATAAGTTCAACAAACAAAAGTTCCGACCAATGAATATGATTTCTTCTACTCTTGTGTTATCTCTTTTTCTGTCTGTCGTCTGCTCATGTATCCGGAGCACCCTTCTAAATTAATAATAGGTCATACCAATATTTTTTATAACTGAATGGGAGAATCCATTTAGTATAGAAAGGGTTAACAGCTTTATGCTTGTTTTTGTGTACATACCTTCCTTTGTTGATTTTAAGGTTGTTTTTGTGTACATACCTTCCTTTGTTGATTTTAAGTTTGTTGTGTGTACATACCTTCCTTTGTTGATTTTAAGGTTGCTGTGTGTACATACCTTCCTTTGGTGATGTTAAGGTTGTTGTGTGTACATACCTTCCTTTGTTGATTTTAAGGTTGCAAATGTGATGATGGCCACTCCATTGACGACTTTTTCTTTGAATGATACTTCTAAATCGAGATGATAATCCTTTACTGCAATCTCCCTGAAGTTAGAACAGGTGGCCACATCAATAGCAGTATCCGAATGAAGTCCCATGGCACCTGCAATCAATAGAACAGGGCTTAAAGGCATGAAAGGAGTCCCAGGGCACCTGCAATCAATAGAACAGGGCTTAAAGGCATGAATGGAGTCCCATGGCACCTGAAATAAATAGAACAGGGCTTAAAGGCACGAATGGAGTCCCATGGCACCTGCAATCAATAGAACAGGGCTTAAAGGCACGAATGGAGTCCCATCGCACCTGCAATCAATAGAACAGGGCTTAAAGGCATTAATGGAGTCCCATGGCACCTGCAATCAATAGAACAGGGCTTAAAGGTACTCAATCAAATTAAGAGCCCCTAAATTACTATTTAGTTGGCTTCGGGGGTAAAAAATATTTGATTCGAGTCGAGGAACCCATTCATCAAAGCTCAGAGTGATCAGATATCGATTTTTTAAATCAATTATTTTTCACCACCTGGAATATTTAGTGGCCCAGTAAAAGTCGATGGGAAGACCAAATAGCATATGAAGATGGATAACTCTAAAATCAAGTGACTTTTTTGTGTCAGACATTTGACAAACTGGCAAAATTTCATTGCACAAATGTTGATAAATAACAGGTTTTGGACAATTTTATACTATAGTGGACTGTGGTTAGCATTGTTTTTGGGCAATTAATCGATTCTGATAAGTGAAGTGGCATTTCAAAAAAAAAATGTTGTTGATGGAATCTGATGATATGGGGACCATCGAATCAGATTGGGTACCTTTAAAGACACTTGCGGTGGGTATGCTAGTCCCACCCGTTATAACTGCCATAAACAGAAACAATATTAAAATATAGACATATTTTATTTTTAAACCAATCATAAATATCGTGTAAATACTATGTTATTGTCAAGTTTTTATGCTTTGTTATGTAAAACAAAAGCCAGGTTCTGTAAAATTTTTGGCTTTAGTTTACATAACAAAGCGTCTGAACTTCACTGAAGCTCAACTTGGAGAGGGGCTAATGTCAAATGGTACAGTTAATGGAACGATAAGGAATGCAGAAAGTTGGTATGTCTTTGTAATACTAAACACCAACTGATATAGTCATATTAAGAGTAAATTTAAGATGGCCACTGGCAGCAATGTTTTTAAATGGATTCGGATAAAATGGTAAACTCACATCTAGAGGTCAACCCGAGGGTTCATATGAAGTTTGGTGATGATCAGAAGACGGATGTGACCTGTAGGGTGCCAAAGATACAAAGATTTAAATCCAAGATGACTGCCAGCGGCCATATTTTTAATCTAAAATCTTTCAAATTCAATAGCTCCCATCTAGAGGTGATCCCATACATGTCTGTAAATTTTCAAAACATTTCGCCAATAATTGTGGGCTGCATGATGTGCCAATGGATTTAACTGTAAAATCCATATGAAGTTTGGTGATGATTGGATGAGGAATGTGGCCTGCATGGTGTGCCAAATGAATGGATGGATGCCAACCAACTTAGTCAAGTTGAGTTAAAAAACAACCAAGCTAACTGATACAAAGTAACAGCCGTCTAATCGCTCAAGATTCGATTCGATGCCACTGATGTGATTCAGTGTTGACATCGAATCGGAGAGCCAATTCAAATATATTCGAACATCCAATTTGTCCCCAGCATTGATATTATGTTGGACATTTTGCTCAGGTTGATGACGAAATATATAGGAGTGTGCATCTGCGATATTTGTCATAATATGCTAATTTGCTGTAATTAGAGGTTTGTTCACTTACATGTACATGTAGGTATACCGTCAAAAACATCATATAAGGCAAGAACTGTCCAAAAGAGCCTAGAATTTTGCAAACTGCATTGTGGGTATACAAATACATGTACATATATCACTAGTTAGTTTCATGTTATCACACCATGAATATGTCTGCAGATTATGCGGTATTGATATCAAACCTGATCAAAATTAATGATTAAATGAATGATTATCTGCAAACTGTATAACCATGTTTGCACACACATAAATGCACTATGAAACAATTTACTTCAATTAATAAAACTTTAATTGAAATGTATTCATATAACTTTAATATACAACGGGAGAATTACACATGTGATGTTATTTTCTGTCAACATACTGTACTTATCAAGTTAAACTTAAATTTATTGACACCTTATAGGAATAAAATCGAGACTGACTATGAAGACCTACATTCTGGACTCGTGTTTAGCCAATTCAATTCGAGATTTGATTCAATGTCGACATCAGATAACATTCGATAACAGATTTCAAATCTGTGGAAAAGTGTGGATTCGCAGAGACCTACTCTGGGGACCTCGTTCTGTAAGGTATCTGGAGAAGTCGGCCCCATACGAAGACGGCCCCACACGAAGTTGGCCCAGAGAAGTCGGCCCCATTAATTAGAAGGGACTACCACTCGAACACATATAACCGATTAACCGGCATTCAAGAAAATAGAGTGGTGCGACAACGCAATCTTGTAGAGCCAGTGGTAATTTATATACGAGACTATTTATATGGTTGTCCCTCAAGCTGTGGTCCAGCATCGTGGTGCGAATTCATGATGTCGATCAGAACAAACGACGACACAGAAGGGTGGCATTGTAGACTAAACAGAAAAGCCGGAGATACCATTCTATGTGCTGGTGTCGCTTCTGCATTCTGAGGCAAAGTTAATTCCCCTCCAACAACAGCTAGTGAGTGAGAAGACACTGTGTAGAATTCAACGGAACCAAACCACACATGTGCAGGGGCAAATATTTAACCTACTACATGTACCGGTATGGAAGTTGTACAGAGACAGAGATTTGACGACAAGTCAGCTTAATACTATGAAGGATCGCACTCGCAGATTTCAGCACCCATCACCGACAAGGATAGCGATGACATTTGAATTTGTTAATTGAATTTGTTATTATTATTTTGTCATTATCAGTTTCATATTTAATATCATAAAATGAATATTAAATAATGACTTTAAACAATGGTTCTGTATATATGGGGCCGACTTCTCTGGGGCCGACATCGAGTGGTGCCGTCTTCGTATGGGGCTGACTTCGCGCGTGCCGACTTCTCCTGTATTCCTTCTGTAAATGTTCAACACCATATTCTCAGGTGTGACAAGAACACTGGAGCAAATATTAACATAAATGTAGTTTTACGGACATATTCTCAAATATTAACATAAGGCCAAAAAAAAAGATGCTATGTTTCCGTACATCGACCGACCCTAAATATAACCCGCCGACCCTAATCTTTTTATTGATATTTTGGGAAAAAGTCAAAATTTTCTTAAAAAAAAAACAATAATAATAATTTTTTTCCCTTTTTGTTTCTATTTTTACTACTAATGCTCATAAATATTGATGATCATTATTGTGTAAAACACATGGTTTCTAACATATGCCTGTGAAAAGTTACCATGAAATGACTTGTCTCAAAAGCCCCAGGTGTGAGATGGGTTTTGGATTGATGGGCATGAATTATGCAATTTTCATGAGAGTGGATCTCATGCCTGCTTTACCTGATGTATGCCTTGTTTGGGACTTATGGAACATACTCATGGATTCCAAATAAACATGCATGCACATTTATTATTTTTTTTGGCCTAAATGTAGTTTTACGGACATATTCTCAAAATAAGTGTCTCCCTGGACCACGTTAGAACAGCCATGAGACTGCATTGAAAAATAACCATCAATGCGGTTCTAGTGTCAATGCAACATGGTCACAACGTTACTTCAACGAGATTGAAATGTTCCTCAACGTTATGGAAATAACCCGTCAACACAACATATTAAACGCGGGTGGAGATGACCATTAATGAAACGGAACAATTTCTTAGCTTCCACCAACGATAAGTCGTGACCTCATTGGGCCAGCCTGTTTTGGCCGATGACGGGCCTGTCAATCAATGACGGCCAGATATATTGTCATACATGTATATTATAAATAGCGATTTTCAAACTGTCTTGATGGCTTCCCTTACCGAACAGAATGGCTTATTAAGCCATCCCTAAGCCCTTGCTTAGCCATCAGAGACCAATGATGGCTAAGATAAACCATCACTATAGTTATATTAGCACTCATGAAGAATAAGAAGGGGTGTGATGGCTAAGGTAGCCATCCAATCAGGAAGAATTTCTGGTGATGGCTAAGGTGATGGTTAGTCGATGGCTAACAACATGGAATTATATTCACTAGCCATCATTACTGGTGGTTAAGAATTTATTTGATAACCATCAGACCGGAGAATTTTTAACATTCGAATGTTATAGCCTTCACCAAAGTCATATTAATGGTTAGGAGACCTTTTCTCCTGAGACTGCCATATACCTGACATATGGCTGCCATATGTTGGTCCCACCAGATAGAGGCTGCATAAATGCATCCTGGGATTATTGTACTCAACAACATTTGAATTGTAACTGCTAGTCTATATTCACTGCTCATGTTTGTTGTTCCAGTTTTTTTACACTTATGTTCTTAGCAGTCTTATAAACTTGTGATTTCTTTAGTTGAGATTCATTGGACTAGAACTGTAATGGCTTCAAGATAGCTGAGCCTGCTAATTTTAAAAGTTGTGAAATAACTCTCAGAAATCCGCATGTTTATCAAACATTCTGCCTGAGATTCTGAGAAAATATCCTGCTGCCACTAAGATACATGTATATACAAATTAATCTGGAAATTGGTAAGTACAATCCTCAGCACTATATTTTCTAATTTATTGGGCATGATATGACACATTAAACATCTTGAAAAAAAACATATTCATATTTAACCATTCCGATGGGAGCTTCTTGAAAAATTTTGAAAATCCTATACCAATGCAATTCTAGCCAGTAAATTCTCTTATATATGCAAGGCTTGATCCCTATAGATGGGAAACTCGCATTTATATAAGAGAATTCAGCTGGAACCAGGTTCTTTAATGCTGCACCAGCATATATAGTTCTCATATTGGAAGGGTTAAAGATCTATCTTGACCAGACTATTTTCTTTTGAATTTTGACAAAAATCTGCAGAAATCTTTGGCTGGCCCAGCCTAATGTGAAGATGTTGCATGATTCCAGATACCATGCAGTCCGTGTGTCCAGTGATACAATTGCAAATCGTTTCCACTTTATTTATGATGAAAACTTGGCAAAAGATAACAAAAATAATGGACATTGTTAAATATGTTGTTAAAAATTATTTTTATGATATAACATATTATTTTAAAGATAATTCATTCTCAAATAGATGATGCCAAAGAGTTATTCCTCCTGAAGCAAGTTATATAACATAGCCATCACTAAATGTCCAGGGCTAACAATCCGATGGCTTACTAGCCATCGGCCTACTAGCCATTGGCTTACTAGCCATCGGCCTACTAGCCATCGTCCTACTAGCCATCGGCCTACTAGCCATCGGCTTACTAGCCATCGGCCTACTAGCCATCGGCTTACAAGCCATCAGTAGTGTACTAGCCATCGGCCTACTAGCCATCCATCCATCGAGGGCTAAGCGATGGCTTAGCTCATTTAAATATTTCGGCCTATAGGAGGGCTAAGCGATGGCTAATAAGCCATCATCTAGCCATCACCTAGCCTCGATGGCTAAATTTTGCATTAGCCATCCATATCCTCTGAAAACTGCTAGCCATCAGTAAGCCATCATTCCTTCTCTTCCGAGTGCTAAAGAATGGCTAACAGATGGCTAAGGATTTCGGTAAGGGTTATAAAATAAATTAATTTAAAAATTGGCCATTCATTCATTCCTCTCATGAAAATTTCTTTTGAGTACCAATGTCTTAATTTGTTGATGTCCTTGACTCCTCGTGTATTTGCCCAAGGACTTAGTTAAAAGGGACACTTATTTTGAGAATATAAACTGTGTTTTTTCTGGGTTTCTTATGGAAACAAGTGGAAACAAACAATTGGA
Source organism: Siphonodentalium dalli (assembly GCA_032622095.1). Lineage (NCBI taxonomy): Eukaryota > Metazoa > Mollusca > Scaphopoda > Gadilida > Siphonodentaliidae > Siphonodentalium > Siphonodentalium dalli. The sequence continues at coordinate 203,351,175 of CP136069.1, forward strand.
AACAAACAAGTGGAAACAAACATGAACACGTTTATGTATAGCTCTGTTAGTCTAAATTTACCCTTGAACATAATACAGTTAACACAAATGGAAGATATTCAGTGGGTCAGAGTACAAGGTCTGAATCAACGCCCACATCACGTCTCCTTAGTTCGCGCAAAAAATGGTAAGAAAACTAATTTCTTGCAGAAATTAGACAATTTTATATTCTTTTCAAGGTATCATGCAATAATTATCGCGTGTGTTAACTGCTATTATGTCATATCCATACATGTGTCGTTTTAATTATATACTTTACCGGTGAAAAAACAACGCACACCTTTCTGAAGTTTCGTTTCAACAAAACGAAGAATAGGAACAGGAAACGGAAACGGTTCCTGCCATCAAACTACAATCCGATAAGGTTTAGACGCATCCGGTTTGATATCATGTTGGTCAACACACGTAGACAAACAGATGAATCTCAACTCATTTATATGTATATGTTGGCCTATGTATAACAACAGAACACTATCATAATCCACACTCGAATACGGGGCAGAAATATGGGATTCATACTTGCTAGTCCGGGAGCTAATAGGGGTACCCTTGCACCCCCCCCCCCCCCCTGGGACTTAACTTCACCCCACTCATTTTGTTCCTTATTATGTCCTTCAACTTTTAAGCAATGTTAACAAGAAACAAAAAGTGTCATTTTAGACTCCAGACAAGATGGCGTCCACCATGGCCGCCGTTTTCAGACCAGACCCTTAGTCAGTTTTATGCAAATTATAGCGCGAAAATCTGGTAAAATGTACACAAATGTATATATTTTCGTGAAGCTAAGACATAATGACACTTTTTTGGGCCAAAACTGAAACTCACCACCCAAGATGGCCGCCAAAATGGCCGCCGGAAGTTGAAAATATGACATTTATTCACAAATATCTTCTAGACGAGTCAATTCATGCTGTTTGAAACTGGTTGAGTAATGCAACTTTATTTTGTGTTTTATATATTAACTGATCATTGGAGCAATTAAATATGCAATTATTGGGGTCCTAACCCATTCCGATCCCTCAAACTTCGATTTTACAGAATGCGGTATAAAATTTCATTAAAAAAATCACAATTGGGATTCTAGTCATATTTCAACAAGAAATGAACAGAACTTTGTAATGTAAGTGATGCATATCATTACCTATGAATATTCCAAGTCACTGGAACAAAAATTCTTACTTTGGCTCAAAATGGCTGCCAATATGGCCGCCAAAATATGGAAAATGGTAAATATTGCACCAGCGTGTCCTGCAATCGCTTACAAGTTTTGGTTGATGTATACAATTGGCTATTCTGCATTCTATACATTTAATACTAACATGTCTGATGCACCATAGTTAAGTGTTACTATTATCACCACTGACATCGTCAAAAATATTGGACTTTTCTATCAAAAACTTGACATAAATATTGGCAAAAATTCACTTTTCAAGTTTGGACCATTTTTTCAGGTAAAATATAACTATCTTTGGATTGAAAGGTGTTTATTGTTTTGGTATATCTTAAGTGTGTCACACTACGGTGTTTATAGAACAAATTGCTCAAGATGGCTTCCAAAATGGCAACCAAATTTGTAAAATGTTAATGTTTTACATATATCCCGAACATTCTCTGCATTATCCGAAAAGGTAGCAAATTGTGACTCACTTGGTTATTATACGTGTTAGCGAATTAACTGACAACTACATGTTCTATTCTGGTTGTCCCAGTTCCGTATGGGGCATGACAAATTCATTTTAAAGTATGTAAATTTGCCGAGAACCTATTTTGTAATTTTGGCCATATTTATTGAAAGGAAATGGGCAGAACTTTGAGACAGAACTGAGATGGACCATAATCTTTGGCTATTTTGGTCCATTATGATAAAAAAAAATATGTCAACATGATACAGTGTGGATGCAAAGATCGTAGCCAGGGAGTTACTCTATGGTCATAATTTTATGTGAGGTGAATAGGTATACAGGGAGTTATTGTATATCATGACTGATGTGAGTAGGTATACAATGAGTGACTATATGGTTATGAGTGGGTTGTCCATGGTAATATGCATCTAGGTATACAGGGAGAGGTCATGGTCAGGTGAATCGGTATGCATGGAGTGACTGTATGGTGTATGCTTGTGTATATTCAGTACGGGTGCACCCGGTGTGCCTGTATGGTCATTCGTGTGGTGTATGGATATAGCTACTTGGTCATCTATGTGTTGATTATGTAAATATGGAGTGACTGTAAGGTCATGGGTGGGGTGTACATGTGTTGTCGGTATGATCATGGATGGGGTGTGTGGATAAATAGGGAGTTATTTTATGGTTACGAGTAATGTGTATGTGTGTACATGGAATGACTGTACGGTCATGATTGGATATGAATACCTGGAGTAAGCTGGGTGGACATTATCGAGCGTGTGGGTATAAAGGGAGTGTCCTTGTGGTAACGGGTGGGATGTATATTTATATATCTCGTGGATGTATTATCATTGGTGGGTGTATAGGGCTTAGCTGTATTATCATGGATGGCGTGTATGATTATACAGTGAATTGCTGAATTGTCATGTGTGAGGTGTATATGCAGGTATGGATTGTTTGAGTGGTCATGTGTGCGGGTTTTTTGTATATCTGGAAGGGCTGAATGGCCATTAGTGAGGTTTACATGTATACCTGGGGTGAATCTATGGTCTAGGGTGGGCTGCATATGTATATCGAGTGGTTATATGACTATGTGTGTCGAATAGGTATACATGTAGTGACTGTATTGTTAATGATGAGATGAGTACATGTATGTATAACAAGTTGTGACTCTACGATCATAAATGTAATGGACATCTATACAGGGGCTGACTAAATGGTCATATGTCAAGCGTATGAGTGTACCTGGTGTTCCTGTTTGGTGACTCGTGGCGGTATGGTCATGTGTAGGTTATACCAGTATACACACGTGTTGCTTTATTGTAATGGGCGAGGGATATGTGTATATAGCGAGTGGCTATATGGCCATGGGTGAGGTGCATATGCATACATGGAGTGACTATTCTGATATGGCTTGGGTGTATTAGTATATCTTGAGTGGCTATTCGGCTGTAGTGTGACAAATAGGGATACAGGGAGTGACATGGCCAATGTTGAGGTGAATATGTATACAAGGATTGACCATGATCATGTATGAATGTTTTGAATAGGTACCCACGGGGTGACTATATGGCCATAGGTCACGTGAAGGAGTATACCAGGTGACATGGGTGAGGGTATGTGTATGAAGCGGATGTCTATATGGCCACTGGTGAGGTGCATATGTATACCGGAGTGACTTTGTGGTCTTTGTTGTGGTGTTGATGTATATATTGATTGTCTATTGGACCATGCGTTTGGAGAATAGGTATACAGGGGATGACCTAATGGCCAATGGTGAGATGAATGGGTATACAATGGGTGACTATATGGTTATGGGTCATGTTTAGGAGTATACCCGGTGTGCCTGCATTGTGACGCGTGGCTGTATGGTCATCCGCGGTAATGGGTCAGGTGTACATGTATACAGTGGGTCACTATATTGTTATGTATGTCTTTGGCGTTTATGTATATATATAACTAGAAGGTGACCCGACTTCGTCCGGGCTTTGACTTGAATTGTCTAATTTGAAGGCCAAGGTCAAGTGGGGTCACGATTTGACCCGTCCAAAACACAGTGCCCGAACAAAAGTACCCGACAAAAGTACCCGTCGAAATCCATCCGGTTTTACCCGATTTGACCTTGAATTGACCATTTTGAAGGTCAAGGTCAGGTGGGGTCAAACACCAACACCCCAAAAATGGTGGAAATCGGCCCAGCGGATACCGGGAAATCGGCCCAGCGGATACCGAGATACCCTATGCATCAAATTTTGTCCGTAAAAATCCGCCAGTTTAACCCGATTTGATTTCCACTCAAGTATATAAACGCGCCTCATATACACACGCTCATTAATTATCAAGTTTCAACGTAAAGATAAATTACCATCGGTGCCCGAGATATCACCAAGACGTCTGGAACAGTCAAATGCATCGGCCGGTTAAGCGTTAACGTGATATAACGTTATGACCTCTAACGACGTCATAGAAGTTACGCATTGTTTTTATCCTGATGGAAGATAGTACCACTTCTTCTTGATAATTGAGGCAGATAACTAAAACGGATACATACGCATTATATATCGTTGGAAAGAGGAAACACGAAAGATTCTCACTGTCGTTATTATGACTGGCATTTTATTATTCGCGCTGTTTCGAATCGATTTGTAAGCACCGAACTCAAATGAAAGTCCCGTAACACAGCGTAAAAACAGATTTGACCTCGGCACGTGAAAATTTGACCTCGGATCTGAAAATCAATAGGCCTATGTCACCCCCCGGCCGAATATACCCCCACATACCAAGTTTCATCAAAATCGGGTCGGCCGTTTTCGAGTTCATCGATTACACACAAACAAACAGATCTTCCAAAATATATAATAGACTAGAAGGTGACCCGACTTCGTCCGGGCTTTGACCTTGAATTGTCCATTTTGAAGGTCAAGGTCAAGTAGGGTCACGATTTGACCAGTCCAAAAACACTACCCGGACAAAAGTACCCGACAAACGTGCCCGTCGAAATCCATCCGGTTTTACCCGATTTGACCTTGAATTGATCATTTTGACGGTCAAGGTCTGGTCGGCGTCACGATTGGACCCGTCCAAAACAATCAGTGGACAAAAGTAACCCCACGTATCAAATTTCGTCGAAATCCCATCAAAATTGGCGATTTGACCTTGAAGTTACCCGATTTCAAGGCCAATGTCACGTCGCACGGGCAAATGAATATGCTTATGAGACTCGCCATAAGAAATTAAAGTACCCCCACATACAAAGTTTCATCGAAATCCCGTGATATTCGGGCGTTTGACCTTGAAAAGACCCGATTTCAAGGTCAAGGCCACGTCGCACGGGCAAATTAATAGGCCTATGCCAGTTCCCGGCCGAAAATACACCCACATACCAAGTTTGATCGAAATCGGTTCGGCCGTTTTCGAGTCCATCGCGAACACACAGACAGACAGACACACAGACAGGTCTTCCAAAATATATAATAGACTAGAAGGTGACCCGACTTCGTCCGGGCTTTGACATTGAATTGACCATTTTGAAGGTCAAGGTCAGGTGGGGTCACGATTTGACCCGTCCAAAACACTCCCTGGAAACAATTACCACTATGGTCCACTAAGTATCAAATTTTGTCAAAATCCGTCTGGCAATTTTCCAACACCAACACCCCAAAAATTATGGAAATTGGGCAAGCGGATACCGGGAAATCGGCCCAGCGGATACCGAGATACCCTATGTATCAAATTTCGTCCGTAAAAATCCGCCAGTTTTACCCGATTTGATTTCCACTAAAGTATGTACACGCGCCTCATATACACACGCTCATTAATTATCAAGCTTCAACGTAAAGATAAATTAGCATTGTGTGGTAAATTTTAACTAATTATTTTCTCGCAGTCAAAGTTGAACAATTTCGATGTTGTTGACATTGACGGCGTGGGGCCACCGGTAGATTCCATTTCGCAACAACGAAGTATCATTTCAGCTAAATGGATTCTTGGATGAGATTCCAGACCCGCGGGGTAAATGTAAACAGCTTGAGCCTATGCGTGGTGTGAATATACAAAAAATAAATCTATCGACAATAGACCTAAGAATATTAGCTGTAACAAAATTTATATATCAGAAATTGTAATAAATGATATATTTTGGGATAGATGCACGATTTTTAATAGCCTGCAAATTGACAATATATATTGTAAATGTTATAATTTTGGGAAAAATACACGATGCGTAATTGCATGCCTGCAAATTGCTAACGTTCGTCGACGTATGAATATAGAGTTATCCTCCCTGCATCGCAGTGCTAAATCCGGCGTGATAGCACTGCGGATCCCGAGATATGAGTTTTGAAGGTCAAGGTCACGTCGCACGGGCAAATCAATAAGCCTATGTTAACCCCCGGCCGAAAATACCCCCACGTACTAAGTTTCATCGAAATCGGGTCGGTCGTTTTTGAGTTCATCGATTACACACACACACACACACCCTCACACACACACACACACACACACCCTCACACACACACACACACACACACACACACACACACAGATCTTTCAAAATATATAATAGATGACTGTGGGATAATGGGTGGCTATCGCTTTCCACGATATGACTCTCGGACATGACCTCTCTATTGATTAACATATCCTTGAGTTATTGTGGAAAGCGATAGCCACCCAGGGTACACATGTACAACCCACTCCATGTGTACATAAACACCACACAAATGACAACATAATCACACACTTTATACACGTACACCTGATCATACAGCCATACTTGGTCATACCCGTACATTCCACAAATGAAGATACAGCCACGAGTCACCATGCATGAACACCAGGTATACACCTACACCCGACACATGACCATATAGTCACTCTATGTATACATATTCACTACATTCACGATCATACAGTCACTCATTGTATAAATATTCACCTCACCATGGACCATACAGCCACTACATTTATACCTATTCGCCATACCCATGACCATAGAGTAAATCCAGGTATACATATGCACATCACCAATGGTGAGCCCTTCCAGATATACCAATACCCACACATACGACCACTCATAAGTTCTATACTTGCCATACTCATACACGCCATCCATGATCATACATCTACTCTCCATACACCACAAATGATAACACATCCACAACATATATAAATATACGTCCCACAGTTACCAACAAGGCACTCCCTATATACCCACACATCATTCATGACCATACAATAACTCCCTGTATACATATTATCCTCATCTATGATCATAGAGTAACTCCCTGGCTGCCATCTTGGCTTCCACCCTGTAGCCAGTTGATAAATTGTTATCACAATGGGCCAGAATACCCACATATCATGATTCATCTCAGTTCCGTCTCAAAGTGCTGCCCATTTCCTTTCAATAATATGGCCAGAATCACAAAAGAGGTTACCCGCAAAATTCCATACTGCAACCATACGGAACTGAGACAAACATAATAGAACGTAGTTGTCAGTTAATTAACTAACACGTACAATAACCAAGTGAGTCACAATTGGCTACCGTTTTCGGATAACGCAGAGAAAAATGTTCGGGATATGTTAACTTTTTACTTTTTACAAATTTGGTTGCCATTTTGGAAGCCATCTTGAGCAATTTAGTCTATAAATACCGTAGTGTGACACATTTAAGATAGACCAAAACAATAAACACCTTTGATACCAAAGATAGTTGCATTTTACTTGAACAAATGGTCGAACCCTGAAAAGTGAATTTTTGCCGATATTTATGTCAAGTTTGTGAGAGAAAAATCCAATATTTCTGGTGATGTCAGTGGTGACAATAGTAAAAATTATCCATGGTGCATCAGATATGTTAGTATGCAGTGTATAGAATACAGATTAGCCAAATGTATATATCAACCACAACTTGTAAGCGATTGCAGGACACCCTGGGGCAATATTTACCATTTTCCATATTTTGGCGGCCATTTTCGCAGCCATTTTGAGCCAATGTAAGATTTTTTATTCCAGAGAGTTGGAATATTCACAGGTAATGATATGCCTCACTTACATTACAATGTTCTTTTCATTTCTTGTTGAAATATGACTAGAATCCCAATTGCCAGTGAAAGGATTTGCGTGCCCACCCGAAGGGCGGCACGAGGACGGTGATGGGCTCATCCGAAGATCGCCCTTACGCCCTGTCTTGAATATTCTTTTGTCTTGTATCTTCATCAGTCAGACCGCGGATCGGGTGGAGAAGTCTTGAGGCCGGGATTGGTCAGCGTCGTAGGTGTCTTGAATCTTGTCTTGAATCTTGACTTGGTCTTTGCCTTGTACTTTTGCCTTGATATATGCCTTGATCTTTGCCTTGGTCTTTGCCTTTGCCTTGACCTTGTCTCGGCATCTTGGAAAATGCGGGACGATCCAGCGATGATGCTGGAGTTTCTGTTGGTTGTCCACGCCCGGGACTTTCCAATGGAGGCACTGGACTGCGGGCCGCTAAGAGAGTACGGGGCGGTCCAGTGATTCCACTGGACTGCGTGTTCTCTTCTGTTATCGCCCGGGACGGTCCAACACTCCTTATTGAACTGCGGGATACGGGATGGTCTAGCATAGTCTGCTGGACTGCGTATCCTGAACCCGGGACGGTCCAATAAGCCTACTGGACTGCGGGTCTTTTCAACCACAGAGAAGTTGTTTGCGTTGTAAACACTCCCTCATGATGTCACTACCGTCCATTCTCGCCAGTGTACTTTCCGCCAGTTCGCGTAGGCGCTCTCTGATGGGTTCCACTTTAGCGATGGTATGCAGACCTACAATACGGGTGTGATACGGTGCTTGCAGTGCCATTATCAGGCCTTTGTTTTGGACCAACTGAAGCATTTGGATCGCGTGATTTGATGCCAAGTTGGTAACCACCGATGCGTATATTCCATGATTGGTCTTACAAACGTTTTGAAGACTCTAAGCAGCGTGGCCATGCTAGCGCCAAAGGAAGTTCCCCTCAGCCGTCTGAGAAGATTAACTCGTTGCATGGCCCTCGTGGCTGTCTGCTTAACATGGGTTTGCATGGTGAGTTTGGTGTCCAAGGTGACGCCTAGGAAGGTCACCTCTTTTGCGGCAACCAAGTCAATGCCATTGACATTGAGTTTGACCACCGACTTGCTTCGTCGTTTCGAAAATAGGGCGAATTGTGTTTTGTTCGCATTGAGCTTAATGCGCCATTTCGATCACCACCTGTCCAGGTCACCGAGGGCCCGCCTCAGTCTGAGCTCCACATACTTTTTACTGCATTGGTGATCCACAGACCCAAGTCATCAGCGAACTGCGACAGTAACTGTTGCACTTGGTGCCTCGGGTCTATTTCAATGTCATTGACATAGACAATGTAGAGCAGTGGGCTTAAAACTTACCCTTGTGGTGTACCAGCGTTCAGTGGAACAGAGTCCGACGATTCTCTGTCCACCCTCACCTTTATTGAGCGGTCGGTGAGGAAAGATGAGAGGAGCCTTACAAGTTTGACCGGGAAGCCATACTTGTGTAACTTGTACCGGAGGCCGTTGTGCCAGACGCTGTCGAACGCTTTTTCAACGTCAAGTAGCACTGTACCAGTTACCCAGTTTTTGTGGAAGCCACTGCGTATGTCCTCCACAAGGCGGTAGAGGTGTTCTACCCCTTCGCATCCGTTTCGATATGCCCTCTGCCATTTGTTGAAGAATGACTTCTCCTCCAGATGGTTTCGGAGTCGTGATGCAATGATTGCTTCGAATAGCTTGCCGATGCAGCTAAGAGGACTGATTGGTCTGTAGTTGCCAGGGTATTTAAGATATTTGCCATTTTTGAGTATTACAATGCCGATTGCCTCTTTCCAGGCAACTGGAAAGTAGCCAATCTTCAGGCAGGTATTGTACAGATTGGTGATATAAGAAAAGAGTTCAGCTGGGGCTTCTTTGAGTACCCTGTATGGAATTCCAAATGAAGCCATGCGGAATTAGGTCCCCATAGTGTGAATTTGGTGATGCTAGCCCGCTGTGCTGGATAGCGCCACTAAATTCACCCTCTGGGAACCTCATTCTGCAAATGACAGGGGGGGGCCGAATTTTTTTGGAAAAAAATGTTAAAAGTAAAAACTCCTTACCTACCATATTTTTTTCAGGGGCATGTTCCCTCAAACACTAGCTATATTATTTTTTAGGCCTCACCTATTTGCCTGTTGTTACTTGTGACCTGGAAAAGTGTTGAAAAGACTATGAAGCTGGTATACTGTGATAGTCTTGACACCTTATGTTGATTATTAGTTCTCTTGATTGCATAACCGGATGTAAACCCGTTCCCACCAAACAATCCTAACCCCATTTGAACCCTAGAGCTATCTGAAGTATTTTTGTATTGATCTACACCGTGAACTAGACAATTTTCAATATAAAAACTGCCAAGCAAGCTGAAACAGACACAATAAAAAAAAATTCCGCGCAAAAAAAATCAATGAAAATTTTGGGACATTAGTTCAATATACAGCTTTTTCATCGAAATTATTTTTATTTTGTTCGACCAACCCCCCATTTCCCCATACCGAAGAATGTCAATTGCAACAGTTTCGTGATGTGGCTAAGACATATGCGCTTGCGTTTTGGAATTAAGCAATCAACAGACAATCTGATAATTCGAGCGTGGGTACAAGTCGCACATACTATGTAATTGTCTGTGGTTCAATGCGCGAATGTTGCTTCGTTGATTTATTGGTAAGACAACCCAAGCGCAGTGTTTTAGCCATTAAGAGCCATCAAAAGAACAAAAGAGACAAGAAAACCATAGTCAGAAATGGTAACGCCACCAAGATTATGGTATTACATATAAATAGAAATTATAAAAAATACATAAAATATTTTGATAACAATTGCGTTTAAACAAGTAATCCTTCAAATTATTACTAACAAAGTAAACGACTGTGGGGTCACTCAACAGATTATAAAGACTTGGACATAGTATACTGTAAATACTAAAATTTAAATGAAATAATTAAAAGATAAAATTTAGCAAGTAGTAAAAGTTAATTTTCTCATTTTTGTTTTGGTTAAATAAAGCAATAATTTAAATGTAACATTTGGTTTAAAAAAAAATGATTGACCGTGGCTCTTCCAATAATTGCGCGACTGACCTGGTCAATTGTTCTTAAGAAGTTGTTTTGAGAATTAATATGGAGGGAAATAGTTGTGGCTGTGGCTTCGCAAGTAATTACCTTGGTGACGTGATGTTAACAAATCTGAACTCCAGTTAACCAAGGACGCTTCATACCAAATATAAGGTGAATTATTAATTCTTTAGAAGTTGTTTTAAGATTTACTATGGAGGGAAAGAATTGTGGTGCTGGCTTCGCAACTATTTGACCTCATTGTAATAAATATTAGTCACTCAGGCAATAGATGTATCTATTCTGTATATTAACTTATTGGGTCTTACGTGTCTTGAGATGTCTAAATAGTTTTCGATGGACAGATCGCGCAAGGGACCCACGCCAATCTTCTCTGTTGGGATTCCAATTGTTGGCTCATTAAATAGGCACATATGCTTAAGATACAGTCGCACGCTCCCGTAAGTCGGGTTTTGATTCCAGTTAATGAAAATATCATTGAAATAATCGGTTTCCCCCAATAAACATCCATATATTGAATATACATGTTTTGGAGCAGAATTAGGCAGTCCATATTGGACGCCATCATGGAATTTATTTTGTTTTGTTTTAATTTTCACACATAATTATTAGTTATATGGATGGAGTTCTCATTAAACCTCACATCCTTGTATTGGTTACAGTAATACCCAAAGTAATTGACCACTTAAACACATCAGAATTATTGGTAATTTTTCAGGATTTGAAATCCTGAAAATTTACCAATAATTTTGCTGTGGTCAAGTGGTCAATTACTTTGGACATTACTGTATGAGGATTGAGTTATCATTAAACCTCAAATCCTTATATTGGTTACAGTAATGCCCAAAGTAATTGACCACTTAACCACAGCAGAATTATGTATTTTTTCAGCATTTACAATCCTCAAATTACCCATTATTCTGCTGTGGTTAAGTGGTCAATTGCTTTGAACATTACTGTATGATGATTGAGTTATCATTAAACCTCAAATCCTTATATTGGTTACAGTAATGCCCAAAGTAATTGACCCTTTAACCACAGCATAATTATATGTAATTTTTCAGGATTTAGAATCATGAAAAAATACACACAATTTTGCTGTGGTTAAGTGATGAATTACTTTGGACATTACTGTATGTAGATGGAGTTAAACCTCACATCAGTGTGTTGGGGATTTGGACCTTGACTTTGGACCTTTGGTTTTTAACGCAACAAATGCGCGTACACCTTATACACAAATTTTTTATGTAACCAGAGTTTTTCTTGGATAAGATGAGTTTGAAGCCTGCTTACATTTAAAAATGTTGTCAGTTTTGTATTGTCTGCAGCGGATCTCGACGCGTTGAAGCAAAAATTACAAAAGATAAAATGTGTATGTGACGAGACTATAATACAAATGAAAAAATAAATTGAGGGAGGGGTGGGCGATACAGGGAACTAAGGGTTGAACCGATATAAATTTGTAGAGCAATAACGACCAATGTTGACATATTAATGATATTATGCATATCAACTCTACTGTTGCAACAAGGCTATAAAATAGGGGGGTGTCAGAATCTTAGTCATCTCTATATAGTGCCAGAATAGTCATTTATGAGGTTCTATAAGATGTTGGGTTGGTTATATGGACTCGGAGAAAAAAGGGGTTTGTACCGATGAAGTTGATGAACTGACATAAATTAGTGGATCGATGTTGCCATGTAATGCATCGTGATCGACTGTACTAAAGCAGCAATTATATAAAATTGGGGGGGGGGGATGAAATTATCTCTATAGTTGGCACCAGGATTATATAGAAAGGAATAGCAATTGATATACATATACGGCATACTATAGTAATACCATAGACATATAAGTACAAGTATCACGAGATAAAATATTACGTAACATGACTATATACCGATGAAAGAAATAAATAAATTGGACCGGGATTAGAGGTTGGGTTGGTTATATGTGGATAATTGGATATGGAATTCATACCGATGAAACGATACAAATTAGTGGAGCGATAAAGACACTTAGTCAGGCTACGCGGGGGAAATAGGGGTTGATACGATAGACCGAAATAAATTTGTCGAGTGATAATGACCAATGTTGACGTATAAAGTAACGCGACTGTACTGTCACACAATTATCAGGTAGAACCGGTCAAATATGACAGGGTACAGCACGTAATTATTTCCTAGATCGAAGAAATGATTTTTTTTTTCGATGATAAAATTTAACATGGGATAATTTGCCATTAAAATCGATTTATGTCTATAAAACTGTCATTTTTCAAAATTTTGAGCTGAAACTTGGTGTGTATGTGTATAATACTACTATATTCTTAAAATGACAGAGTTCAGCGCGTAATTATGTTTTAGATGGAAGAAATTGAATTTGTTTTCGATAACAAATTTACAGCGTGTACGGCCTACGGGTCATTGAGTATGCTCAATTTTTGTAAACAAACTTTTGTCAATAGCCGTTTTGGTCAAACTAAACCTTCTTCGACCGGGACAGCAGATCCGAATAGTAGCTAAGATGTATTTAGATAGAATTATCAAAAGAATATGACCGATCAGGGTACATTTTAACAGAATAGAGTGGAGAAATCTTGGTGATAATTCCAGAAAATAAAGATGTAGGAGAATCACAATTAAACTTCCCACAATGCACTTCACTAAACCAGGGGTTCTCAATAGGTTACACATTATTTTCAGTCTATCAGATAATTTATATTTTCAACAACAAGTGACTTTAAGTTTACAATTTCAGCCTGTCCTGACTCTATCGATACGATTTAACACATTTTCAAAAACGTATTATACACCGGTGGCGTTAACTTTACAATTTAAGCATCTACGTGATTCTATCGGTACGATTGAGTAAGGTACAAACAAGAATACATCAGGGGCTCCCAATGGGTTATATATTATTTTCAGTCTATCAAATTATTTATATTTTCAACAACATATTATTACACCGGTGACTTTAAGTTTACAATTTCAGCCTGTCCTGACTCAATCGATAGGGTTTATCATATTTTCATAAACATATTATACACCGGTGGCGTTAACGTTACAATTTCGGCATCTACGTGATTCTATCGGTACGATTGAGTAAGGTACACAAAATCTCCAAGAATACATTCGCCCTGTACACCACACAATATCAAACTCACAGAAGCTAGAAACACCACAGGTGGCGTAATAAATAAAGTGAGTAGATGGGCGCGAAGCTCCCGGGATGGTCGAAAAGATCGAGTGATCTTCTCCTTCACCCCTACAAAAGAAAGTAAGGTCTGTATCGTCTAAATACATCACGCGCAGCTAACGTCCGTACAACAAAAGCGTCATCACCTGGTTTTTATTACACGACTCCATGTGCTTGGAGCGATTAGTAATATGTGTACATTGGTGTTTATTTCGTGTAGTGTCAATGACAGACGCTTTGCGTTGTAATAAAAACAACTTGTGAGTGGAGATCATGGAAACACCTTAAGTGACTGAGGTTTTTATTGCGAGTCAAATTTCCAAATGAACTTCTTTCATTTGAAGTTTGATCCGTATCAATTCCAACATTTTACAAAACCATGAATCGATCTTTCCAACAAGCCGCAATTAAAAAATTATAATTGCATAGTCACCAGGATATACTTATTGTCTTCCTGCGAATTTAAGATATGCACCAGATACCAATAGGTATAGATAAAACTATATAAGCACAAACTCGCGAATAAATAAAACTACCGATCGCGTTCAGATATCGTATTGCCCATTTCCGCTATATGTTACATTGTAATACACCGCAAATTTGTTTTGTCCATTCCAAATGATATGTTGGGTGGACCCAATGTACTTATTTCCATAGCAACCGTTTCAAATTTGATCACTGACATCATAACATTTCTGTCAACGTCAGTAGACTTTAGAAGATTGTCGTATGTTGAAATATACATGGGTAACTAAGCTATTATTGCCGAAAAAGGCAACCACATAAATTAATTATACCTGTTGTATTATAGCATGTAATTCGATTCTGTCCTATGGCGGCAGTTACAAAACATATCTTCAATCTATGCAGAAATTTAAAACGTTGTTCTGTGATCAGGGACGTGGATATAGTGTCTCCGCTGGGGGGGGGGGGGGTGTGTCCTCCTTGGAATTTTCAACTGAACCCACCCACTTGATCCACACAAATATTTGGGTCTGGTCCAACCATTTTTGATGGAGATATGTCCCTTTTCGACTCAAATGTGACATGTGGATCATAATAATACGAAAATGGTTTGGTTCAATGAATGTTATCTGATTTATGCCCCTTTTTGACTCAGAATTTCGTTTTTAATTTTTGGTGTATGGGACGGGAACTTAATTTAGTCATACATTTTTAACCTCTCTGTTAAACTTTCCACCCAGCTACTCAAGGTCTCATGGGAGCATGATTCTCTCAGTCCATATCCATACTGCTATGTACATGTACTCCATGATAGCACGGTCTTTGTCACACCCCATATCTTTTGATCTAGATTGTACATCCCTTCAGTCCGTGGTATTTTTTCTCAATGTTATCAAAACTTGACTGTTAATATGGCGAGAGTCCGTTGGCGGGAGTCATCGTGTGGCAAAAACCTATATAACAGCGCCTTTAGTGATGGATTCTGACAATTTTTGAAAGATTTTCGATGAAAAATATGGCCGCCGGCAGCTATCTTGGATTTCACTCTTTGCATGACTAAATCCTTTGGCACACCACACAGACCATATCCCTCATCCGATCAACACAAAACTTTATAACTATCTTCGGGGTGACCTCTAGATGGGAGCCATTTTTTGCAAAATCCGTTAAAAAACATGACCGTCAGCAGCTATCTTGGATTTCAAATTTGAATCCATTTCCGCACACTGCAACCCGCATTTATTATATATCTTTTATGTTAACTGATCATTGGAGCAATGGAATATGCCATTATGTGGGTCGCTGGCCCTTCCGATCTCTCAAAGTTTTAATTTTACATAATGCGGTATAAAATTTCACCGCAGATTGACTCAAAATGACCACCAAGATGCCAGGGGAGTATAAATATTGCCCCAGCCCGCCGTGTAATCAGTTACAGGTTTTGGTTGATACTATAAGACATTATTGACTTATATGCCTTATACATTGAATACTAACGTTGCTGATACACCTTGGTTAATAGTTACTATTTTAACCACTGACATTACCAGAACTAATGCAGTTTTCTCTCACAAAGTTAATATATGATTATGAATGATGTATATATATATATACCTTTATTTCCTCCGCAAACGGAGAGTTTAAACATTATGCATCATACACAAGATTAGTGTTTCAACATAGTTGATAACAAATAAACATCAATATATCACATGGCTTTATACACAAAATATGCGCAATACAAATTCAATGAGGTATAAGCATTACACCTGTAGGCCTCGTGTATTTCTGATTTCACGAAACACTTCAACTGGATAATTATACGAGTATCTGTCGAATGGAGCGAGACTGAGTTGTCTGCGATATAGCTTTATTTTCGTTATAAAGTACATGTGTATATCATGTTTAGTTAGATGCTACTAAATACAAATTAATTATGTATATATTGTTTCTGTCTTCGAGCAGAGCGGTTCGTGAGCGGTTTACAAGTGATCCATGCAAGTCTGGAAGGTATGAATGGTCGTGTGTAGGGTATTTGTATACCTGGAAGAGCTGTATCACAGTGGATCAACGGACACAAACGAAAACCGGAAGTCGTAGAGTTCGAGGCGATGAATTTGTGTTACCAAAGTTTGCACACACTTTCTGACACCGTTTTTTGTTCTAATAAACACATTTAGACACCAATTTTGAACAGTTTAAGGTAAGTGAATATTTCGTCACTAATATTCGACCCGCGCGATCAGTTAGAATCAGTTGTCAGTGCTTTATCGCGGAAAAATATGCAATTTAATCATCGCCGCACGACGATTTCTTCCACGAAATATCCAAGAAAATGTCAATTTTCACAATTATCTCAACCACTTTTCGCCACAACCATTATACCGATCGAAGCGCCTGTCCTCCTCCCACAAATACATATATTGAGTATTGTCATGGAATGTCTCAGTATTCCAAATTTCCAATTTATACACAGGTACCCGCTTCGAAATTACTGTCCGGTTAGTCCTGCATGTACACCCCGGAATTTAGTCGCGATCGACCAGACCCGGCGGACAGTTATTGGTGTTTACCCCAGAGTCGAACTGGGTTATTTCGTTGGCTGCCTTTCGCCAAAATTGACACATTTGCCTACATTTTATCTGTTGCAAAGAGTATGCTGTTTTAGTTTTGTTACCGAACACATTTTGCTCATTTTTTCTCTCCAAACAACATAGTCATTGTCATAATAATCATAATAAATCAAACAGAACAAGTCTGATAGACTCTTATCCTATCATACACCATCCTCCACGACGAAGTGTGCATACAATTTTGGTGGTATTTTCCTGATTTGTTACGCGAAAGTTTATTTACAAACGTTCACTTGGATGCTATAGAATTCCATGGCCAATTGCCTCAGAAAAACCACCAGCCTATGTCTCACAACGGTCACATCTGAAAATATGTGGGCATGTCGTCAGAAGTAAATATCACCTGGAATTACAAAATACTGTCTTTTCTTGCACTGGAAATTGGGCCAATATAAAATGGCTATACAAGTATATACACCCCATCATATACCCGTTTTAGTCCCCTCCTGATTGTTTTTCTTTGGATAATTTTTATATAAACTTTTACTTATGCCTTAATCGTCAAATTACGTTTCAATGACACATTAATCAGTCTATTATGACAAAGAAATATCTAGACCTGACCATGGTCAGACTTCAGGATTGGATATCAGTTTCAGTGTCGCGTGTATAAGACACCGCTTAAAGACCATGTTGTAGCCGGGGAAATATAAAGATCCATAACCGTCATCGCCACGCAAAAATATAATGAAGAGCATTTATAATCTGCGAGAAACTTCAGTTGAATCACGACTAAGCGGACAGATATTTAGCGACTAATGATTGAATTTTTTTGACTAACCGGAGAGTAATTTCGAAGCTGGTACCTGTATATAAATTGGAAATTTAGAATACTGAGACATTCCATGACAATACTCAATATATGTGGGAGGAGTACAGGCGCTTCGATCGATATAATGGTTGTGGCGAAAAGTTGTTGAGAAGATTGTGATAATTGACATTTTCTTGGATATTTTGTGGAAGAAATCGTCGCGCGGCGATGATTATATTGCATATTTTTCCCCGATAAACCACTGACAACTGATTATAACTGATCGTCGCGGGTCGAATATTAGTGACGAAATCTAGCTACGTATTTACTGAAATTTAGAACAGCCAATCACAGACTACCGATAGAGCAATGCAGATGGAATAACAGTACATGTAAAGACACGAAATGCCCGTTATGTGGCGAAAATGTATGTGATTAATACCATTTTGTTATTTTGTGTACTGAACTTAACGATCTGCGAGAAACCTATATACCGAAGTATTACTGGGAAAACCCTAACAGAAATAAATTCTACAGACTGCTGTCACTGCTTAACATAAGTATTTGAAAAGAGTGAGCATTTTCTTAAAATTAGCGTTTATAAAGTTACCATGAAGCAAGTATTACATTATCTATCTATTATATATTTTGAAAGATCTGTGTGTTTGTGTGTGTGTGTGTTTGAAATCGATGGACTCGAAAACGACTAAGCCAATTTCGATGAAATTTGGTATTTTAGGGTATTTTCGGCCGGAGACGAACATAGGCATATTTATTTGTCCGTGCGACGTCAACTTTTCACGTGCGGAGGTCAAATCTATTTTTACGCCGTTTTTGCGCTAATATATTTCAGTTCGGTGCTCACAAATCGATTCGATATAGCGCGAATAATAAATTGCCAGTCATATAATTTGCACGGTTAGAATCTGTGTGGCTTCATCTTTCCAACGATATATAATATGTATGTATCCGTTTTAGTTATCTGCCTCAATTATTAGGTACAAGTGGTACGATGCTTTTATCAGGATAAAATCAATGCGTAATTTCTATGACGTCGTCAGAGGTCATAAAGTTAGATTACGTTAACTCTCACCCTGCCGATGCATTTGACTGTGTCGCGTTAACTCATCACCGGCCGAGGTATCCGCAAATGACATTGGGCTATATATCTCGGAAACGGGTGTAGCTATCGACTTGAAATTTGGTATGTGAATGTATCTTGCCCCGGATACGAATTTTATCGGGTCGCCGAGCACGTGCGACGCCAGCTTCGCGCATGCGCAGACGAGATCTCGGAAACGGGTTGAGATATTGACTTTAAATTTGGTATGTGAATGTATCTTGCCCCGGATACGAATTTTATCGGGTCGCCGAGCACGTGCGACACCAGCTTCGCGCATGCGCAGACCAGATCTAGGAAACGGGTGGAGCAATCGACTTGAATTTTTTTTTTTTAATAGCCCGGACGAAGTCGGGTCACCTTCTAGTACTATATATTTTGAGACTTCGTATATATGTGTGTGTGTGTGTGTGTGTGTGTGTGGGTACTTCATAGAATCCAAAACGCGTGTAAAGATTGAGCTCAAACTTCCTATGTAAGTGTCAAATCACACCGACACGAACGTGGTCGCGGTTCAGAGAAGCTCAGAGCACCCGTTCTCCAATCTCAAATCACCGCATAGACACGGCGGGGGTTAATCAAGTGATTATTTAATGAGCGTTTGTTTTTGACGCATCTCTATAAAGAGCGTCTTTTTCCCATTCAACGTTATTCGCATCTGCAGAGTTATACGGGAACGCAAACGTTATCGCTCGAAATTTATTCCCTGCGAGCACGGATGGCGCGCTCTGTTTTTACAGTATATACCTTCGGTATATACCGAAGTCATCCCAGATAATCACGAATATAGCATCAGATTTCTCCCCAGATATACCGTTATAAAGCTACTGGAATCTGCCAATCTACGGGAAATTCCAGGGAATGCCGATTGAGCTCAAACTTGCTACCTACGGGAAGTGTCATATATATGAGTGTGTCCTTTATAGACTCTAACCGATTGAGCTCAAACTTGCTAAATAAGAAAATAGCCCCCAAGCCGTAAATATCAACAACAACGATATTGCTACCTACGGGGAGCAACGTTATTAGCATCTGCAGAATTATGCAGAGAAAGTGCTTTCCTATTTTTAGAACGCAACACATGTTTACGTCGCGTTGGTGATTGAGGTTCACAACGGGGTTAATTGACTGTCCGCTCTTTGCGACGATGAGGTTCACGGCGGGGACTATTGTTATAAAGCTACTGGAATCTGCCAATCTACGGGAAATTCCAGGGAATGCCGATTGAGCTCAAACTTGCTACCTACGGGAAGTGTCATATATATGAGTGTGTCCTTTATAGACTCTAACCGATTGAGCTCAAACTTGCTAAATAAGAAATTAGCCCCAAGCCGTAAATATCAACAACAACGATATTACTAAATACACGTTTTCGGCAAATGTGAGAGTTTTCCGGGAGCCGTGATGCCAACAACAACGACCCGAAGACAGATTTCCCGACGGGAAGCGTTCGTTTTAAATTCAATGCAAAGTTATCGTAGAGAGATTTCACGAAACAGAGAATGCGTTGTCTGTCGTTCCTAGGAAGGGGGGATTTCTACGGGTAAATTTTTCCGCCAGAAACAAAAAAATTAATTAAAACAATTTACAATTTAATTAAAACAATATAAAATTTTAAAAAATTAACAATAAAAAAACAATTCAGAAACAAAATATATTAAATTTAAAAAACATTAAATTCATATTCAAAAATAAAAAACAAAAATAAATAAAAACAAAATAATTACAAAAATGTCATGTTTCTGAAACAAAGCCATGGGACGAATGCCGCCAGTGGCGGGCTAACCTGCTAGTCTATCTACTATATATATTTTGAAAGATCTGTGTATGTGTAAGTTTGTGTGTGTGTGTGTTTGAAATCGATGGACTCGAAAACGACTAAGCCAATTTCAATGAAATTTGGTATTTTAGGGTATTTTCGGCCGGAGACGAACATAGGCATATTTATTTGTCCGTGCGAGGTCAACTTTTCACGTGCGGAGGTCAAATCTATTTTTACGCCGTTTTGCGCTAATATATTTCAGTTCGGTGCTCACAAATCGATTCGATATAGCGCGAATAATAAATTGCCAGTCATATAATTTGCACGGTTAGAATCTGTGTGGCTTCATCTTTCCAACGATATATAATATGTATGTATCCGTTTTAGTTATCTGCCTCAATTATTAGGGAGAAGTGGTGCGATCTTTTATCAGGATAAAATCAATGCGTAACTTCTATGACGTCGTCAGAGGTCATACAGTTAGATCACGTTAACTCTCACCCTGCCGATGCATTTGACTGTGTCGCGTTAACTCATCACCGGCCGAGGTATCCGCAAATGACATTGGGCTATATATCTCGCAAACGGGTGTAGCTATCGACTTGAAATTTGGTATGTGAATGTATCTTGCCCCGGATACGAATTTTATCGGGTCGCCGAGCACGTGCGACACCAGCTTCGCGCATGCGCAAACCAGATCTAGGAAACGGGTGGAGCAATCGACTTGAAATTTGGTTTTTGAATAGCCCGGACGAAGTCGGGTCACCTTCTAGTCTATTATATATTTTGAAAGATCTGTGTGTGTGTTTGTTTGTGTGTGTGTGTGTTTGAAATCGATGGACTCGAAAACGACTAAGCCAATTTCGATGAAATTTGGTATTTTAGGGTATTTTCGGCCGGAGACGAACATAGGCATATTTATTTGTCCGTGCGAGGTCAACTTTTCACGTGCGGAGGTCAAATCTATTTTTACGCCGTTTTGCGCTAATATATTTCAGTTCGGTGCTCACAAATCGATTCGATATAGCGCGAATAATAAATTGCCAGTCATATAATTTACACGGTTAGAATCTGTGTGGCTTCATCTTTCCAACGATATATAATATGTATGTATCCGTTTTAGTTATCTGCCTCAATTATTAGGGACAAGTGGTATGATCTTTTATCAGGATAAAATCAATGCGTAACTTCTATGACGTCGTCAGAGGTCACAAAGTTAGATTACGTTAACTCTCACCCTGCCGATGCATTTGACTGTGTCGCGTTAAATCATCACCGGCCGAGGTATCCGCAAATGACATTGGGCTATATATCTCGGAAACGGGTGTAGCTATCGACTTGAAATTTGGTATGTGAATGTATCTTGCCCCGGTACGAATTTTATCGGGTCGCCGAGCACGTGCGACACCAGCTTCGCGCATGCGCAGACCAGATCTAGGAAACGGGTGGAGCAATCGACTTGAAATTTGGTTTTTGAATATCCCGGACGAAGTCGGGTCACCTTCTAGACACGAAATGCCCGTTATGTGGCGAAAATGTATGTGATTAATACCATTTTGTTATTTTGTGTACTGAACTTAACGATCTGCGAGAAACCTATATACCGAAGTATTACTGGGAAAACCCTAACAGAAATAAATTCTACAGACTGCTGGCACTGCTTAACATAAGTATTTGAAAAGAGTGAGCATTTTCTTAAAATTAGCGTTTATAAAGTTACCATGAAGCAAGTATTACATTATCTATCTATTATATATTTTGAAAGATCTGTGTGTTTGTGTGTGTGTGTGTTTGAAATCGATGGACTCGAAAACGACTAAGCCAATTTCGATGAAATTTGGTATTTTAGGGTATTTTCGGCCGGAGACGAACATAGGCATATTTATTTGTCCGTGCGACGTCAACTTTTCACGTGCGGAGGTCAAATCTATTTTTACGCCGTTTTTGCGCTAATATATTTCAGTTCGGTGCTCACAAATCGATTCGATATAGCGCGAATAATAAATTGCCAGTCATATAATTTGCACGGTTAGAATCTGTGTGGCTTCATCTTTCCAACGATATATAATATGTATGTATCCGTTTTAGTTATCTGCCTCAATTATTAGGTACAAGTGGTACGATGCTTTTATCAGGATAAAATCAATGCGTAATTTCTATGACGTCGTCAGAGGTCATAAAGTTAGATTACGTTAACTCTCACCCTGCCGATGCATTTGACTGTGTCGCGTTAACTCATCACCGGCCGAGGTATCCGCAAATGACATTGGGCTATATATCTCGGAAACGGGTGTAGCTATCGACTTGAAATTTGGTATGTGAATGTATCTTGCCCCGGATACGAATTTTATCGGGTCGCCGAGCACGTGCGACGCCAGCTTCGCGCATGCGCAGACGAGATCTCGGAAACGGGTTGAGATATTGACTTTAAATTTGGTATGTGAATGTATCTTGCCCCGGATACGAATTTTATCGGGTCGCCGAGCACGTGCGACACCAGCTTCGCGCATGCGCAGACCAGATCTAGGAAACGGGTGGAGCAATCGACTTGAATTTTTTTTTTTGAATAGCCCGGACGAAGTCGGGTCACCTTCTAGTCTATTATATATTTTGAAAGATCTGTGTGTGTGTTTGTTTGTGTGTGTGTGTGTGTTTGAAATCGATGGACTCGAAAACGACTAAGCCAATTTCGATGAAATTTGGTATTTTAGGGTATTTTCGGCCGGAGACGAACATAGGCATATTTATTTGTCCGTGCGAGGTCAACTTTTCACGTGCGGAGGTCAAATCTATTTTTACGCCGTTTTGCGCTAATATATTTCAGTTCGGTGCTCACAAATCGATTCGATATAGCGCGAATAATAAATTGCCAGTCATATAATTTACACGGTTAGAATCTGTGTGGCTTCATCTTTCCAACGATATATAATATGTATGTATCCGTTTTAGTTATCTGCCTCAATTATTAGGGACAAGTGGTATGATCTTTTATCAGGATAAAATCAATGCGTAACTTCTATGACGTCGTCAGAGGTCACAAAGTTAGATTACGTTAACTCTCACCCTGCCGATGCATTTGACTGTGTCGCGTTAACTCATCACCGGCCGAGGTATCCGCAAATGACATTGGGCTATATATCTCTGAAACGGGTGTAGCTATCGACTTGAAATTTGGTATGTGAATGTATCTTGCCCCGGTACGAATTTTATCGGGTCGCCGAGCACGTGCGACACCAGCTTCGCGCATGCGCAGACCAGATCTAGGAAACGGGTAGAGCAATCGACTTGAAATTTGGTTTTTGAATAGCCCGGACGAAGTCGGGTCACCTTCTAGACACGAAATGCCCGTTATGTGGCGAAAATGTATGTGATTAATACCATTTTGTTATTTTGTGTACTGAACTTAACGATCTGCGAGAAACCTATATACCGAAGTATTACTGGGAAAACCCTAACAGAAATAAATTCTACAGACTGCTGTCACTGCTTAACATAAGTATTTGAAAAGAGTGAGCATTTTCTTAAAATTAGCGTTTATAAAGTTACCATGAAGCAAGTATTACATTATCTATCTATTATATATTTTGAAAGATCTGTGTGTTTGTGTGTGTGTGTGTTTGAAATCGATGGACTCGAAAACGACTAAGCCAATTTCGATGAAATTTGGTATTTTAGGGTATTTTCGGCCGGAGACGAACATAGGCATATTTATTTGTCCGTGCGACGTCAACTTTTCACGTGCGGAGGTCAAATCTATTTTTACGCCGTTTTTGCGCTAATATATTTCAGTTCGGTGCTCACAAATCGATTCGATATAGCGCGAATAATAAATTGCCAGTCATATAATTTGCACGGTTAGAATCTGTGTGGCTTCATCTTTCCAACGATATATAATATGTATGTATCCGTTTTAGTTATCTGCCTCAATTATTAGGTACAAGTGGTACGATGCTTTTATCAGGATAAAATCAATGCGTAATTTCTATGACGTCGTCAGAGGTCATAAAGTTAGATTACGTTAACTCTCACCCTGCCGATGCATTTGACTGTGTCGCGTTAACTCATCACCGGCCGAGGTATCCGCAAATGACATTGGGCTATATATCTCGGAAACGGGTGTAGCTATCGACTTGAAATTTGGTATGTGAATGTATCTTGCCCCGGATACGAATTTTATCGGGTCGCCGAGCACGTGCGACGCCAGCTTCGCGCATGCGCAGACGAGATCTCGGAAACGGGTTGAGATATTGACTTTAAATTTGGTATGTGAATGTATCTTGCCCCGGATACGAATTTTATCGGGTCGCCGAGCACGTGCGACACCAGCTTCGCGCATGCGCAGACCAGATCTAGGAAACGGATGGAGCAATGCAAATTGTAAAAAATGTTAACAATGCACCATGAGGTACATGTATCACATTTAAAACAGCTACTTGAAATCATTATTGAAATTATTTAGAATTGGTGGGGTGGTGAGACTATACAAACTATTTTTCAAATAATATAAAATGATATACTGTATGTATACACTTGTAAATATGTTATACCTATTGTGTTGACAACCCCAATTATTATGTATCAGTGTTATAACGCCAATTGGGAGAGGGGGTTATGTATAAGTGGATCGCACTTGTCCTCCAATCCCAATGCCAATCTGTATTGTTATATACTTATTGGTAATAAATATGTTTAAACTAACGGGTGGAGCAATCGACTTGAAATTTGGTTTTTTAATAGCCCGGACGAAGTCGGGTCACCTTCTAGTACTATATATTTTGAGACTTCGTATATATGTGTGTGTGTGTGTGTGTGTGTGTGTGGGTACTTCATAGAATCCAAAACGCGTGTAAAGATTGAGCTCAAACTTCCTATGTAAGTGTCAAATCACACCGACACGAACGTGGTCGCGGTTCAGAGAAGCTCAGAGCACCCGTTCTCCAATCTCAAATCACCGCATAGGCACGGCGGGGGTTAATCAAGTGATTATTTAATGAGCGTTTGTTTTTGACGCATCTCTATAAAGAGCGTCTTTTTCCCATTCAACGTTATTCGCATCTGCAGAGTTATACGGGAACGCAAACGTTATCGCTCGAAATTTATTCCCTGTGAGCACGGATGGCGCGCTCTGTTTTTACAGTATATACCTTCGGTATATACCGAAGTCATCCCAGATAATCACGAATATAGCATCAGATTTCTCCCCAGATATACCGTTATAAAGCTACTGGAATCTGCCAATCTACGGGAAATTCCAGGGAATGCCGATTGAGCTCAAACTTGCTACCTACGGGAAGTGTCATATATATGAGTGTGTCCTTTATAGACTCTAACCGATTGAGCTCAAACTTGCTAAATAAGAAAATAGCCCCCAAGCCGTAAATATCAACAACAACGATATTGCTACCTACGGGGAGCAACGTTATTAGCATCTGCAGAATTATGCAGAGAAAGTGCTTTCCTATTTTTAGAACGCAACACATGTTTACGTCGCGTTGGTGATTGAGGTTCACAACGGGGTTAATTGACTGTCCGCTCTTTGCGACGATGAGGTTCACGGCGGGGACTATTGTTATAAAGCTACTGGAATCTGCCAATCTACGGGAAATTCCAGGGAATGCCGATTGAGCTCAAACTTGCTACCTACGGGAAGTGTCATATATATGAGTGTGTCCTTTATAGACTCTAACCGATTGAGCTCAAACTTGCTAAATAAGAAATTAGCCCCAAGCCGTAAATATCAACAACAACGATATTACTAAATACACGTTTTCGGCAATGTGAGAGTTTTCCGGGAGCCGTGATGCCAACAACAACGACCCGAAGACAGATTTCCCGACGGGAAGCGTTCGTTTTAAATTCAATGCAATTTTATCGTAGAGAGATTTCACGAAACAGAGAATGCGTTGTCTGTCGTTCCTAGGAAGGGGGGATTTCTACGGGTAAATTTTTCCGCCAGAAACAAAAAAATTAATTAAAACAATTTACAATTTAATTAAAACAATATAAAATTTTAAAAAATTAACAATAAAAAAACAATTCAGAAACAAAATATATTAAATTTAAAAAACATTAAATTCATATTCAAAAATAAAAAACAAAAATAAATAAAAACAAAATAATTACAAAAATGTCATGTTTCTGAAACAAAGCCATGGGACGAATGCCGCCAGTGGCGGGCTAACCTGCTAGTATTATATATAATGTAAATATTATATGAATTAAACCATTTCAGAAAACATATTCCCAAATGTATTAGCATTATTTGTATTTATTATCAATATCATATAATATGATGAACTCATTTATTGATGTATATGTATGTTGTGTATTGTTTGTATAATGTTGTGTAAATACGTTGTATGGCATGTTGCAACTTAGATGTTGACTTTGCTAATAAACAATTCAATTCAATTCAATTCAAATATTCACTTACCTTAAACTGTTCAGAATTGGTGTCTAAATGTGTCTATTACAAGACCGAAAAATATTGTGGCCAAATTAAAACGAGAGGCCGATTACGATCGGCAGATGTTTAAACCATACCTTGGCCATAGTGATAAGCTATTTTCAGCTAGGAATCTAAAATCCATAACATTCAATGTAAATCTTCAAAGATTAGAACAAGTTTTTTTTTAAATACGCCCATCGGATCAAACCCATATTCGAATTATATCTGTATTTTGGGCTGAGAAACTCACATACCAAATTTGATTTCAGATATCTTTTTTTTAGTTATTGCAGCCCGATTGAATTATAAGTCGAATAAGGGCCATAACTCAATATTTATTTTTTTAGATCAAACCCATATTTTAACTTGATTTGTATTTTGGACTGAGAAACAGATATACAAAATTTGGTTCCGATCGTATACAAAAATGTTTGACAAGTGGTCAATCCGGACATCGACAATATGTGTACAATACTATGGTATGGGTACACATAAAAATAAAAATAAATTAATCAATAAATAGGGGCAAAGAGTGTGTCCAAATAAACCAATATAAAATGAGACATACCAAATGAAAG
Organism: Siphonodentalium dalli; assembly: GCA_032622095.1. Taxonomy (NCBI): domain Eukaryota; kingdom Metazoa; phylum Mollusca; class Scaphopoda; order Gadilida; family Siphonodentaliidae; genus Siphonodentalium; species Siphonodentalium dalli. Next base: position 203,378,936 of record CP136069.1, read on the forward strand.
TATCAGGAATGTTGAGAAGTGTTATTTTTTAACAACAGAAATCCATGCAAGTGAATGAGGAGATGAAACCTGGAGATATAATAGAAGAATGATTAATTGAAAAAATATAATGAGAACATCCATACAAATGAACAATATTTCAATTAAAACTTTTAACTCCACAAAAAAAAATCAGATCAAACCCATATTCAAACTCGATCTGTATGTTGGGCTGAGAAACTCATATACGAAATTTGGCTCCAATCAGATAAAAAAATGTTTGAGTTATGGTAGAATGCGTGAATTCTAAGTCGAAAAAGGGCCATAACTATTTTTAAAAAAACTTGAATCAAACCCATATTTGAACTCGATCTGTATTTTAGCCTGAGAAACCCATATACAAAATTTGGTTCTGATCGGATAGAAAATGTTTGAGTTATCGCATTATGCGTAAAGTGTCTGTGGACAGACGGACGGACACACGACGAGTGGTCAATCCGGACATCGACACTATGTGTACCATACTATGGTATGGGTACACATAAAAAAAACTTTGGCCAAATTAAAAAAACATTATGTGAAGCCAGGTTGTTATTAGACGGGGGGGGGGCAGGTTTGCATGGTACGATATTTCCGAAGTACGACATACTTTCGTCGCCTAACTTCGTCGGGATTGTCGATCTTTTCAGCGCCTTTGAATTAGCTTCCCGTATCCATTTGGGGTAAAAAGAAAGTTTGGCCAAATGAATTTTTTATTGGCTAATTTCGAAAATAATACCGAGAGTGATTCTATGGACATGGGTAGGATGTATATGTATATCTTTGGTGGTTATATATGACCATCGTTGTTGAGAATATGTATACGGGGTGACTGTATGGGTAATGTTGAGATGAATGGGTATACATTGCGTGACTGTATGATCATGAATGTGGTGAATATGTATACAGGGAGTGACTATGTGGTCATGGGTCAGACGTAAGAGTGTACCCGGTGTGCATACATGGTGACTCATTACCGGATGGTGTGTACACAATTGTATGGTCTTATGTGAGGTGTTTGTCTATAAAGCAGGTGGCCATATGACCATTGGTGAGGTGTATTTGTATGCATGTCATGGGTGGGTGTATATGTATATCTCGAGTGGCTATATGGCAATGGGTGTGGTGAATAGGTATACAGGGAGTGACCATATGGTCAATAGTGAGGTGAATATGTGTACAAGGAGTGACTTTATTACCCTGAATGTGGAGCATAGGTCTACAGGAAGTGACCATATGGTCATGGGCCATGTGTAGGGGTATACCTGGTGTACCTGCATGGTGACTCATGCCTGTATGGTCATTTGTGGGGTGTAATTGTATACCCAAGTGTGGCTGTATGGTCATTGGTGAGGTGTATGTGTATAAAGCATTTAGTTGTATGGCCATTGGTGAGGTGTATATGAATACCTGGAACGATTCAATGGTCATGGGTGGGTGTATATGTATATCTTGAGTGGTTATGACCATGGCTGTTTCGAATATTTATACACGGAGGCCAATAGTGATGTGAATATATGTATACAAGGAGGGACTATATTATAGTCCATCACTGTATGATCATGCATGTGGTGAATAGATATACAGGGAGTGACTATATGGTCATGGATCAGGTGTATGAGTATACCCGGTGTGCATGTATGATGACTCCCGGCTGTATGATCATGGGTGGGGCGTACGGATACATCAAATGGTGGCTGCATGGTCATGGGTGAGGTGTTTGTGTATAAAGTGATTGGTTTTATGGTCTGGTATATTTGTCTGGTCTATATACAGTGTGACTCTATGACCATGGGTGTGCCACAAAGGTGGGCTTATGGTGGCTATCGCTTTCCACAATAACTCAAGTATATGTTAATTAATAGAGATGTTTAGTTGTCAGTTGATTAAGTAACATTTTAATAACCAACTGAGTTACAATTTGCTACATTGTCAGAGCAGCATATAATAATGTACGGGATATAATTATATGGATTTTACCAAATCCGATTGCCATTTTGCAAGCCATCTTGAGTACGTTTGTCTAAAAACACCCCATTGTGACACATTTAAGACAGTTCAAAACGATAACACCTTTAATACCAAAGATAGTTCCATTTTACTTGAAAAAAATTGTCAAAACCTGAAAAGTTAATTTGTGCCGATATCACGTTTGTGAGAGGGAAATCCAACATTAATATGTCTGGTAATGTCAGTGGTTATAGTAGCAACTATTAACCAATGTGCATCAGCAATGTTAGTATTCAATGTATAGAAGGATTATAGTCGATTTTATTCATGAACGACAACTTGTAAGTGATTGCAATATATGCTGGGGAAATATAGCTACCATTTTCCATAATACGTCATAGGTCATAAGTCATATTTAGTCAAAGTGACAATTTTGGTTCCATTGAATTGGAATATTCATAGGTAAAGGTATGCCTCACTTATGCACAGTTCTGCTCATTTCTTTTTGTGATATGACTAGAATCCCAATGGTGATTATTTGCGAAATTTTATAGCACGTTCTGTAAAATAAAAATGTTTCGAGATTGGAAGGGCCTGCTACTCACATAATCGCATATTTCATTGCCCCAATGATCAGTTAACATAAAAAATATATAATAAATGCGGATTGCAGCGTGCGGCGGTGGATTCAAATTTGAAATCCAATGACCTGTTAACATGAAAAATATAAATAAAGTTGTAATTCTCAACCAGTTCCAAACAGCAGAAACTAATCTAGAAAATATTAGTGAAAAATAGTCAATTTTTTCACTTCCGGCGACCATATTGGAATGGGGAGTTCAGATTTTAACCCTAAAATGCTAGCATTGTGTCCTAGCTTCACAATAATATAATACATTTATATACATTTGTCAAGATTTTCTCTCTATAATTTGCATCAACCTAACTTATAGTGCCTCGTCTTAAAACACGGCGACCATGTTGGACGCCATCTTGTTTCGTATATACGCGGACACTTTCTTTCCGTGTTAACATTGCTTAAAATTTCAGGGACATAATAATGAATAAAATGAGTGAGGTGAAGTTAAGACCTATGGTGTGCGGTGTAGAAGTACCCTATCAGCTTCCTGACTGTCAACGACAACGTCATATATGTTCTTGCTACCGGTGGATAGAGTATTCCAATACCCACAAAATTACACATCGCCTGTTAAATGCAACCACAATGGCATCCCTCGTATATGGGATACCATTGCCCCCACCACATCATAATGGTAACACATTAGGGTACATGCACCAGGGGTCATACCAGCTCACGGACTAATGCAACAAATTGGGGTAGGTTAATCATAAAGATAAACAATATGACCTAAAGTTATAAAGACAGCATTTTTTTTACAATGACCTTGACCTTTCACAATGACCTTGACCCTTGAGATGAGTACTGGCGGTCCGTTATGGAGAATAGATTTATATAAATATTATTATATAACTATATCCAATCCTATCACCAATATACTTAATATATGATCATTTTCCAGAATTCTCAGAAATCACACACTGTTGCTATGGTAACACCAATTTTAGGAAACTAATTGATAAGAAGCTTGTTAACGTTGGTTTCTAATGTCTCCAGTATATGGGCTTTATGAAAATATATGTTGCTGAAAATTCACATAACATTTTACGAAACCCATTTTTTAAATTACACATGACAGGCTATTACCATGGCAAAGATGGGCAGCTCAGATACAAAATTGTCATAATCAGGCCCTGATTATGACCATTCAAATAGTTCAAACTGGAAAACGAAATACATCTATAAGGCAGTTCTTACAACAAATTGAAGGCAAGAAACTCCCGATTCTACATAAATTACATGGTTTGGGGTTATTTGCGAAATAAATGCATTTATGGGCAAGTGAATGTAGAATTACTTGTTGTAAATTAACTTATTAATAAATTACCTTGACCTTAGTGAATGACCTTGACACACATGTATCTCCCCATTTGTATTATGAAGTGGCCAATCACTTGTGTTCTCAACTTAGATACTAATATCAAACATAGTACCAATTAGTTTCACAGAAAGAGGTATTTCCCGTTTCCTCCCATTTCCAGATGCCGTTGCCATGGACACCAAATTCATTTCTCACCAGTATCTGGTAATCCGGGCATCCCCCGCCAAAAAGATTACCGTTTGTTCAAAGAACATATGTACAAAATTTCATGCTTTAATCCGGCCAGTCACGATTTTTTGGTTAATTGACTGGGCTATAGGTTACACACAACTAATTATTTTCCAAAGGCGACAGTGTTAACTAAAAGTCCCGCCGGCCATGGGTTAAGCCTATTTGAACTTCAAGTGGTCAATTTTCCCTTAGAACGTCATCCTCTGCACCAGTATGTGACAACAAATGCGCCCTTTTCGGTATTGTTTTCAAACGATAATCTTGCATTTCCACAACTACCCCATTTACTACACAAAAATCAGCAGCATAAAAATACCCAGACCCCTTCCCTAACTTCTGGACACCACTAGACTCTTCCTGGAGATCTAGACATACATGATCGCCATATTTACGTAGGCTATGATTTTCTGTTCCAGATTAGGTATATTTCCCTCAATGATAATCAACCAATCAGCAGCCAGTTTTTTTTTTATGCTGACTCGAGTTTCCCTACACAAATTCAAGAAGCGTAACTCTATATAATTAGTTGCTTGTAACCTATAATTGTAAAGAAAATCGACATTTGATCGTGTAAACCGCGCCAATTTTACAAAAAAAAGCTTTACTGTGATACGATAGTAATATAGGAGTAATTGAACATCCTATTATCTCCCAGTTGTACTTTAACCCACATACCCCGTTTTAAAATTAATCATTTTTTTGGGGTAAGAAATAACACCAATAATCGATTCATGATAACTCTGGAAGCACAGTTTAGTAGAAAAGATACTAATGTCTCATGTCATGCTTGTCGTAGACATATATACTGCACAGTGTCGCATGTCCCATGTCCATCCACTCACTAATGGGAATATTATGACCACAAATCTGACCACACCCAAATTTCAGGGTTTTTCATCATAATCTAATTTGTAAAATCCGACACGCGTGCATAACGCACACGATAGAAAGGCATATGTATAACTTTTGAAAACTAGTTACGTATCTCTACCATACGCTTTAAGGAATTTATCTGATTTTGAACAGTACAATGTTTAATTGGATTTGAAATAGACCCCCCCCCCCCTCAAAATTTCACAATCCGACGATGATTTGGTTCAATGATAGGCAGATGTCCCTTTAAATTTCAGTACTTTTTAGGAGTTTGAGTCGAATTCCTATTAGAGAAACTGCCATCACCTCGATTGTGTTATTTGAACATTAAAGGTCCACCCATGTGCACAAAATTGATGATTTTCATAAAATTTCGCCTCCAGAAAAAGTTGAAGTTCCGGCGACAGAGGGTTAATAAATGTCTCGCATAATCTGAAAATGATTCGGTAGGGCGTAAAAATACCATAGCTCAACAAATCGAGACAGTCTTTGTTTATCAGTGCTTCTAAATTCGCTGCCTTGAACGATATTTGAAAAATGTGAATTTTCTGCCTATAGGTTACACACAACTAATTATTTTCCATAGGCGACAGTGTTAACTAAAAGTCCCGCCGGCCATGGGTTAAGCCTATTTGAACTTCAAGTGGTCAATTTTCCCTTAGAACGTCATCCTCTGCACCAGTATGTGACAACAAATGCGCCCTTTTCGGTATTGTTTTCAAACGATAATCTTGCATTTCCACAACTACCCCATTTACTGCACAAAAATCAGCAGCATAAAAATACCCAGACCCCTTCCCTAACTTTTGGACACCACTAGACTCTTCCTGGAGATCTAGACATACATGATCGCCATATTTACGTAGGCTATGATTTTCTGTTCCCGATTAGGTATATTTCCCTCAATGATAATCAACCAATCAGCTGCCAGATTTTTTTTTTATAGCGTAACTCTATATAATTAGTTGCTTGTAACCTATAATTGTAAAGAAAATCGACATTTGATCGTGTAAACCGCGCCAATTTTACAAAAAAAAAGCTTTACTGTGATACGATAGTAATATAGGAGTAATTGAACATCCTATTATCTCCCAGTTGTACTTTAACCCACATACCCCGTTTTAAAATTAATCATTTGTTTGGGGTAAGAAATAACACCAATAATCGATTCATGATAACTCTGGAAGCACAGTTTAGTAGAAAAGATACTAATGTCTCATGTCATGCTTGCGATAGACATATATACTGCACAGTGTCGCATGTCCCATGTCCATCCACTCACTAATGGGAATATTATGACCACAAATCTGACCACACCCAAATTTCAGGGTTTTTCATCATAATCTAATTTGTAAAATCACAGTCGTCTCGTCGAATAGCTCACAGCAGAGAAGAACAATACTCGCGGTGCTAGTTTGTGGACATGAGCCATGATAGTGGGAATGAAATGGGCCACCCCTACACCTGGTTGGTGCATGTTTAAGATATAGAATGTCATGCGTGTCGGTGGTTTTTTTGTTTGGTTTGGTAAGATTGTATTTCCACATCTGTTTTGAAGCCGTTCTGATTCAACTTGACCAGACGTATAATTTTGTCTGGATAATACTATGCTAGCCTCCCCAGAACAGTCGGATGGACTAAAGGATAATGTCTTTATAGAATGAAGGTATGCGTTTTTGTTATCCTCTCTCAGGGTTAGTGTCAGTATGTGGGCGGTATTCAAGAAAATGTGGTGCATTTATTTCACTATGTATTTAAATAACAATTTATAGTCGCGACGGCAATGGCTGTGGACGTTGGGGAACGTGACCTTTATGATCATATAGCTTTATATATATAACTTTAGAATATAGTAGTTACTATGTCTCTTGCAGGAAAATGGTCGGAATGGTGATGTTACCAAGAAATCACTTAGTGTACCCAACGTATGTTGAACTGAATGCAAGATCTCATCAACGTAACATTCCTCTGGATGTTCTTCGCGTTGAACAATTCACCCTTGTGTTGATGGCATTTGTACTTTCTTGAACCATACCGACCACCACCCAGCGTGAGTATGACATATCAACCAACTATCAAAGGTATCGCCTTTACGACTACGTACACCCCAGTATGTGTGGGGCTTATATAGTAGTAGTCAATGGTACACGCCTGGTTCAGTTGATTATGAACGGCTTCCAAACGGATGGGAACATACAATCTTAGCATACAAGGAAAGAAAAGCCACGCATGAGATCCTGTCTGAATCTAAAACATACCCCAAAAAAGGGGCGGTGCAGTCACGGTCCAATTTCATTTCCACTATCATGACACATGCCCACAAACTAGCACCGTGTGTATTGTTATTATCTGCTTAGATCTGTTCGATGAGACGATTGCTGGATGCCAACACGATTATTCTTAGGATCATGGTCAAGAAGTGTGGGTATATTATGCATTATGGTCTTCTACGCCTTAGCAGAAAGGCATCCGTCAAATGTCAGGCTTTCAACATTCGAAGCCATATACAGAAGTTGTCCGGGTACGTCAGTGCATTATATGAGTATTTGAATTGATGAACCATATATTGAGAAGTGGCTGTTTGGGAAGATCACTAGGTATACATGTTGTTATCCCCATTACATGTAGGTCACCAAAACTGAAAATACGCAGATAGAGAGGTCCTTCTGAAAGCTAGTATACGTATCGACCGCATACCTTTCTAGTTTATCGCACAAGATGACGCTCAGATCCCATATGTAGCATCTGAATTATATCACGAATGAAGCTCGCGAAGAATAAGGATAATAATTCCCAGCTTTCGAGACAAACACGTGAGCTGGACAACGGCATATGTATTGTTTGAAAAAAATCCGATTAGTGGGACCCTTCTACAAAGAAGTGTAGAAAACTGTGTTGGTGTGAGCGAGATAGATTAATCTGACGAAGAGACGGAAACTGGTCCAGATGATGTTGAATGTGGCAAATCAGAATAACATGAATAAGCTCAGGTACTATTGTTTTGATTCTTGGAGGTCATACTATGACTATTCGGCGCACCTATATATGGTTACGGTCCGTATGGGCGCTTAGTGGAGAATGGATTTCGAATCGAAATGCCTCATCGCGATTATTAATTGTGGGTTGTCATCCTTCCAAAAGGCTAAGACTTATGTTGGAACTAATAAATGACTTATAGTATGTACCGTTTCGTCCAAACTAGTTTAAATTAGTATGTGATAATATCGACTTCTTTTCAATTTCTGGCCGCCAGTTTGGCCGCCATCTTGACTATGAGAGTTTGCCAAACTCAAATGAATACTTCATATCAATGTTCCATATGAACATGTAATTGTGGGCAGAATTCGCGTAACAATAACGCCCATCGTAAAAAAGTAAAGGAATGTGAGCTTGTTTTCAAATATCGGTCGCCATTTTGGCCGCCATCTTCGAATTGGAAAACAATTTCTTCCACGAAATGCAAGGTAATTACTTCACATCAGTATTCTCAACTCAACTGTCAGCATGTGTGCAGTTGAGTTGTCTCGAAAATAATGCCCAATGATGTGAAAATGAGGGAGGGAATTTCGGTGATTTTTCAAAATCTGTCCGCCATTGTGGGCGCCATTTTGGATTTGGGGGACTTTTATTTGGATATGGTACAAGGACAGTTCTTCGCCTAAGTGTTCCCAACTATCAATAGTAAGCAGGTGTGGAGTTGTCATGACAATAATGCTCACTGATGTTAAAATAAGCGATTTCTGTTTTTTTTTTCTATTTCTGGTGGCCATTTTGGCCGCCATCTTGAATTTGGATGAATATTTCTCAACTCAGGTATAAGAGGAATCCTAGCTCGAGTATCTCCTGCACATATATATGCATCGGTGTTTATATGATAGCAATAACATTCATTGATTCGAAACATTACATCCCGTTATTAGCGTCGATTCGGCTTTGACCTGTTATACTGGCATTTGGGAAAACGTGATATCGGACACAAATATCGCACAATGAATGTATATTATGGTCCTCGTGTGTTCATCAATGACTCTTCTATACGATAAATGTATAACATCACGCCAAGATGCCAATATTTTCCCACAGAGACAAACGAAAGGTGGTGAAATGTCAGAAAAATAGCATATTTTCAAATTTCGGCGGCCATCTTGGCCGCCATATTGGATTCTGGTGTCGGATTTCTGGCTAATTTGTAAGGGTTATATATTAGCATAACTAATCGAGCGGACAACAAGACCGCATGTGATATCATCTTTACTATAACGGCGATCAAAGAGACCTGGTGCATTTAACAAAAATGGCCGCCATGATGGACGCCATCCTGTCTGGAGTCTCTGCGGCTACTTATTTTTCTTGTTAACAACCGAAAAAAAATAGAGGAGACATTAAGCAAGAAAATTAGTGGGGTGAAGTCCTGGGGGGGGGGGGGGTACAGAGGTCGACCAATATCTCCTGGACGAATAAGTTTGTGACTAAACTCATTCGTTCTACCCATTTTATCACTGAGACATAATTTGTTACTGTGGAACCATACTATAGTAAATCAAATTTATTTCATTTTCGAATCAGCTGAAAAGTTGACCGTTTTGAGAATTTGGTTGGAATATTCACCACTTACAATAGAATTACAAATTTAATCACTCAATAAGTTTAAATAACATATAAATATCTTATCAATGATCTCTAATTTACACCGACAAGCTTGAAAGGTACTCAATCCGATTAAGCGCCCCTAAATTACTATTTCTTTGGTTTCAGGGGTAAACAATATTTGATTCGAGTCGAGGAACCCACCCACAAAAGCTCAGAGTGATCAGATATTGATTTTGGAAGTTTGTTATTTCTCGAGATGTGTACTAATAATTGCCACAGAAACACTTATTCAAACGGACGAAGAGGGATAACTCTAAAATCAAGTGGTAATAATAACGCAATTTTGACCGAGACCATCCTTTTGACGGCATGTTTTGAGCCACTAACAATAGAAATAACAAAACTTCAAAAATTGATATCTGATCACTCTGAGCGTTGATGGGTAGGTTCCTCGACTCGAATCAAATATTTGTTACCCCCCGAAGCCAAAGAAATAGTAATTTATGAGGGTCTGATCGGATTGAGTACCTTTAAGTATACTGTCAAACCAGTTGGATCTTTTTGCCTAAATATTTAATGTGTATGTACTGGCCTGTAATTAATTCACCGTTGTGCAGCTAATCCAGCTATATAATTCACACCACAAAAGAAAAAAGCAAACAGTGACAAAATTATGTCACCAGGCATATTGTGTCATATGATCTAAGTCATGGACCTAATCTGAATGTGCCATTTTCTATCACCCATTTGCTAAAAATTTACGCGAATGCCTTTATATAATTAATGCATGCCGTAAATGGGAGCTGTGCCTTTCGAAAATATTCAATATCACACTGAAAACGCGAATAATTGTGATTTAACTCAACTACGAATTGGCGCGATTTTTATCGAAAGTGCACCACCAGTCCTGCATTGTGTAACGAGTTTTCGGAAGAGCAACGGAGCGTTTTGCTCTTGTTTTTAACTGCTTCCTAATGCTATTTACAGAAAGTAACATACACAGAAACTGATGGGGAGTGCTAATTAACAGGCGGATTTTGAATGTAGATTATTCATTTTTAACTTGAATTATATTCACTTGTACACGCTCGAGAATTTTCCAATGTAAATGCACTTAGAATGGACACTGTTCGATAATCTGGCTAAACTGGGGTTATTCCGGGACACGAATGTATCAAAACGTGTAGTGTATGATAGAAACATTACTTTAGAACCTGTCGGAAGTTCGAAATATCTGTATCAAAGTATTCCTGTATGTGTTCTACTTTATAGCATTGAACACACACGCAGCAGGGAATATATTTTCTTGTTAGTGCTTGTTACGTAATAATCTATTTCACAGTAGGGGTGGTATCAACTCGTGATTGCATGATTTCTTTTGCCACGTGTGTGAGTCGATATTGCAATAAACATTAAAGGTACTCGATCCGATCAGAGGGTCCCCATCTCAACAGATTCCAACAACAACAATCCGATCAGAGGGTCCTATATTACTATTTCTTTGGCTTTTGGGGTAAAAAAAAAATTGATTCAAGTCGAGGAACCCATCAAACAAAGCTCAGAGTTATTAGATATTGATTTTTGAAATTTGTTATTTTCTCGAGATGAGTACTAATAATTGCCTTCAATTTCGTAATCTGCTCGAGATGTGTACACCAAATCACTATTCAAACAGACAAGGATGGATAACTCTAAAATCAAGTGGTAATAATAACGCAATTTTGACTGTGTTCTGGGACAGAAAGTATTCCCGATAATGACAAATAATAGATTTCTAAAATCGATATCTAAAAACTCTGAGCTTTGATGGGTGGCTTCCTCGACTCGAATCAATTATTTTTGACCCCCAAAGCCATTGAAATAGTAATTGAGAGGAGTTTTATCGGATTGAGTACCTTTAAATTGATTACCCGGAAGACATTCCAAGATTGTAAGGGATGCAAATCAAACTCGGCTCAACAAAATGACCTATTTCGTGCATGCCATCTCGAACTGGGACCTACACCTACTGCGGAATAATGCGGCACATTATTACAGAGGAAGAGGTATTAACTAAGGTATATATATTAGCTGCACTGTATTTGAGTCAATGTTATAAACTTCCCTGTAAGAATGTGAAAAAGTTCCCATGATTTGAACTGGTGGAATATGATTTCTGCGGGCGTATACCCAGAGTAGAGATTCATGCCATGATATATATATAACTTCCCTGGTATCCATTTTTTTTTTTAAATTTGTACACATCCCTTCATTGCACGTTTATATGTTGAAATCAATTGGAAACAAAATAGACATATGGGGAGAGTTATTATCTGCTATTATCAACGAAGGCTATACGTGCATGCTATAATTATATAATTGAACCAATCGGAGTAATCGATAATCTGAACGGGCATGTGTGGAACAGGGGTACACATAATTACAGCTTACTATCTCACCGATATTAATAGGGATAGGCATATAGACCCCGAAGCCACGACAAATAATTTTCGCGGCTGGCTCAACCAATTTCGTGGCTGGTAAGCTAGCTAAGCCGGCTCAATCGCGACGTTCGTGGCTGACGATATAATAATGGCGGCTCAGCCGGCTGAGACGTTCTCGTTCAGCGTATTTTCGTTTCCGAAATTGTCCTTATCCCCAGCTATAGACCCAAAGTCCTTCGTTAATTTTTGCCATTATGGAAAAGTCCAACACCAAAAGAATACGTGCGTGTGGTCTTGAAATCTACGGGTTCACCACAAACGCTAAAAAAAACCCTGCAAGAATATACTATGTATAGTTTCCCACCTAATCGGTATAAGTTACATTGGGAATTCTGTCGAATTCAGACTGCTATCATCATGCACTGTCATCTTGCGATATATGCATGCATATTTGAAGGATGAATCCGATAGTAAAGATATAATATTTCAAACTATTTTCTTTATTCTATTCTACAGGTTATATGCATATATTGACAAATGCCAGAAATGTCTGATACTGAGTCGTGTCGAAATAAACAATTTATATTTTAACCCTTTCAAGTTTCAATGCTGAATGGATGCTCCCATTCAGTTAGACGAAAGCATGCATTGGAATAGTCTATTCCACATTGAGAGGCCCAGGCGTTCTGATGCATGTATGCCGATATTAGGCAATGCGGTTTCGTTCTTTGCGATTCACAGTACAGTTGTGCTTGATATATATAGCCCATGCACACGGCCATTTTAAAATTCCGGTGGCGGAGTTTTTTTCATGTGGCTGACGTTAGGATAATATGGCTGGCGGCGGCTTGTGGCCACTATGGATGGCGGTGACGTGCGATGGCGGCTTCGTGCACTAGATAGGCACAACTGTCATGATATACTACAATCTATTTATTCCATAAATGCCTTAATAAAGCTCAATCCACCATGAGGAAATTGCGCTATATATACTAGTAAGCACCTATAATGCTTGTTGCCAAATCATCTTCTTCTCTTCGAGTCTATATGCATACTATATTGTCATGTTTCACACTTATGTATACATTTTGGTAAGAAATAAATATTGTGATGGTTACAGTTATGCCCTGTGCCAATGCATTCTCTTATATATGCGAGTCGACCATAGGTCGCCTCGCATATATAAGAGAATGCATTGGCCTAAAAAAAAATCTTTTTTACCATTTTTTCTTACATTCTTTAACAATTTTATAATTTTTTATTACATTTTTTAACATTTTTTATAATATTTTTCTACATTCTTTGACAATTTTATCATTTTTAATATGTGTTAAGCCAATGCATTCTCTTATATATGCGAGGCGACCTATGGTCGACTCGCATATATAAGAGAATGCATTGGCACAGGGCCGTTCTGTTGGGTAAAGGGTTAAACCAATCCACCACAGTGTTAAGCTGTTTTCTATGACATGTTTGTATGTTCAGCATTTACCACTGGTTTAGAGGTCTGTCCTTTTTAACTTTTTGTTTTGTCTTTTCGTCCCGCTTCGTCTAGTATCCCCGATGAGGGTGTTTTTAATTAAGCTGATGGTGAATTAAAATAAATAAATTTGAGTCCCCCAAGCAACTTATATGTATATACATGAATGCATGTGGCAGTACAATGTGGATACCACAATGTCACAAGGGACGTGGCCGCTGTCAATATATTCCAGTTTATTAGAGGTAGAAACCTATATTTCACAATTTGCACTTGTTGAAATTTTAAATATCAGAAGAATCTTATTTCATTTTTAAACTATTTGTTGTTTTCAAGCATGCTATCACCACCCCCATATATCACTACGTCACTGTGGGTAGTTAAAGAACTGCGGAATTGAACAGTAAATTGAACCAAGTGAAGTGCATCACAGGAGCTTGGAATTTGGTCAAAACCCCTCTTTTATTGGCGGAACCACCACCCGGGACCAAAGGTCACGGAAGGAACGAAACAGAAAATTGTTGCCACCTATTTTGAACTCAACTGTATTCCTACAAAAAATATATTTTCACTAAAAACTTTTGGTACCTCTTACACCTTAGATGCCAATCTACAACATTCCATAGGTATATTTTTCCAGTTCTTCGAAAACCTCACTTTATTTCGGTAATGTATTGTAAATTCACCAACGAACACAAATCTGCGACACCTCCATCATCCGTTGTAGAATCTGAATGACAAATGGCACAAAACCATTTTTCCGGAATAACAAAGTCGGAACGAAATAAAATCGAAACCTAAATTGAAAGCCCGCGAAATTCAAAAATATTTGAAAGTGCGTGCGATTTTCTAACTTAGGCGCCAGAAAACTTAAATCTGTTTATGTTTGCGTCATACTATGCTCGTTTTTGAAGATCTAATCCTGATGTTTTGTGCATTTTCCTGAAAATTTCTGTATTTTTCTGTGTCTGCTGTTCTTCATTAGACTGAATGGTAATTTGTACATATATTTAATATTTAATTTATTTCTATTTATGGCACGACCACCTGGTATAGTTTTTTCTTCTTCTTGTTTTATGTTCGTTATGTACAGGTAGGCGTATATGTACTACTTGACTTTGTACTGCTACTGGTTGCAATGATTGGTCATACGGGGACCAAAACTCTCTAGCTCCCTCTCTCTCTCATAGGAGCTTGTGTCGCGCTCCGTTGTATAGGCCTAAAATATCCATCATATAATAGTAATAGTAATCAACCAACTGATTACTGGTCGAATATCACGAAGTAGAAGAAAAAGAAATATAGACTCACGGGGAGGCCTGGTATATATGCCTATGCATGAAGCGATTCCTTTGTGCGTTTTGGTGCAGATTCGTTGCCAGAATATCTTAATTATTTCCACATCAAATGCTGTTTTTTACTAGTTCTGACGAACAAATATATGTCTTAATTGATGAGAGAAGACATTTTTCTTGAGTTAGGTAACGATATTGGCCATGCATATATAGAACGAGTGTTTAGTTTCGCGAAATTCAAATTTGTCAATGTAGGGTACAAAAACTCGCCATTAATATGCCAAATACAGTAACAAAATGTAATAAGATTCTTTAATGTAAGAGCACAAAATTAACCTGCGTATTCTTCACAGTATACGTTTTATTTGTGCGTTTGCAAGTTGTATATAATACAAACTGGTTTACCGAATAACTAGTTTATAAATTTGAGTTAGTGATAAACTCGCTAACATAAATTTTATTTAATAAGCAACTATAAGTATTGTCAACTGTACCGGTACCAGGATCTATAAATAGTATACGTCACTCGTAACGAATCAGCACCAAAACTCTCAAAGAATGGCTTTATGCATATGATTATATAGCCTGTGCTCATGAATTGGAAATTCAATTTTTAAATCCAAGACAGCTATAGCCACCATCGGCATTGTTTTTCTCAAAATCAAAAATACCAAAAAAATATTAAAAACATTACTTAATGTAACTTTCGCTGATGGGGTCACTGTCACAAGGCTCCGCGATCCGATCACATTCGTAGCCAGGTTTTTTAATCGATCACAAATGTAGCCAGCTTTTCTATGGCGATCACATTTGTAGGCAGCTTTTCATATTCAGGCGAGCCTCAATGAACACGATCAGGTTAATCTAATTTTTCTGAGTTGATGGATGAAAACAACTTGAATTTAGTTTTGATATAAGTTCATTTATAACCTGATGTTTCGGATCAATGTCGTTGGAATGCTCGAATTATATTCCAATATAAGTTGATAAACGAAGTCAGTTTTGGAGCATGACGTCCACATTTTAGTCACGAACGTGATGACGTCATATTTCGGGCAATATAAACCACGAATTAGAAAAGCTGACTACGAATGTGATCGCCGGTGAAATAAGCTGGCTACACTGGCTACGAATGTGACCGTCACTGACCGGAGTCTTGTGACAATGACCCCATCGGCGTAACTTTCATCGTCGATGAAACGAGTGGCTGAAATCCGACGGCGGCCATGTTTCTATGACTAATTACACGACGATCGCACCAATGTTACAGTCTCTAGCAATGATTCGTTCTCATTTTGATACCAATGTCATGACCCATGAACAATTTAACGATGATCGGTTCATCGACATAGGCCTAGGCTCTAGGCAGTGTTATTGATTTAATTATAT
The DNA here is from genome assembly GCA_032622095.1 of Siphonodentalium dalli. NCBI lineage: Eukaryota > Metazoa > Mollusca > Scaphopoda > Gadilida > Siphonodentaliidae > Siphonodentalium > Siphonodentalium dalli. The sequence continues at coordinate 203,395,146 of CP136069.1, forward strand.
ATGCGGTGTTGTCGCTGAAATCCGACGGCGGCCATGTTTCTTTGAGAATTCACAGCAAAATGACTCGTTCCCATCTATATGTCAATGTCAACCTCCGTGACAAATTTAATTATGATCGGACCAACACTGCGACCTCTTGCCCACGGTGCTAAATGATGCAATTTTGAAATCCAAGATGGCTGTTGGCGGCCATTTTTTTCATGCAAATAAGCCCAAAATGACTCGGTGTCGTCTATATATCAGTGTCATGATCGGTGAACAATTTCGTGATGGTATAGGAGCACCGACACAGGCTCTAGGCTGTGTTATTGATTAAGATTTATCTAGTATTATCACTTAAATCCACGATGGCTGCGAGTGGCCATGTTTTTATGCAAATGAGCCCAAAATAATTCGTTCCCATCTAGACGCCAATGTTATCATCCATCAAAAAGTTCATGATGATCAGTGCATCGGTACGGTCGTGTAATAAACATGTAATCAGCAGCTATGTTCGAAATTATAAACGGTACTTTCATGCTATCCGTCTCCGGATCATAGTTTTAAAGTTTCCGCATATTTCGGTACCATTTCCGCTACTCAGATTCTACAACGGATGATGGAGGTGTCGCAGATTTGTGTTCGTTGGTGAATTTACAATACATTACCGAAATAAAGTGAGGTTTTCGAAGAACTGGAAAAATATACCTATGGAATGTTGTAGATTGGCATCTAAGGTGTAAGAGGTACCAAAAGTTTTTAGTGAAAATATATTTTTTGTAGGAATACAGTTGAGTTCAAAATAGGTGGCAACAATTTTCTGTTTCGTTCCTTCCGTGACCTTTGGTCCCGGGTGGTGGTTGCGCCAATAAAAGAGGGGTTTTGACCAAATTCCAAGCTCCTGTGAGTGCATCGACAAACATATAAAGAGTGACAAGCTGCATGGCATTGGTCATTCAGAATTGCGATTGGACCAATGCAATGCTTATATTAAGGAAAAACTAATGTGTTCCGTGAATCAATTTCAATGTCTAAACTCAAGTTGACATTGTGCAACTAAGCGGATTATCGTTTTATTATTTAATTATTCTCAACAGAACACATTTATCCCGTGGAGACAATTTAAGACCCATCAGAAACGCATCTTATTATATGAATGTAAATTGACCTCCCAAAATCCTATACTAATTCCTATCAACAAAAGACGGTCATTTCATTATGTTCACTCCTCTTCTATTTGAAAACGGAACGGGTTAACATTACATCGACGAGAGGTTGAAGGTACTCAATCCGACCAGAGGGTCCCCATCTCAACAGATTCCGACAACAACAATCAGAGGGTCCTATATTACTATTTCTTTGGCTTTGGGGGTAAAAAATATTTGATTCGAGTCGAGGAACCCAACAAACAAAGCTCAGTGTTATTAGATATTGATTTTTTAAATTTGTTATTTTCTCGAGATGAGTACTAATAATTGCCTTCAATTTCGTAATCTGCTCGAGATGTGTATCCCAAAACACTATTCAAACAGACAAGGATGGATAACTCTAAAATCAAGTGGTAATAATAACGCAATTTTGACTGTGTTCTGGGCCAGAAAGTATTCCCGATAATGAAAAATAATAGATTTCTAAAATCGATATCTAACAAATCTGAGCTTTGATGGGTGACTTCTTCGACTCGAATCAAATATTTTTAACCCCCGAAGCCATTGAAATAGTAATTGAGAGGAGTTTTATCGGATTGAGTACCTTTAACATAAGATTCCACTGACCTCCCTTGATGTTGAAAGACTTAGAAGCTATAGTCAACCCATCTTCCACGAAGACGAGTCCAACTAATACACGCCAAACAGTTTGTCAAGTGGTTAACTGTCAGTATCAGGCTAATATGTCAAAGGCGCCTATGCCAATTTTTATTAACTGCCCAAATGTTACAATTAACTGTGGTAAGGTTGAATAATAATTATGTTTGATGCTGGGTGTGATTGTGTATTGTTATATTTTGTTATGTTCCATTAAAATTCATTAACCACTGATATCTTAGAAATCCGTCCTGGCAATAGCAGCCTCGAATGTGCTCTAAGATCGGGGAGGTAAACTGTATTATTTGTGTCAACCTCGAAACAATGCGATAATTGTATAGTAAGATAGCGACGTTGGGAAAGCTTGCCGGGACAAATACGTCAAAAACAAGGCGGAATCGAGATAGGCGATAAACTTATGGAATCACTGAAATAAATGGTTTCCCATAGACGACAGTGTTAACGTTTCAGCCAAATTCACCGAATTGAAGCCTGCAGGCCACTCCAGTGATGTTTATCCAGCTAGATTGGCACCAGCTGATCACGAAAAGTATACGTCTATACGACAGTGCTATCCCGCAGCCAAATTTTACCTGGAAAAACCCAGAACTACAGCAGCAAGTTAAATAAATTTCTCGGCCACAAAAATCCATTCCCCCATTAATTCACCCGTTTAAATTATTTATATATGATGTACAAATCAAATGAACAAGATGTCATCCTTTAATAACGTGTCACATGTATCAGGTGAAGGTCGTTCTTCAGTTATCTCAACCTCTAGCATCCCACGGTGCACTTGCTCCCTGACTGGAACACATTTAGCTCCCTGGTTCCTTATCGTTCTCAGATCACTGATCGTGGCATCGATGGTTGATTCGTGATGTCCTTCGTACAGGGAATGCAGATGGCGACACAAAGTCCGACCGATACTACGTGTCGGATTCAAACCCTAGACCGTGTCGAAGGTGTAGCTGAGAGGTCGGCCCACTAACCGAGGTATCCGCTGGATCCGTTGGCATCTTGTACGTTGCCCCATTTGTATGATCGACCGAAATGGGCAGAGGTCGGAACATAAGATATATGCCCTATATATATATAACCTGCGCCGCAGTCTCCTGGGGGACAAATACTAGATATACCAATAAAATAGCTACTTTACCAGTGACGATATACAATGTAGTATGTATTGTTATATCTGACACGTTTACCCTTGAGGCTGGGGCCTGCGCTGGTCGGCGACATCTTAATTCATGGTCGGGATTTCGAGGTGGATTGAACTTCGCGGGCCACTCTGCACCAGGTACGTGGTGACAAAGGACTGGCTTGCTGTGCTGTTTGTGTGGGTGTGTTGGCGATGGGAAGGGGGGGGGGGTCTCACACCCTATGTTTGGTAAAACAAATTCAACAATTGGAAATTGCATGCCTGACATAACATATACATTATAGTTGGGAATTTCACACCAAAATTCGGCTGAAATTGTGCTTATATAATCGCATATATTCCAACGTTATGTCAGAGGCCTCGGTGGCTGAGTGGGTTAGGGGTAAAATTCCAATCCGTCTCGCCAGCCAGCGCTGGCGTTGAGGTTTAAAATCCACATGTTTCCATCGTGGACTTTGTAACTCTATATAGTTATCTGCATGGTGGGGTTGCCAGTTACTCGCCGATGGCCGGTTGTTTGCCGCACATTGTCGTCGAGTTTATCAGCCATTGAAATCACTGTTCGCCAGTAGATAGATGCGAACAACGTATCTGGATCATACACACACGCGACAAACCTTAGATGAGACAATGTTTAATCATATCAGAGATACACAAATACACGCGCTTTCAGAAGCGACGACCAGACAATAATTAATCACACACATACATGTACCAATCTACAATACAACACCATGGCGCAACCACTTTTCTTTCTTCCCGCTGTCTCTATATATACTCAATGGAATAAAAGAAACCAAAATGAAGTCCGTGATACAAATCAATATCGTAATTACTATCATGTAACTTGTTGGTATGGTATCTGTCCAATACATGATCAAAAGTATATGTAGGAAACACATGCTGTCTAGAAGCATGTCACATCAGATATAATTAGGTCAAACTGTAACAAGCAGCGTTCTTATCACTCCGGTGCAACTCACAGCTATTGGAGATTAGCGGACTGTCATCTCAAGTCTTAAGAACTATTATGAACCTGAACATCGTCTATCACGGTCACGGAATCTGGGGATTTCTAGAATAGCACCGTCCTTGTCACGGAAATCCACCAGCAACAGTGTTCCAGTCCAACAATAACATATGTAGCTTTGTGATGGTGAAGGCATAGGTTCACTCTTGCTACACCATTCCTGCCCGGCATCAAAATGCAGGTCTTGGAGTTGGAGCTCAAAACAGCTGGAATGAGCATGCTTCTGATTGATATCTGAGTAATAGGTATCAATGCATACATGTGTACATCCTCCCTCACCACATCCAGAATCTGAACAATCAGATAGTAATTGAATGGTTTCCGTTGTCCTTATGTGGGTATGTGGCAACATTCCGACCGCCAATCCTTTCTGAATCCATGTGCTGGGACATATATTCATTATTTCCGAGACATTTAGAGTGTGTTCCGATGTCACGTCTTCACCAGTGTAAGCGAGATAATGATTATCAGTTGTGTCGGGTTCAGTCTGAGAACATGCGGAATGTACATATGGCTGTCCGTTGTCAAGCGGGTTTGGACAATCAGCATTACCTAATCCAGTATCACTCTTAGATATTAAGTTGATCCAATATGTGTGATGATCATTGTGTCCGATAGTACAGAAGATATCGGTTGATATATAATTATGTTCCCAGTTATAACTATAACGTATTGTACAGATAAACACAGCACATCGAGATATAACTAATAGAATAGATACAATCATAATTATCAAGATCATATTCTAAATTGGATGTGACATGTACTACCATCTTATATGTTGGAAGGATCAGACCACGGTCGTTCCACCATACCGATGGCATGATACACGTCACATGGTAGGTGTATCATATACATCATACCTTATTAGGATGCATGATATGATACACCATACGTTGTAATAACTACTGGCGTCGAGAGATACGAAGAACCACTCTCTCTCCATCAGCCGATCCGACTAGACCTCTTTTATCGATGCTCCTGCTGTGTTTATCACTATGACCTATACACATATAAAGTTATCAAAAGCTACGGACAGTTATTGTTATCAATGTTCCGACACGGCCAATTCAAAATCTAAACAATTGGTTTGAATGCTACTGTCACTGGATGTGATCGGTTGGTTACTAGAAACTTGCGTGAAGCTAGACGTTTGAAATTGAAGTTGATCATCAGGACATCCGTACACATAACCATTATCATCTCCAATGAGAACAACTGCTTTGCTGGGACGCACAGTAATGTCATTAGTCATCATGAATGACAAACCAGCAGAAATGTCCAGATCAAGGCTATCAACAACTGCAGCTTCTAGAAAAAGTTCATTACCTTTTCGATTCACCACAACTTCTGTGAAACCAATGTCATATAGACCGGCCCCCAGATGATGGTAGTGTCACACGAAAGGGTAGAAATTTTGACGCTATCTCCAATTATCCTTGCCCCATGGGGGTTCCAAAACACTGAGGTATCCAGGGCGGAGCAGGTGGAAAATACATTTTTTTTTTCCTTTTCAGTGTTTTCGACCTGCAAATTTCAGTATGATCAGGACAACCAATAAAATAAGACAAATGTCGAATAAAATATACTTCAATATCAGATATTTATTCTATCTGGGCTGCTTAACATTAATTATGTGCAAAATTATATTATCCAACAATTTTTGTGAAAAATTCACGAAAATGCCCCAAAAAAATGCATAAATTGCAGTGCTTTTTCAAAAATGTTTTCCAGAAGATTTCCTATAAAATTTTCATTTTTTGGTATAAAGCTCTCAGTGCATTTTCAGCATTATATACCTGATTTACTAATATCAACATCACAAGCACTGATATCAAACAAACCGAGATATTTCCAAAAACTTAACCCTGCCCCTAAAACGGATTTTCTATCTGAAAATACCTGCCAAGTCAAAATAGCCCGTTTTCGTTCCGTTTTGTTAACCAATTCAGAGTCTTATCATATATCATGGAATTAGCATGTATCTGAGAAGGTTTATGTAATGGGAGGGTCTATTTTGTTTAAATATTAGTTTTTTTGGGGTTTAAATTAGCTAAAATGTTGATTATTTTTAAGTGAAAAATTTATGAAAAATTCCCATGACTCATTTTTATGGATACAGCTGCACGACATGCACCCACAATAAGCAAAAAATCATCCACAATACCAGACATGAAATGCTATAATCATGTATAAGACCATAATTAAGAAATAAAGTAAAACTTAACCCTACCGTGACCCCAAGATAGTTTTCTTAATGCTTTCAATTTTATGCTATATGCTACTGAAAGGTCATGCAGACTAGTTGATATAATGCATACCATATATTGCAATAGTACTGCCCATGGATTATCAAATCTTATCTTCACTGTCACTGTCAATTTCATCAAATGTGATGGTATCAGTCAATAGAACTTCTGTGCAACATCTTCAGGGAAGAATGGTTCAAACAACTCAGGTTGCCTTATCGGCCGTCCATCCATGAAGTGCTACATCGGGAGTGGTTGATTTTGGCAACGGTTGCAAGTCTCCACTGTTTTGCTATCATGTTGGCTTGTCTTGAGTGTATAATTAAAGATTCGTCACATGGTGGAAATGCAGAAAGATCAAGTACCTTCTGCTGATTCTCGAACTTCTGCTGGAACATTACCCACCTAGCTTAATTCACTTTTTTCGAACGTTTACCATACATGTATAAGGCACATGTTAACACCTCGATTGTATTAACCGTGTCACTGTCCAAAGTCCAATTCATTCCTAAATAAGCCACGACTTCCATATATTTTTATTGTCTTTCCGGCAACTTCCAGAAGAGTTTTTGTCCTTTTCGGAAAAACGTTGAAAGGTAATTATTACCTGTCAGAGAACGGAACCCAATAACTGCATTCTTCTGTATATTTGGTAGATATTGCCCAGCAAGCCCCGCAATAGCTTACAAGTTGTGGCTGATGTATAAAATTTGCTATGCATTGAATACTAACATGTCATGTCTGATGCACCTTGGTTAATTGTTTTTGACATAAATATCGGCAAAAACATTTTCACCCACTAGGGGCATATGCCATACATAATTCAACATGGAACATACAAGCAAGATCAATGCGTATTAAATTATATATGAAATTGGTAGACATATAATACATAATACAAGTAAGTTTATACACTAAGTTTTATATACTAACATGTCTGATGCACCTTGGTTAATTTTTACTATTGCCACCACTGCATTAATATTGGAATTATTGGATTTTTCTCTCAAAAACATGACATAAATATCGGCAAAAACATTTTCAAGTAAAATATAACGATCTTTGGTATGAAAGGTGTTTATTGTTTTTGATCTACCTTAACCCTTTATAGAGCCCCACATAGACTGGAGCAGACGACACTCTGTAGTGCATGCTTCCATCTGTGTGAGGCTCCCTGTGGGATAAATCTCTTAATTAACCCTTTACCCAACAAAACGGCCAAAACCGGCCAAATAAAGCTTCAACAGCCTAAAATATCTTCGGTCTGTCTCAATAGAACCATACAAATATGGATATCATTGGAACCGGCTCTTTGACCACATTGTGATAGTTACAGTTATGCCCTGTGCCAATGCATTCTCTTATATATGCGAGTCGAGCATAGGTCGCCTCGCATATATAAGAGAATGCATTGGCCTAACAAAAATCTTTTTTTAACACTTTTTACCATTTTTTCTTACATTCTTTAACAATTTTATAATTTCTAATGTGTTAAGCCAATGCATTCTCTTATATATGCGAGGCGACCTATGGTCGACTCGCATATATAAGAGAATGCATTGGCACAGGGCCGTTTTGTTGGGTAAAGGGTTAAACGTGTCACACTAATGTGTTTATAAACCAAATTACTCAAAATGGCTTCCAAAATGGGAACCATTTTTTACATATATCCCAAAAAATATTCTCCGCTGTTCCGAGAATGTAGTAAATTGTGACTCACTTGGTTATTATACATGTTAGTTAATAACTAAATAAATCAATAATCAACTAAATGTTCTATTCTGGTTGTCCCATTTCCTTATGGGGCATAACAAATTAATTTTAAAGTTGCCTTACGGAATTTTGCAGAGAAGCTCTTTTGTGATACTGGCTATATTTGTTTTAATAAATGGGCAGAACTTTGAAACAAAACTGAACTGAATCATAATATGTTACTATTCTGGCCTATTAGGATAATATTGATCAACTTGATACATGGTGGATGTCAAGATGGCAACCAGTGAGTTATGTAAATAACGAGAGTAGCTACCAGGTCATATGTGTGTTTATGTATATATGGAGTGACTTATGGCCATGGGTTGGATGTACAGGTGTACCTTGTGTGGCTGTATTGTCACAGGTGAGTGTATATACATACATGTGGTGTCTGTATGGTCATGGGCGGGGTGAAATGATAAATAGATGTGCATCTATGTGTAATGCATATTGGTATACACGGGATGACAGTACAGTCATACAGTCATGCTGTGTACATGTGTACATGGAGTATGCTGGATGGTCATTGGTGAGCGTGTGGATGGTCATGTGTGGATGTATATGTATATATCGAGTGGCTATATGACTACTGGTGTGGCAAATAGGTGGTATACAGTGACTGTATTGCTAATGGTGAGGTGAACAGGTATACAAGGAGTGACTATGGTCATGAATGTGGTGAATAGGTATACAGGGTGTGACAACATGGTCATGGGTCAGGTGTAGGAGTATACATGTTGTGCCTGCATGGCTGTATAGTCATGCGTAGGGTGTACATGTATACACAAGTGTGGCTGTATGGTTGTGGAGAGGTATGTGAATAAAGTGAGTGGCTATATCGCCATTAGTTTTGTGTATATGTTTACCTGGAGTGATTCTATTGTCATGGTCGGGGAGTATATGTATATCTTGCGTGGCTATTTTGCCATGGGTTTGGTGAACATGTATACAGGGAGTGACGTATGACCAATGGTGAGGTGAATAAGTATACAAGGATTGACTGTGTGATCATGAATGTATTGAATAGGTACACATGGGATGATTATATGGTCATGGGTCAGGTGTTTGAGTATACATAATGTGCCTGCATGGTGACTCATGGCTGTATGGGGATGTGTGGGGGGTACAGGTATACACAACGTAGAGTGTGGCTATATATGGTCATGCATGAGGGTACATGTATAAAGCGAGTGGCTATATGGCCATTGGTGAGATGCATACATGGAGTGACTTTATGGTCATGGATGGAGTGTATATGTATATCTTGAATGGCTATTTGGCCATCGATGTGGCGAATAGGTATACGGGGAGTGACAGTATGGCCAATGGTGATATGAATAAGTATACAATAATTGGCACATGGTCATGGAAGTGGTGATTAGGTATACATGGAGTGACTATAAGGTCATGTGTCAGGTGTATGTGTCTGTAGCGAGTGACTATCTTGGCATGTGTGTGGTGTTTATGTGTATATATGGAGTGACTTTATGTTATTGTGTTAGTTGTACATGTTGCACCTTGGGTGGCTATCGCTTTCCACAATAACTCAACGACATATTAATCGATAGAGAGGTCATATCCAACGACATATTAATCGATAGAAAGGTCATATCCAACGACATATTAATCGATAGAGAGGTCATATCCAACGACATATTAATCGATAGAGAGGTCATATCCAACGACATATTAATCGATAGAGAGGTCATATCCAACGACATATTAATCGATAGAGAGGTCATATCCAACGACATATTAATCGATAGAGAGGTCATATCCAACGACATATTAATCGATAGAGAGGTCATATCCAACGACATATTAATCGATAGAGAGGTCATATCCAACGACATATTAATCGATAGAGAGGTCATATCCAACGACATATTAATCGATAGAGAGGTCATATCCAACGACATATTAATCGATAGAGAGGTCATATCCAACGACATATTAATCGATAGAGAGGTCATATCCAACGACATATTAATCGATAGAGAGGGCATATCCAACGACATATTAATCGATAGAGAGGTCATATCCAACGACATATTAATCGATAGAGAGGTCATATCCAACGACATATTAATCGATAGAGAGGTCATATCCAACGACATATTAATCGATAGAGAGGTCATATCCAACGACATATTAATCGATAGAGAGGTCATATCCAACGACATATTAATCGATAGAGAGGTCATATCCAACGACATATTAATCGATAGAGAGGTCATATCCAACGACATATTAATCGATAGAGAGGTCATATCCAACGACATATTAATCGATAGAGAGGTCATATCCAACGACATATTAATCGATAGAGAGGTCATATCCAACGACATATTAATCGATAGAGAGGTCATATCCAACGACATATTAATCGATAGAGAGGGCATATCCAACGACATATTAATCGATAGAGAGGTCATATCCAACGACATATTAATCGATAGAGAGGTCATATCCAACGACATATTAATCGATAGAGAGGTCATATCCAACGACATATTAATCGATAGAGAGGTCATATCCAACGACATATTAATCGATAGAGAGGTCATATCCAACGACATATTAATCGATAGAGAGGTCATATCCAACGACATATTAATCGATAGAGAGGTCATATCCAACGACATATTAATCGATAGAGAGGTCATATCCAACGACATATTAATCGATAGAGAGGTCATATCCAACGACATATTAATCGATAGAGAGGTCATATCCAACGACATATTAATCGATAGAGAGGTCATATCCAACGACATATTAATCGATAGAGAGGTCATATCCAACGACATATTAATCGATAGAGAGGTCATATCCAACGACATATTAATCGATAGAGAGGTCATATCCAACGACATATTAATCGATAGAGAGGGCATATCCAACGACATATTAATCGATAGAGAGGTCATATCCAACGACATATTAATCGATAGAGAGGTCATATCCAACGACATATTAATCGATAGAGAGGTCATATCCAACGACATATTAATCGATAGAGAGGTCATATCCAACGACATATTAATCGATAGAGAGGTCATATCCAACGACATATTAATCGATAGAGAGGTCATATCCAACGACATATTAATCGATAGAGAGGTCATATCCAACGACATATTAATCGATAGAGAGGTCATATCCAACGACATATTAATCGATAGAGAGGTCATATCCAACGACATATTAATCGATAGAGAGGTCATATCCAACGACATATTAATCGATAGAGAGGTCATATCCAACGACATATTAATCGATAGAGAGGTCATATCCAACGACATATTAATCGATAGAGAGGTCATATCCAACGACATATTAATCGATAGAGAGGTCATATCCAACGACATATTAATCGATAGAGAGGTCATATCCAACGACATATTAATCGATAGAGAGGTCATATCCAACGACATATTAATCGATAGAGAGGTCATATCCAACGACATATTAATCGATAGAGAGGTCATATCCAACGACATATTAATCGATAGAGAGGTCATATCCAACGACATATTAATCGATAGAGAGGTCATATCCAACGACATATTAATCGATAGAGAGGTCATATCCAACGACATATTAATCGATAGAGAGGTCATATCCAACGACATATTAATCGATAGAGAGGTCATATCCAACGACATATTAATCGATAGAGAGGTCATATCCAACGACATATTAATCGATAGAGAGGTCATATCCAACGACATATTAATCGATAGAGAGGTCATATCCAACGACATATTAATCGATAGAGAGGTCATATCCAACGACATATTAATCGATAGAGAGGTCATATCCAACGACATATTAATCGATAGAGAGGTCATATCCAACGACATATTAATCGATAGAGAGGTCATATCCAACGACATATTAATCGATAGAGAGGTCATATCCAACGACATATTAATCGATAGAGAGGTCATATCCAACGACATATTAATCGATAGAGAGGTCATATCCAACGACATATTAATCGATAGAGAGGTCATATCCAACGACATATTAATCGATAGAGAGGTCATATCCAACGACATATTAATCGATAGAGAGGTCATATCCAACGACATATTAATCGATAGAGAGGTCATATCCAACGACATATTAATCGATAGAGAGGTCATATCCAACGACATATTAATCGATAGAGAGGTCATATCCAACGACATATTAATCGATAGAGAGGTCATATCCAACGACATATTAATCGATAGAGAGGTCATATCCAACGACATATTAATCGATAGAGAGGTCATATCCAACGACATATTAATCGATAGAGAGGTCATATCCAACGACATATTAATCGATAGAGAGGTCATATCCAACGACATATTAATCGATAGAGAGGTCATATCCAACGACATATTAATCGATAGAGAGGTCATATCCAACGACATATTAATCGATAGAGAGGTCATATCCAACGACATATTAATCGATAGAGAGGTCATATCCAACGACATATTAATCGATAGAGAGGTCATATCCAACGACATATTAATCGATAGAGAGGTCATATCCAACGACATATTAATCGATAGAGAGGTCATATCCAACGACATATTAATCGATAGAGAGGTCATATCCAACGACATATTAATCGATAGAGAGGTCATATCCAACGACATATTAATCGATAGAGAGGTCATATCCAACGACATATTAATCGATAGAGAGGTCATATCCAACGACATATTAATCGATAGAGAGGTCATATCCAACGACATATTAATCGATAGAGAGGTCATATCCAACGACATATTAATCGATAGAGAGGTCATATCCAACGACATATTAATCGATAGAGAGGTCATATCCAACGACATATTAATCGATAGAGAGGTCATATCCAACGACATATTAATCGATAGAGAGGTCATATCCAACGACATATTAATCGATAGAGAGGTCATATCCAACGACATATTAATCGATAGAGAGGTCATATCCAACGACATATTAATCGATAGAGAGGTCATATCCAACGACATATTAATCGATAGAGAGGTCATATCCAACGACATATTAATCGATAGAGAGGTCATATCCAACGACATATTAATCGATAGAGAGGTCATATCCAACGACATATTAATCGATAGAGAGGTCATATCCAACAACATATTAATCGATAGAGAGGTCATATCCAACGACATATTAATCGATAGAGAGGTCATATCCAACGACATATTAATCGATAGAGAGGTCATATCCAACGACATATTAATCGATAGAGAGGTCATATCCAACGACATATTAATCGATAGAGAGGTCATATCCAACGACATATTAATCGATAGAGAGGTCATATCCAACGACATATTAATCGATAGAGAGGTCATATCCAACGACATATTAATCGATAGAGAGGTCATATCCAACGACATATTAATCGATAGAGAGGTCATATCCAACGACATATTAATCGATAGAGAGGTCATATCCAACGACATATTAATCGATAGAGAGGTCATATCCAACGACATATTAATCGATAGAGAGGTCATATCCAACAACATATTAATCGATAGAGAGGTCATATCCAACGACATATTAATCGATAGAGAGGTCATATCCAACGACATATTAATCGATAGAGAGGTCATATCCAACGACATATTAATCGATAGAGAGGTCATATCCAACAACATATTAATCGATAGAGAGGTCATATCCAACGACATATTAATCGATAGAGAGGTCATATCCAACGACATATTAATCGATAGAGAGGTCATATCCAACGACATATTAATCGATAGAGAGGTCATATCCAACGACATATTAATCGATAGAGAGGTCATATCCAACGACATATTAATCGATAGAGAGGTCATATCCATCTTGATGTTGTTTTAAAGGCCCACTTAATTTTCGAACTGTCAGATTACATTATATAAAATATATTATTATTATTATATAACATTTGACAGATGAAGCTACAAAACATTGTATTATCAACTTATCGGTGTAATAAACTGTGGACATGTTGTTTTTGTTGAATTGCCAATGCGTTTTGTCATCAAGATTGAAGTAAAAATCAGTATTATTTTCAATGCAGGGGGAATAATACTATATATTAAAGATAGAGTTCTACCCCTTTCTTTGAAAAAAGTTTGAATTCTGTGTGCCAAAGGGGGGGGGGTCATTCTATGATTTCAGCAGTTTTTCATTTCTCAGTGGGCATCTTCTGAGACACAGATGTTTCAAATGGTGATGAAATATAGTATTTTAATCATATGTTATGGCATAGATTGTTATTAAAACCGTATATCAAGTCACTATAAAAAATAATAATCGGCGACTCGAAAATTAAGTGGGCCTTTAAACTGAAAACAGCATCTCGTTATCCCATTATCAAAGCTGGTTTACTTACGAGCAGACTTGGACTACATTTTTGGAGTGCAATGTCGTCAGAAGGAACTTTACTAACCTTTATGGAGCCCCAGCCAGAAAGAATAATGCACTGATGACTGTCGTCTGCTTGGGTCTATGTGATGTTCCATACGGATTGTTATATAATTATCCCTTTCATGATTGAGGGGGGGCTGCGCCGGTGCAGCATTAACGATCATATGCCACTGCATTCTCTATATATGCGAGGCTCCCTATACATATGCGATGCTCCCTATGGGAGACTCGTATATAAGAAAATGCATTGGCACAGTGTTTTCGCAAAATTTCAGGAAGCTCCTGGATCCAGTCACGTATAGGGTTTTCGTGGTTTACGGCCCCGCCGACCGCGTGCAGTCTCGACAAGCCTTGGATACAAAATATTTAAAAATATATTTTTTATTTTTGCTGCTGACGCACATACATGTAGTTTGGGTCTAAATACTCCAAACGAACTTTACTAACCTTAGGGGGGGTCACGTTTGGCATTTTCTATAGCAGTTGGGAAATTCCAACCCAAAGGGGCGCAATTAAATGGAATTTCGCGAACTTGGGGGTTTGGTCTCCGTTGTTCAAGGTTGGGAAGATCTATATACAGTTGGCAATATCACGGTGGACATATATAATACCAATGTATCCCCAATATAGCCACACACTCTCTGAATTATATATACACTCTTATAACTAATGTGTAGAAACGATTACACATCAAATGTGTAAACCCGGTTAATACACATAGCAATGTGTAGTTTTACATACAAATACATTGACCAAGTGCCGTTCTACACATAATGTGTATATTTTGTTACACACAATTGTTTAAGAACGTAGAGCTGCGCATTGCGGTGCCTTCAGTTTCATAGTCTTCTACGTGACGGCCATATTGTTTGATTATATTTTTTGGAATACAATCTACAGCGATCGTAGACAAGGATGTAAGTTAAGAATTCCAATTTGTGGGTTTAGTATTAATAGTATATGAGGATTTATTTTTTTAAACTTTCATGGCGATTACTGCCCTTAGACTCTTGTTATGATTGTTGTAATAATACTAATATTATGCAATCACGCCTCGACCCTGGTTTGTTCATTCAAGCAAGAACTCACAGTACAGAACAAAATACTACATATCACTATGCGCCATGAAAGTTTTAACATATAAATCTGCATATATCTTTAATACTATACCCCACAGGTCGGAATACTGAACTTGCATTTCTTTTCTACGAACTGTGTGTGTAAGAACTTACACAAAATGTGTAAGGGATATGTGTTGATTTTATACACACAGTTGTGTATAAATGTGTAAAAAATTACCCATTTATGTGTAAAATTTGTTACACAATTTGTGTACGAATATGAAACTACACATATACTATACAAATATGTTTAAGATCAAAATTGAATAATGATTGTGTAGCACGGCTACACATTTTGTGTAGAAAACCTACACATTAGTCATAAGAGTGTATATAGGCTACTTTGACCAAACTCTATCATGTGATGTAATGGAGAAATAACACACGGTCGCTTTAAACCAAATGCAAGGAATAATTTAAGCTCCAATTGCGAGTAATAATCAGTAATTGCATGCGATTTAGAAATCGTACATCGTGTGCATAACTTGGATTAAACGGCCGCCCATTCCATCCCATTAGACTCAATCAGCTATATATCAACAAACCATTATGCGCGGTATATAAGCGGCATATAAAGTTCATAAGCGATTACTTCCGAAATAATGAACGAAGGCCATGAATCGTATTTATTGGTTCACGGACCCTCCTATATATACCGTAAACATCATCAAAGTAGAAACTAATAACATTTGCAATTCTTGTTTTATTTCTTCTGAGCCTATTTGGGGCGCATATAAATGGAAACAAGAAAACCATAGTCAGAAATGTTAACGCGCTCCAGATCATATATTATTTACCCATGATAGTAATTATAGAATATAACATATATTGTTTTCGCGACTTACCAACTCAGAATACCGTTAAAATAACAATAACAACCAGCACCTAATTAACGAACCGGCGGCCGACTCGGTCGTCTCCGACCACAACCCCCAGTGGGCTGCAGAACGAAAAATGTCTATAAAAGTTGAAATATAAGACTTGAAAATTATCTTTTTCATTTCTTTTATATTTGTAATTGGCAGAGCTTATCACAAACCAAAAATCAACATTAATATTAACGACAATAAACGAAATTGAAATTCCCAACTACACCTTTTACCGGACTCGGCCTCCGGTCGCAGTTCGACTTTTAATCCTCCCAAAAATTCCCATTCTATAAATAAAACACCCATGCGCCCAGGAGAAACAAGAATCTCTAGATTAGTATACACACAAAGCGTGCGTAACAAATCTATCTACATAAGTGTTTGTGATGGTGTGAGGGTGTGTGTGAGGGTGTTAGGGCGTGTGTGTCTGTGTGTAAATCTGTCACGCTTTTGGCACGTTTAGAATGGTATCACTCTCAAGCCTGCAAATAGCGTGTCTGTCATTTGCAGAATGAGGTCCCAGAGGGTGAATTTAGTGATGCTACCCCGCATAGCGGGCTAGCATCGCCAAATTCACCCTCTGGGGACCTCATTCTGTTTAGGCCATCAACTGCTATGGTAGACTTTGGATCAGATTGAAGTTTCCCAGTTTAAGTTGGTGATGTTCACCCATTGGGCACCTCAATATGAATTTTATCTTCTGCAAATTAGGGGATATAGAAACTTCCCAGGGAGATATAGAAACTTCCCAGAAGGGAAACGGTAACTAAAACAATGTTAATTTGGTACCATAAATACTTCCCAGATGATTTGGCCAAAGCAGAATGAGGTCTCCAGAGGGTGAATTTGGTGATACTAGCCCGCTCTGTGGGATAGCATCACTAAATTCACCCTCTGGGGACCCCATTCTGCAAATGACAGGCACGCTATTTGCAGACTTGATCACTCTCAAGTCCGATTGCGCCCACATCTTAGAATACGACACGGAACAATTCAGGCCAATCTGTTCAAGACGACCTGAGATATATAGCGCGTTTGCCAACGGTTATAAAAGGTTATCAAAGGTTATCAAGGCAATACTGTCCCTGATAGAATGCGTTACTCCGAAGTCGAATGTGTTTTCAGCGCGGCCATCATTATAAAACACCAAAGCCAAATTCTGGACAAACTCCGCGCACCGTTTGGCGGTTTTCTTTATATCGTTATCACAATCCCCTAGTAGTTATAATATCTAGGAATCAGGGAGCTAAATGTGTTCTAGAGTCGGGGAGCGAGTACACCGTGGAATGCTAAAGGTGAAGGTAACTGAAGAATGACCTTCACCTGATACATGCGACACGTTATTAAAGGATGACATCGCGTTTATTTGATTCGTACATAATATCTGAATAACTTAAACTGGCGAATGAATGGGGGAATGGATATTTGTGAGCGGGAAATTTATTTAACTAGCTGCTGTAGTTCTGGGTTTTTCCAGATCAAATTTGGCTGTGGGATAGCCCTGTCGTACACTTGAGGATTTATTTTAAAAAGTAAACACATGACCTATGATTTTTCTTGCATTTTCGTGATCAACTGGTGTCAATCTAGCTGGGTATACATCACTGGTATGGCCTGCAGGCTTCAATTCAGTGAATTTGGCTGAAACGTTAACACTGTCGCCTATGGGAAACCGTGATTCCTCTAGCACCGGCCACTAAGAAGGTAGGATATAATATCTAGCACCGGCCACTAAGAAGGTAGGATACACCAGACAGAAGGTGGCAATATTTTAACTTACACACAACGACCCCCTTTCGCGTCTATTACAGAGCATTCAATAATACGTCTGAAATAAATTTACATGTATCACATTCAATTTAGATTTGTTTTTTTTAAACTGATTTTCCTGATTTTTCGAAGAAAAAAAAAATTCATAACTTATCAAATTGTTTACCCCCTTTCCTACCCTATCTTTAACCCTTAATTATCCATAAACCAACAAATAAACAACCAGTGAAATTTTTTTTATCTTCCTTCCTGATTTTTCGAAAAAGAAAATTAAAGAAAGATTCAGAACAACTTAAATTTTATTACCCCCCCCCCCCCCTTTCCTACCCTATCTTTAACCATTTTCTATACAAAATTGATTCTCTCATTCAGGTATAAGAGTATGCATTGGATTGGTCAATTATTAATTTTAGGGATGTTAGAGATAATACAAGAGCATTCATATTGTTGTTGTTTGGTGGGATATATTTAGATAATAAGTGCGACAAACGACCTATTGTCGTCTGTTGAACTTGTGATCTGAACATTTCCTAAGAAACTACTCGTCAATGAGTTTTGTTTAATAGATAAAGGGTTAAAGAAAACAATTATCCGCATACCAACAAATAAAAAGCCAGTGGCCTATAAGTGCATGATCTAACGATGCAGTGTGCCTTCTGACATTTCCTTCCACTACATGCATTTATTATATATACTTCTTCTATAAGCTGCTACTACCCAGTGCAAGTATACCTCTCAAAGCTTTCAATACATGTCAATTTCGATCCATTCACTAGTACACCTCGAGCTAAATACTCCCATTTACCAACACAACACTACATGCGGACATTTAAAGCTGTATATGCCCAGGAGCGAGATTTAAATTTACCGAAGTGAAATCAAAATGGACGTATATAGAATTAATGTTTGGATACAATGGATGAATGAATAAATGTGTTTTGTAAGTGGCTCGGGGTTACTGCTTACAAACCGTTCGCACCGTATTGTTCCAGTACTATGCTCGTCTGCTTTCTCGTTGTGATCTCGTTGTGATCGGGAGTCTATAGAGAAATCTATCGATCGGTTGGAAAACGTGGAATAAACCCGGGCGCAGTGAAACGGACCGAAGGAATTCAATCTTGTTTCGGACATTTATAACGATGTTGTGAAAACAACATGTGAAAGTAAGTGATGTAAATATAACTTTCAACTTACTTCACGGTTTAGTTTCTATGACAACTAGAGCGTTCTGTGGTGCCACGTTGTGTCCGGTTTCTGTGTTTTTTGTTAACCTTTGAGCAGACGACCGTTCGGCGCGTGTTACCGTAGCTCGGTATTGTGTTTGTTAAATCGATAGCTATCCATTGAAGAAACCATCTCCCGACATCTGTTTGTGTAGATGCTATTGTAAAACATTGGTCGGTAGGCGATTTAATAACAGACATGCAGACCAACTCACAGACGAGCAAAAATGTCCACATGTTGTTACGTTATTCTGGCATGATTGGGATATTATTATTCAGTCACACGAGGTATGTGTTATAATACGTTATATCTCACAACTATATTTTATCACAAAACCCACATTTGTAGGCAGGCGATTTAATAACGAACCGGCCGACTAACAGACGTGTTGAAATGTCCACATGTTAAAACGTTATTGTGAGGTATGCGTTATAATACGTTATATCACACAACTATATGTTTTATCTCACAAACGACAATGGTCGGCAGGCGATTTAATAACAAACCGGCCGACTAACAGACGTGTTGAAATGTCCACATGTTAAAACGTTATTGTGAGGTATGCGTTATAATACGTTATATCACACAACTATATGTTTTATCACACAAACGACAATGGTCGGCAGGCGATTTAATAACAAACCGGCCGACTAACAGACGTGTTGAAATGTCCACATGTTAAAACGTTCTTGTGAGGTATGCGTTATAATACGTTATATCACACAACTATATGTTTTATCACACAAACGACAATGGTCGGCAGGCGATTTAATAACAAACCGGCCGACTAACAGACGTGTTGAAATGTCCACATGTTATAACGTTATTGTGAGGTATATGTTTATAATATGTTATATCACACAACTATATGTTTTATCACACAATCGACAATGGTCGGCAGGCGATTTAATAACAAACAGGCCGACTAACAGACGCGTTGAACTGTCCACATGTTATAACGTTATTGTAAGGTATATGTGTTATAATATGTTTTATCACACAACCGACAATGGTAGGCATGTGATTTAATAACACACCGGCCGACTAACAGACGTGTTGAAATGTCCACATGTTATAACGTTATTGTGAGGTATATGTGCTATAATATGTTATATCACACAACTATATGTTTTATCACACAACCGACAATGGTCGGCAGGCGATTTAATAACAAATATGCCGACTAACAGACGTGTTGAAATGTCCACATGTTATAACGTTATTGTGAGGTATATGTGCTATAATGTGTTATATCACACAACTATGTTTTATCACACAACCGACAATGGTCGGCAGGCGATTTAATAACGGGCATGCAGACCGACAAAAGTTACGCGAGGTATGTGTTATAATACGTTATATCACACAACTATATGTGTTATCACACAATCGACAATGGTCGGTAGGCGATTTAATAACAGATAATCCGGGAATAAGTCATACTGGACTCAAGAATATACTATAAAGTTATTATACAATGTTGTGTACAGTATGTGTTTTTCCTGTACGAGTCCAGGTTGTGGTCAACAGTCATGCGCGTCGAGTCCAATATGACTTTTCACCACAACCTGGACGAGTTTTTTTTATTATCTATCTGTATGTTTATCCAAATTTGGGAATAAAACTCGATTGAGTCCAATATGACTTTCTAGAGTCCAATATGACTTTTTCCCGGATTATCATGTGACGGCTTTTGCCCAATCAGAAATAATGCTAGTTAAGGGATGGATAATAATACCTTATATCATAGGAGTCCTGAAAGTCATTTTGGACTTCTCGAATCCAATATTATGATATGAAATGTGTAACTTAAGCAATTTTAGTAGTCTATTAATTTTAGTGCGGTCCTTGAAGATGCTTCTGGAATTCACGAACAGTCCTAGAAAAGTTGTTGAATTTGATCATGATCAAGGTGTTTGAACCCTGTACAGTATACGTGTTCGGTTACCATGGTCACCATGTCTCTCTATAACATGTTTTTCTATAACTCGATAGGTTATTGTTGGTTCTTTATGACTTTATCGCGTTGCCATATTTCTCTGTGACTTTATATAGGCTACCATGTTTCTTGACACTTTCTGCATGGTGGTTCTGTTAATGGGAACTCGAATATATAAGAAAATGCACTTGCACAGGATTTTAATGTTGCACCAGCGCAGCTCCCATCCAATAAAGGGTTAAATTGGTAGAGTATCATCATGTAATGAAAAAGTATCACCATGTAATGATAAAGTACCATCATGTCATAAACAAGTATTATCATGTTTATTATAAAGTATTATATTGATAAAGTATCATCATGCCATGCTAAAGTGTAATCATGTAAAAATAGTGTATCAGTATGTAATTTCACATTACCATCAAGGTGAGGTATCATCATGTTTATGGTAAAGTACCATAATGTTAAGGTATCATCGTGTAATGCTAACGTACACCGCTATGTCACGATAAATTACCAGCATGTAATGCTAGCATACCATCATGTAATGCTAACGTACCACCATGTCATGATAATGTATCATCATGTAATGATAATAACGTACCATCATGTCATGGTAATGTATCATCATGTAATGATAGCTTACCATTTTGTCATGATAGCTTACCATCATGTCATGATAATGTATCATCATTGATTGTTACCCTCCTCCCTATTTTCCACCCTTCTGATTGGCCCATGTGCTGTCACGTGCCGGGCGACAAATCACACTGTCGCCCGCTGACCCGGGAGACATTGTTTTTGTCGCCCGCCTGATGTTATATTGCAAGAATATCTCCAAACACACACTGCAGTAACTCATCTACTTCGCATCACTACAACCAGTCTGGAGTAAACTACATACCCACATATAAAAATAGTGGGTCTGACGACCTTTCGTTCAGTTTTCATTTCCCAAACCCGGGATTCCTTGTAATTACCGCCAATCAAAACTTAGCTCCAAGAAATGTGTGCCCCAATAAAAAAACTAGTAACACGTCACGTGCTCTCGGTGTGGAATTCCGAAGGTGTGGCTAAATGTTGTTAAAATAGTATCCATGACGTCATGTTATACCGGAAGAGAAATTCACAAATCGACAAATAAAGTAGATTGTTGACGAGCGGTCGAATGTTTAAAATCAAGAATCACCGGAATTTGGATTGCAGGCAACTGTAATTAGGGTACAACTGGCCAATCTTTGGAGCTAATAATACGGCTGTGTACGGTCGGGAGGGTTTCGGTGGGGTTGGTGGTAGAATTGTGTTGCTCTTCGCTCGTTTTGGCTGCGGTGGTACTACTGTACTGGGAACTGATAGATCGTTTTGTTATGACATTTAACTTTTGTTTAGTTCTGTATTTGTTTTAGCAGATAGTCCCGACATTCATGTATTTTTGATTCGTGGCCGTTGATTTGTGTTATTTTTTGACAACATGGGCGACAAATCGCCTGGCCAATCTAAAAAATAATTCGTTTTGAGTCCAAGAGATCCACATAAATTGACATTTTTTATAATATCAAGAAGATCTGTCTTAGTTATTGTACATATTATTTTGGATCCCGGAAGCTAGCTGTTTCCCTTTATTGTCAGTAAAACAACCGCCGAACGAAAAGTCACAAACCCTGCAACTATTAATTCCGAAACGGCCTCACAGGGTTGAAGCGGCCATGACGGCACTGGCACGTGACCATGTTTACGCCTGTCAATCACAACTAATTTCAGATTTATATTTAGTGCAGTGTGACGTAATTTGGTGGAAGCCCACAACTGTTCAGAAATGAAAAGTTGATGGGAATGCAATAGACTCAGTATCAGTATGAATATGAGTGTATGTTTACATAGACTGCACAACAACGTACTAAAAAATCATAGATCTTATATACCCCACGGATTCGCAAAACACACCAGTTGTGGTGTTTGCTAATTTGCATATATTTAGTGAACACTAATATTCTTAAGTTTTAAGTTGATACTTGTATCGGACAAGCGTTATTATTGACTTTTTACATCGCAACATCTCGGTGATTCAATGTGTTCATGTCGACATTATGATGCAAGATTGAAAGAGAGGATCCCTTTAGTTTGGTTGGTTATACATGTTCGCTGGTATACAACGTAATACATACGTTTGTCGCGAATGAATGGTACTGTACGCTTATCTTCCGCGATGTCTGCCATGTGATCATAGAAGTATTTTATGTGAGGATCGCCATGGGCACTGACACATATGAATGTACATTAATGAAATTGACAACTTCCCAATAGCTTTCGGGGAAGACCGTTATGAAATTAACATCGCGAGTAAATTGCGCGCACAAGACGACATTGAATATGCCTTGCAGAAGACGAGAACACACCTATATGGCTTATTGCTTTACATTGCATTGACCGATATTGACGATTTGACCACCAAAATGATCGTAAATAAACGCGGATTATCAAACGCTTAAAAGCTTGACTATCGTTTATGGAACAGAAATCATATGGGACGATAAGTAGTTACTGAAAATATACATAATCGGGAAAGAAAGCACCCATGACTCAGTGCAACATCGCGCGTGTGGATGGCAAGGATATTTTATGTGGTATATATAGAATACACCCATAGTAGCCGAGAATAACAAATTTTCACCACGAGTGGTATTGTGGTTTTAACCACGAGCCTTTGGCGAGTGGTTAAAACCACAATTCCACGAGTGGTGAAAATTTTGTATTCTCGGCTACTATGGGTGTATTTTGTTTATACCATAATTATTATTCTTCGGTCGCTTCGTAAATGTATTGCTACTATGTTGGTGACTGTTAACATGTATGTGCACCGAGTGACCCAAATATGTTAAGCTATCATGAATGTGGGTCACGCGTAGTAATACATATTTCTAGGAAATTCGGTGATTCGTCACTTTCTTGGGCATCAGTCAGCTGATGTGAACACACATTCAGATTTCCCACATTGCAGATACCATTAACAATCGTTCGCTTCACACACGGAAAGGCAGACGAACACGTGCGTTTGTTTGTTTACATTTCCAACAGCTATCGCCGACATGTATAAAACGTGTACTTTGTCGGTGCATGCACCTATCATAAAACATCATTAAACTAACTTTAATGTGTCATTTTTTGACAAGTAAACCCAGTAAATGGAATTGGATAGTATATATCTCTGTGTTTAGACCACTTATCGCATTTCAGTGTGTTTTGAGTCGGAAAAATTGTGTATTTACTTCGCGAAGCGGGCGTGACGAAAAATTGGGCTAAATTTCGACAGCGAGGTCACCAGAGGTCAAATGACGGGTCGTTCTACTATGGGTATAAACTTTTAACACATAAAGTGCCGTTGAAACATTTACACAACAGTAGAAATTTATACCAATAGTAGGAATCGTTATACCCACAGTAGGGTGTAAAGATGAAATTTACAAAACAGGTGTTATACACACAGTAGCATAGCCAATTATGGTATAAATAGTATGTTTGTACACAGTACAATAGGGAGTCATGGTATAAAATCGGATAACAAAACAGTTGTTGCCCTTCTTCTCGGGAGACATTGAGATTTGTCACCCGCTCGAGAACGGAATGTCTCCCTCGGAGCTTCGCTCCTCGGGAGACATTCCCTTCTCGAGCGGGTGACAAATCTCAATCTCTCCCTCGACAACGGGCGACAACTGTATAATGCTAACGTACCAGCATGGCATGGTAAGGTATCATCGTGTAATGCTAACGTACCACCATGTAATGATAACGTACCACCATGTCATGATAATGTATCATCATGTAATGATAACGTACCACCATGTCATGATAATGTATCATCATGTAATGATAACGTACCACCATGTCATGATAATGTATCATCATGTAATGATAACTTACCATCATGTCATAGTAAGGTATCATCGTGTAATGCTAACGTACCACCATGTAATGATAACGTACCACCATGTCATGATAATGTATCATCATGTAATGATAACGTACCACCATGTCATGATAATGTATCATCATGTAATGATAACTTACCATCATGTCATAGTAAGGTATCATCATGTAATGCTAACGTACCATTATGAAATAACAAAGTACCATTGCCGTCATGACAAGTGCGCGCATAAGGCAGCAATAAAATGGCGTTCCGTTTCGACTACAGGGCAAGGTACACGCGTGAGCAAATTTCCTCTCTGCTGACGCATGTACAAATGTAGATTTGGAACAGTGCCCCTTTGACGGTTGTGTCGCTTGGCCTACATTACATACTCATTGATGAGTAGTTATCCATTATGACGTGTTCAAATAATAAAAAATTCAACAAAACCAGGTTATATGTCATAAGTTCATAGGTCGTTTGTTGAACTTATCTGAACATCTCCCTCCAATAAATAGGACTTCTTCTGTAATTTTATTATCGGTCGTCTGCTTATTTTCCCTGAACACCCTTCAGACATCAAACAACTAATCGACCCTGAACACCCCCCAGACATCAAACAACTAATCGACCATGGTTAAAAAGTGCATACTAATGGAGACATTATATGCCACATATGTATTATGTTACTGTTTTATGACCAGCGAGAAAAAGACAATATGCTAATAAGCCGAATGTTAATGAGTTCAGTCCCCTGCTTCGCAGCGAGGGGACTGAATTCTGTTTTGCAGCTTGTGCGGAGATATGCCCGCAATCAGGGACTTGGCAAAGAGGGATGTGGGCTGGGTTCTGGAGGGATGTAACACTCCACCTCCACCCACCCCAACGTTAGTCGATTTTTAAACATTTAGAAATTTCGTGCCTAACATAATATTAATTTAGTTGTAAATTAATGTTTAATGTTATATTATACTATTGTACCGGGACAAAATATGTTAACATAACTTGTGCCCCAATCCCCTTGTATATCATTTATATAAATTAAACTGTGTTTAAAGTAAAGAAGAAAATCAAGTATAGGTCAGATTACCACTTCTCACGAACAAACTAGGCATCTGCTATACTGTCGTCTGCATGCGCAATACCATACCCACGGTCGTGACGACATGTGGTTTGGTGGGGGGGGGGGCTATCCACCCCAAGATTGTTAAATGTGTTCAATAGTTTGTGCCCGGGGTGTCTCACCCCCTATTTGGTCATAATGTTCAACAGTTGAAAAGTAAATGCCATGGCATGATATTAGCTGGAACACGTTTAGCTTGAAATTGTTCTCATTTCATGATTTTAAACCAATACTTAGTGGGGACTTTGTTGGGGGTGCAAATGGATTGGTCTGGTTTGGGTTGCTTTGCAACTTACAAGGCGTATATCCTCCCAACGGATTCATATAGCCACGTCCCTGCATATCGACCATGAATCAAACTTCAGCCATGGTGTAGTCGTAACAATAGTTATACGTTAATCTAACGACCTTCTCGGATGACTTTGCCAATGGCATTGTCACCATCACAAAGGCAGGTACAAACAACATAAAGTACCAGCTGGTGAGAGAATGTGCAAAATGCGGGGAATGGATGTAGAAACCGAAGAACGTACACTTCATTGTGTGAGTATGTGTGGAATGGATGCAGAAACCGAAGAACACTTCAGTTATATTCAAATCTAAGAGAGCGTTTATTTGCGGGGGGGGGGGGGGGGACAACAATATTCAGACTTTCAATAATATGGCTGACCGACAGATATTCTTAATCATCTCGAGAAATGATGAACCCAAAACATATAATAGCGTCTGCAACATGGTTCAACTCTTTCTATACATAAACTGTGTGAATCACTAAACATTGAAAATTAATGTCTATGTTACAATACTTATAATCACATTTTATTTATGAAATTGTTTTGACATCGGCGTCAAGTTGGCGTATCTGTCAATAAATATATATCGATCTATATATCAATGATTATACTATATCATATATGATACAAATATCCCGAACATCGCTTGATATATGCATGCACTGCCCATGCAGGCATATTGACAGATAGTTTCTTTGGCGATATATACTACATGGGGAAATATTTACAGTTTAATAATACAAATAATGATAATTGAGAAATGAATATTGCTGTTTATTGCTGTTTATTGGCAAAGCCATTTCTTGAGATGCCTCAAGTTGTTTTTACCCCAAAATCGGAAATCTAATTCAATAACCCAAAATTTATTTTGTAACGGGGAGCTATATGAGAATCAAATTTATAATATGATCATGAAACTAGTGCAAATTGATTAGGTGATACAGCTTAATTGGTAACAAAAGGCCGTAATGGCAGTGCACTATCAAACAATGCATGGGCAACCACATTTAATTAACAGTAATAAGGATTAACACAAATGAATCCTTTATCAGTCATAAAGCTGAATAGTAGATGGCGGTATATTGTCCAGTAATATAATGGTGATATTAAGAAGTCAAGGCAGGGTATTTTAAGGTATGGTGTGGGCATAATTATAGAGAATGTTAGATGGTGGAGAGCGGTATATTGTCCAGTAATATAATGGTGATATTAAGAAGTCAAGGCAGGGTATTTTAAGGTATGGTGTGGGCATAATTATAGAGAATGTTAGACGTTAAATAAAACAAACATACTCATTAATTGTGAGACCAGAAAACGAGGATTTAATTTGGCCAATATTTCTTTAATTTTAATTCGGCGGGGGGGGGGGGGGGCAGAATTGGCCAAAACATTGGCAACATATTTTTCGGCCCAGTGTGAACACGTGTGTCACCCCCTCTTTTTTGTTACTGTGGATTCGAGCAATTGGAACGCTCGAGATACAAACTGGAAAATTCCATCCCCAATGTTAGAGGGTGCAAATGGAAACTTCTGGACCAAACTCCAGGCAGGTTTATCTCCCATCGCTCCGCTAAGATACCACTGCCACAATGACTTTTGGTAAGGATTTCTGACATGATCTTAGTTCTTATGTTTTAGGATTAAAACTGTCTATGTCTGACTCAGTTCATATTGTTCTTATCAATAATTACCATTATTGCAAACTTGTGGTGGTCAAAATAAGATAATAGCTGACTAAATATAGTTCCGACGATACGTAAACATAGGTGTGTCGGTCCGCAAAGTACCATCATTGTGGCAGTGATCTATCGCAGTGATAACGTGATATTTTGGTATGGTTTAAGGAGATGCAGTTGAGAATTCTACACAACAAATAACGTGCACAAAGAACCTATATAAAGAACCAGTAATAATTATAGGTTATATATAAATAATAAGTATAATGAGAATCCCACCCACCACCCCATCCCACCACCCATAGTATCTTATGCGCCACAGGCGCCCGTATAGAGGCTACTGTCCACATAAATAATAAGTATAATGAGTTCCCACCCACCACCCCATCCCACCACCCATAGTATCTTATGCGCCACAGGCGCCCGTATAGAGGCTACTGTCCACATAAATAATAAGTATAATGAGTTCCCACCCACCACCCCATCCCACCACCCATAGTATCTTATGCGCCACAGGCGCCCGTATAGAGGCTACTGTCCACATAAATAATAAGTATAATGAGTTCCCACCCACCACCCCATCCCACCACCCATAGTATCTTATGCGCCACAGGCGCCCGTATAGAGGCTACTGTCCACATAAATAATAAGTATAATGAGTTCCAACCCACCACCCCATCCCACCACCCATAGTATCTTATGCGCCACATGCGCCCGTATAGAGGCTACTGCCAGTCTGCCCACATAAATAATAAGTATAATGAGTTCCCACCCACCACCCCATCCCACCACCCATAGTATCTTATGCGCCACAGGCGCCCGTATAGAGGCTACTGCCCACATAAATAATAAGTATAATGAGTTCCCACACACCACCCCATCCCACCACCCATAGTATCTCATGCGCCACAGGTGCCCGTATAGAGGCTACTGTCCACATAAATAATAAGTATAATGAGTTCCAACCCACCACCCCATCCCACCACCCATAGTATCTTATGCGCCACAGGCGCCCGTATAGAGGCTACTGCCCACATAAATAATAAGTATAATGAGTTCCCACACACCACCCCATCCCACCACCCATAGTATCTCATGCGCCACAGGTGCCCGTATAGAGGCTACTGCCCACATAAATAATAAGTATAATGAGTTCCAACCCACCACCCCATCCCACCACCCATAGTATCTTATGCGCCACAGGCGCCCGTATAGAGGCTACTGCCCACATAAATAATAAGTATAATGAGTTCCCACACACCACCCCATCCCACCACCCATAGTATCTCATGCGCCACAGGTGCCCGTATAGAGGCTACTACTGCCCACATAAATAATAAGTATAATGAGTTCCCACACACCACCCCATCCCACCACCCATAGTATCTCATGCGCCACAGGTGCCCGTATAGAGGCTACTGTCCACATAAATAATAAGTATAATGAGTTCCCACACACCACCCCATCCCACCACCCATAGTATCTCATGCGCCACAGGTGCCCGTATAGAGGCTACTGCCCACATAAATAATAAGTATAATGAGTTCCCACACACCACCCCATCCCACCACCCATAGTATCTCATGCGCCACAGGTGCCCGTATAGAGGCTACTACTGCCCACATAAATAATAAGTATAATGAGTTCCCACACACCACCCCATCCCACCACCCATAGTATCTCATGCGCCACAGGTGCCCGTATAGAGGCTACTGCCCACATAAATAATAAGTATAATGAGTTCCCACACACCACCCCATCCCACCACCCATAGTATCTCATGCGCCACAGGTGCCCGTATAGAGGCTACTACTGCCCACATAAATAATAAGTATAATGAGTTCCCACACACCACCCCATCCCACCACCCATAGTATCTCATGCGCCACAGGTGCCCGTATAGAGGCTACTGTCCACATAAATCGTATATAAGATGGATCCCCCATTAACGGAGACGCACATGGCCTATGGTACAGAATACGCACTGTCACTAACTCGCGGCCATATTTGATCCACCAGGTCCGATTCCGTAGTTTTAGTGCTATACAGGTCAAAGTTTTGTAGTAGCATTCCATACATGGAAGTCATGAATAACTCAAAAGCTCCATATATGGAAATGCTACTCCAAAACTTTGACCAGTAGCACTAAAACCGCGAAACCGGGTCTGGATGAATATATTAAACCACGGAACGGAGCTGGATGAATCCAATACGGCCGCGACCCAGTGACCTCACTTATTATGTACGGAGACAACCGTGCGTCAGCATCTTCATCACCACTTGGACGGTATAAATGGACACATGTCAGAAAATTGAGTACAACAACGATTGTTCTATATCACCAACCCTATTTAAAGGCCCACTTAATTTTCGAATGCCGAAATAACATTATTCTATATTATATATCATTTGGAAGAGGAACCCAAAAAATATATATTCCACCAGAATACGAAGCAGCTGTGGCCTAGCACTGTCCACCAAGTGATAGAGATTCATTCCAGGACTCCCCCCTTTGTCAACCCAGAATGCATCAGAATTCAAACTAAGAGATTGAGTTATTCCCCTTCCATTGAGTATAATAGACTTTATAGTACAGTCCGGATCAAAATCAAATACAGGACACACATTTGTACCTCGACAAAAACAACATGTTCCCAGTTTATTCGACCGAATCAGTTGATAATACAATGTTTTGGAGCTTCCTCTTTCAAATTGTATATAACATGGAATATGTTGAATATAATGCGATCTGGTGGTTCGAAAATTAAGTGGGGATGTAAACAGACATGGCTCGTTGGTGCCACAAAATTATGTATACCAATATGGTAAGAGGTATATCAAAACATATATTGTTAGGTATATTTTGGGTATTATTAGGTATATTTTGGAGCGCAAACCGCCAAATGGCTTTAACACTTTCATGTATGGAGCTTCCTGATTTTTTGCAAAACCCTGTGCCAATGCATTATCTTATATATGCGAGTCTCCTATAGGGAGCCTCGCATATATAAGAGCATAAAATGGCATATTAATATTTATCTTTATCTTTTAATCCAGTTCATCCTCTTATATATATGCTGCTCCCTATGGGAGATTCGCATATATAAGATAATGCACTGTCACGGGATAGTTAAAGGCACGGGCGGCGTTCGTTGCAGAAATATTCATATTTGTTCAAATCGCCATCAACAGAAGGAATATTAAAATATATAGTTTTGTTCATAATGTGCCAAACATAATCAGCGCGTAAATAGTATATTGTCACCAAGACGTACGATGGTGTACGTAAACAAGAGCCTGCTCGTGTCACAGAAGTTAAGTTGTGCTTCTGTTTACACAGCGCGATTCTATTGGTTAATCACACAAAAATGATATAAACGCTCTTTATTTTTTTCCATATCAGGGAAACAGTAACAAATAACGTTCTTTAAGTTTACCATATCCGGATCTAAACAAAAGCCAAGAAACGTAACGTTTTTTGCTTTTGTTTACATAACAAAGGAACAAAAATTGACAATAACATACTGTTTATGCCATATATCTGATTAGTGTAAGAACAAAGTAATGTCTATATTTTACTATCCTTTCTGTTTATGGCGGCTTTTGACGGAGGTGAATATTTTAACAGCATACCTACCGCCAACGCCGCCGTATATTTAATGCTGCACCAGTGAAGCTCCCGTCATCGCCATACCTTCTTGGTTTTGTATGTATTCCGGCGGATTTCTTCATCACGGTGTTTATGCACAGTGCACAGGACAGGATAACTTATTATGGAATTGGTTTTACGCGCGGTCTCCATTCATTTGTTTCTAATAGCCAACCGCGTGAAGTCGAGTTGGGCAATCCTATGATTATCCAGACGTCCCAGGAGATAGCTGTAGTTGGTGCCCATTAGACGCGACGAATCGGTATCCCTCGTGCCATCAGTCTCGTCTGTCTCCGTCTGTCTCCGCCGCTCACAAAGTAATAGATCATTTCCCTATATACTGTACTTTTATCAGTCAGGGACGCAAATAGATTGTCCTTTAGAAGGCATGAATTTCTTGATCCGTTTTAGGAACCTTATTCTGCTTAGGCCTCATCTTCTTGGAAGTGCACCTATCTATATATGGTCTCAAATAAACATTACTTTTGGTCACCTTACCCCTTCTGTGATGCTATCCCGCTGTCAATTCAATTCAATTCAATTTATTAGTATTCTGATCATCAAGGTAGATATAACAGAAACATGGTTATTACAAATATCGATGCAAATATAAATTTGTTTTGCATGAATGCACAGTTAGATATATAATATAGTGGTGTATACAATAGTGTCTTGATCTGTATACAATTATATATATATATGTTCTGATAGATTATTGTTATTAATTTCGGCGTAATGGTTACGTGTTCGGTCAGTGGATATGGATTTTTGAATGGTTTAAGTGATTCAGCCTCAAGAGGAGTCAGATTGTAGTATATACTCATGGCGCTTATAAAATAAGCGCATCTACAGCGATAAGCTATTATATTGGTGTTGGGGTCCTTCTTTATACAATTTGGTACATGTAAGAAACAAGTATGTTATATCGGTATATTTTGAAGGTGGGTTACTTGTTTGTCTGAAAGTGTAGCCTCAAGAGTTCCGAAATATATCAATGATCTTTTTTATAAAAACTGAGAGATTCTTGGTAATTCTTCTGTTGCGGTTATTGAATAGTGCTGCTAACTTGTTAGCGTTTGGTCTCTGGTAATAGTATGGTCTCAGGTATTGTACGCGTATGTCTTGGAGTTCAATACATTTAAGGATGACATGATACTCATCGCCTATTTCTGAGTTGCAGAGGGTACACAATCTATCCGAATATGCGGCATTGGTCCACGCGCCATATTCTATTGGGAGTTTATGGTTCCTGGTACGGAAGAGAAGGATGCTTTGCACGACTCGGTGGTTTGTTATTGATAGGTAACTTTCTCGTTCAAATGAGGTCTTGATAATACGATAAAAGGCGAATTTACTGGATGTTGCTATCGATGCCCACCATTCTTGCAGATAGAAATCGTGCAGTTTTCGTTCGATAGTTTGCAGGAAGTGCTTGGGATTTGTGATGTACTGATTATTCCACACGTTACTCATTCCGAAGCCATTAAGCGAGTCATGTAAACATTTAATCCATGGGTTATTAAAAACAGTGTGAGAATACAATTGGTGCATAATATAATACAGTATAAGCGGCACTCTGCTTGTAGGCATTGTGATAAGCTTAGTCCAGTAAGAAAGGAAACGAATCTTGATTTTCACTGCGATTGGATATATTCCAAGTTCTCCATATATCCTAGAGCAAATTTTAGAAACCATAGTTCAAGTTTCGAGAAGCAGGTCAAATTTTCGTGGCCCCATACCTCAGAAACATACAACATTATAGGTATGATGGACTTTTCATATACTTCGAGGATACATTCAATTAATGGTGAGTTTGTTCCTTCTGGCTTTGCTGACTTGCACCTGGTGTTTCTTTCCATGGCAAAAGAGCCATTTTTGTGGAAAGTTGTATCAAGGTATTTATAGTTATCCACTATGTCTAAAATATGATCATCCAATGAAAATGTATTAAGGTGGTCCGCGTGTCTTGGCTTACGGCCAAATATAACGATTTTCGTTTTCAGTATATTCACTTTTAATTTCCAGCGGGTGCAGTATAAAGAAAATGTGTCTAGTGATTTCTGCAGCCCTTCGTGTGTGTTATAAATTAATACTGTATCGTCAGCATATATAAGTAGAAGTAGCTTAATATAGATGCCAGTTTCGATGCCAATAAACTTATATAGAGCAATGCCTTCGCAAGAGTGTAAGCTGAGGTGGTTCTCGAGATCATTTACGTAAATGGCATAGAGCAGAGGTGAGAGGCTATCTTCCTGTTTTAGACTAATTGAGTTGCCGAAGAATTCTGATTCTTCCCCGCCAAGGCGTATACACAGTTTCAGATCGCTATATAGGGACTTGATTACACTAAGAATATTACCAGTGATACCGTGAGCTAATAGTTTTTTCCATAGACCGGCTCTCCAGACCGAGTCGAAGGCTTTAGAAAAATCTATAAAAGCGCAGTAAAGATTCTGCTTGTTGGCTTTGAGAATTTGGATTAGAGCATAAAGGGAAAAGGTGTGATCGACTGTGGAATAGCCCTTTCGGAAGCCGGCTTGGGCCTCCGAGTGCAGACAGTTCATGTCAAGAAATTTGTCTATGCGCTCATTTATTATGCTTGTAAATGGACAGCGTCAAACTCCATACAGCGCCCTCTACGATATCGCTGCGATATATCACTGCCACAACGAGTACTTTGCAGACGATAAATCTATTTTTACATATCGTCGCGGAACTGTATTTACTACTATTTAGTCACCTATTATCTTGTTTTGACCACCAAATTTTTTTTTTTTAAGTTTGCAATAATGGTAATTCTTTCGGTATTGATAAGAACAATATGAACTGAGCCAGACATAGACAATTTTAATCCTAAAACATGAGAATTAAAAAACGTAAGAATTCCTTACCAATTAATGTCCTTATGGCAGTGGTATCTCAGTGGAGCGATGGGAGATAACTCTGCCTGGAGTTTGGGACAGCGTCACAAAATTCACTCGCTGGGGACCCAATTCTGCAAATGACAGACACACTATTTCTAGGCTTGTGGTCATTAGATGCGACGAATCGGTATCCCACCTGCCATCAATCTCGTCTGTCTCCACCATTCACAAATTAATAGCTCATTTCCCTATTTACTGTACTTTTATCAGTCAGGGACGCAAATAGATTGTCATTTGGAAGGCATGAACTTCTCGATCCGTTTTGATGAAAGGGTCATGGGACCTGTATATAGAGGGAAGATATTTCAAGCCAACATATAGTGTGTCTGTCATTTGCAAAATGAGATCCCCAGCAGGCTCGCATCACCAAATTCACCCTCAGGGGACCTCATTCTGCTTAGGCTTCATCTTCTTGGAAGTATTTATGGTCTCAAATAAACATTGTTTTAGTTAAATTTCCCCTTCTGTGAAGTTTCCATATCCCCTAAATTTACAGAAGATAAAACGCACAATCGAGGTTACTAATGGTTGTAAAATCCACCAACTTCAACTGGGAAACTTCAATCTGATCCTAGGTCTCCCATAGCAGTTGATGCCTTATCAGAATGAGATTCCCAGTGTGTTAATTTCGTGATGCTATCCCGCTGTGAGGGACAGCGTGACAAAATTCACCCACTGGGGACCCAATTATGTAAATGACAGATTCACTATTTGTAGGCTTGTGGCCATTAGACGCGACAAATCGGTATCCCACCTGCCATCAGTCTCCAGTGCTACACCGCGCACAAATTAATAGCTCATTTCCCTAAACACTGTACTTTTATCAGTCAGGGAGGCAAATAGATTGTCCTTTTGAAGGCACGAATTTCTTGATCCGTTTTGGAGAAAGGGTCACGGGACCTTCACAGGGAAGAGATTTCGACCCAACAAATAGTGTGTCTGTCATTTGCAGTGTGAGGTCCAGTGTGTCTCACATTTGCAGATTGAGGTCCCCAGCGTGCTAGCATCACCAAATTCACCCTATGTGGACCTCATTATGCTTAGGCCTCATAATTCTTGGAAGTGTCTATAGTCTCAAATACACATCGTTTTTAATTACTTTTTCCCTTCTGTGAAGTTACTCTTTCCCCTAAATTTGCAGAAGATAATTGAATGCATAATGGAGGTGACTAATGGGTGAATAGTTCTTTGGTTACGTTCTATAGTAGGACTTTCCAAACTTAAAAAACGATATTACCTGGAAATCATCCATTATCCTGCAGGGAGCCCCACACATATATAGAAGCATATAGAAGAGTGTCGTCTGCTCATGTTTGTCTGGGGCTCTGTATGGGTGAAATTATAAAATTGTTAAAGAATACAAGAACAAATTATTAAAATTGTAAAAAATTGTTAGGCCAATGCATTCTCTTATATATGCGAGGCGACCTATGGTCGACTCGCATATATTAGAGAATGCATTGGCACAGGGTAAAAAAGTTCCCAGAGTTTGCATTTAATGACGTTATCCAGCATGGTGTATAATGTTTCGCTGTTTCTTGTTATACATGCATTTAGGGCCATGGGCGTTTTATTTATTGAAATGGGAATTTTTTGGACGATTAAAAGTCGAACTGCGACCCGAAGGCCGAGTCCGGTAAAAGGTGTAGTTGGAATTATGTAG
This sequence comes from Siphonodentalium dalli, assembly GCA_032622095.1. NCBI lineage: Eukaryota > Metazoa > Mollusca > Scaphopoda > Gadilida > Siphonodentaliidae > Siphonodentalium > Siphonodentalium dalli. The sequence goes on from CP136069.1 coordinate 203,431,725, forward strand.
ATCATGCCATGAATCTCTACTCCAGCTGACGCCCGTAGAGATCATATTCCACCAGAACAAAACCCGGAAACTTTTTTTAAGTTTTGACAGGGAACCGTATAGAGTCGAAAAAATAATGCACGGAATGTATTTCTTTGTTCATACCTGTTGCTTGATGATTTATTCATCGGTACGTGAAGTTCCCCGCTCGAGATTACATTGTTTACGTGACTTTTGAGACTCGATTACGCGATAAATATTTATTTTATTCCCTGTCACGAAATTCATTGTCGCAAGCTACCAAACGCGAAAGCAATTCTGTGTAAAGCTCCCCCTGCGTAACACTCACGCTGGATTAATACACAATCCAATGCGACGGTTGTCTCTGTTATCGGGGACACCGCGGGCCGTAGGATACAAGTTTCTTCACAAAGGAGACAGATACAAACGAATCATGCACGAAACAATGTTTTTGTTCCAAATCAATAGCAATATACAGTGGATATATATATTAATCCAGCGTGAGTGTTACGCGGGGGGAGCTTGACCAGTTTTGCGAAACCTGTTTCGGGAAGTTATACTTTTGACCATCGACCAATCAGAATTGCTTCAGCGTTTGGTCGCTTAAAGGTACTCAACCCGATAAAACTCCTCTCAATTACTATTTCAATGGCTTCGGGGGTCAAAAATATTTGATTCGAGTCGAGGAAGTCACCCATCAAAGCTCAGATTTGTTAGATATCGATTTTAGAAATCTATTATTTTTCATTATCGGGAATACTATCTGGCCCAGAACTCAGTCAAAATTGAGTTAAAATTACCACTTGATTTTAGAGTTATCCATCCTTGTCTGTTTGAATAGATTTGGAGAACACATCCAGAGCAGATTACGGCAGTTAGCAGTACTCATCTCGAGTTTATAACAAATTTCAAAAATCAATATCTAATAACTCTGAGCTTTGTTTGATGGGTTCCTCGACTCGAATCAAATATTTTTTACCCCCAAAGCCAAAGAAATAGTAATATAGGACCCTCCGATCGGATTGTTGTTGTTGGAATCTGTTGAGATGGGGACCCTCTTTACGGGTTGAGTACCTTTAAGACAATGAATTTCGTGACAGGGAATAAAATAAATATTTATCGCGGAATTCGGGTCTCAAAAGTCACGTAAACAATGTAATCTCGAGCTAAAGTAAACAAGTAAATATCGAATGACGATACATATATTTGTAAACAAGCATTGCAAATAATATTATTGGGACGAAAAGTCGCAAGACTTGTTCCGTATTATGATGATGATGATGATATGATGGATAGAACAAACCACTATTATGATGATCGTGTCGTTATTTGTTTAAAATACGTATGAATTGACATATACGCACCCGTTCCCTCATTAAAATCAACATATTTCGACAATTTTAGGGGAACTCCGCGAATTCGGGGACCTCCGCAAATAGACTCCGCAAATAGGGACCTATATGTACTGCGAATTGTCAAAACCGGAAAAACCAATTATCTATTTATAAAACGTCCACAGACACACAGCGATCTAAAATTTGCCCACCAGTATACACCCGATGGGCGTTAATGAACAAAGAAATACATTCCCCCGTTATTTTTTCGACTTTATACGGTTCCCTGTCAAAACTTTAAAAAAGTTCGCGGGTTTTGTACTGGTGGAATATTATCTCTACGGGCGTCAGTTGGAGTAGAGATTCATGGCATGATCTAGGAATTAGGGTGAGATGCAGGATAAACATTCAGTGATAAGCCGTATGCCTATATAGTTGTTGTAATAATTTGAAGGATTAGTTGTTTTAACGGAATTATGAGTTGGTCATTCGTGAAACCAACTAACTTATTTTATATTCTAAAATTACAATCATGGGTATATAATATATGATCTTCAGTGCTTTACCATTTCTGACATTGGTTTTCTTGTATAGTTTGTGTGCAGGGCAACGTGTGCCTCGGTACACTTAGTATAGATATTAATATCGGGGAAGTCCACAAAATGTGGGCATAATGTCGCCGGTGGAAGCGGACTTATCCAGTCACCAATTAAGGGAGACAAATCATGCACGGAGTTTGCCACTTTATGTGCCCCCGGCGCGTTCAAGACAAAAGATTGTGAAAGTCGATAGCAACGGATATGCCCTGGTGCACCATTGATCTACGATCGAAACGATCAACATGGGACAAAATTAAACACAGAGTCGCGATGATAAAACAATAACGCACACTATGCTACGTATCGCAAAAACATGCAACGCTTTGCAGTATAAAACCTGGGACTAATATAAGTATATATCGGTCCCAGATGAAACGGAGAGGCGACTGAAAGTTACTGCCATTAGGCCGGAGTAATCAACACCCCGGAATAATGCTCACAGAGATCACATAAATAATTCGTATCCCTTTCAGGCCGGGAGCTGCGCTGATGCAGCATTAAATATCCTGTCCCAGAGCATTCTCTTATACTTATATATACGAGTCTCCATTGGGGAGCTTCGCATATATAAGAGAATGCACTAGCTGGCTTATAGTGTCATTCATTTCATTGACCATACGTTCCCCATTATTATGTTGGTGTAAAATAACAAGCGGCTCATACTATCAGTAATCTTCAGACCTCAACTTTAAAGGGATACTGTACTCAAATGTTGTTGTTGGTTTCTATAGTCTCTGAGTCGTAGAATAAGGTAACCAGATTTCCATTATTTGAAAGACTGTTGAGTGCGAAGTAATGTTACGGATGGCAGATTAGCCGGAATGCGAAAATACCAATTGTCGTTGTCGAGTAATTGTGGGACAGTTTTCCAATAAAATAAATATTATATTTTATGCATATACTAGTTCCATATACTCGTTTAAGTCATTGTATAGTCACTAGTCAGTGAGTGGCTTGAGTTTACGCCCCGTATCAACATAGTTGTTAACATGATCATGTGTGCCACGCGTTACCAACTCCACTATCCGTGAATTATTTTGATTATGTACTGTACACGGAAATTCATAATTTAATTTATGGCAGCAGCCATAAATTAAATTTATATCAAATTATTAACTTTGATTTTAAGATAACCTATTAACCTGAACGTTTACAGAATACATCTTCGACTCAAATTACTTAGTTTTCTATATATTATCGACATTAGATCGTTGTTATTACCGGGAATTTATTGAAAATTGTTTATTTATTTAAAAAAGATGATATACCCAAAATGGCCGCGACTCAGTTATAAGGCGTATTCCGTGGACATAACAAGAATGATATGATTTTTCTAAATTAAAATAAGACACATGACGGGAAAGTATGACTAACTTCACAATTATCAATGTACAGAAGTCAATGTTCGTCTTTGTTCCGGGTCCTATTCCGGTAACGGACATGAGTCAATGTTCGTCTGTGTTCCGGGTCCTATTCCTCTCGGCAGATTGAAGTCAGTGTGTGTCTGTGCTCCGGGTCCTATTCCTCTAACAGACAGAAGTCAATGTACGCCTGTGTTCCGGATCATATTCCACTGACGGACATGAGTCAATGTTCGTCTGTGCTCCGGGTCCTATTCCGCTAACGGGAAGAAGTCAATGTACGCCTGTGTTCCGGGTCCTATTCCGCTAACGGTCAGAGGCCAATGTTCGGTTGTGTTCCGGGTCCTATTCCGCTAACTGACAGAAGTCTATGTTGGTCTGGGTTGCGGGCCCTATATCGGACAAAAGCCACCGTTCGGCTATGTTCCGCGTCCAATATTCCACTAACGAACAGAAGTCAATGTTCGTCTGCGCTCCGGGTCCTATTTCGCTAACGGGTCACCTGTGTTCAGGGTCCCATTCTTCTAACGGACAGAAGACAATGCTCGTCTGTGTTTCTGGTCCCATAACGGAAAAAAAGCCAATGTTCGTCTGTATTCCGGGTCCTGTTCCGCTAACGGACAGAAGTCAAGGTCCGTCTGTGTTATTGATCCTATTCCGCTAACAGATGCAAAGGTCAATGTTCGTTTTTGTTCCACAGAGATCATTTGTCCGATCTGGATTAAGAGAGTGGGCGTTCGATTGTCTGTTATCGATGAGCTTATAGAAGTTGAGTCGTTTACGGCCGAAGCCGGATACGATGGCCTTACTGTACTTTGCAGGTCCATTCAGTCGCTTTCCGTGTCGGGAGAGTACATCACGTGCATGGCGCTGAAAATGTACTTTGTTTCTTCTGATTTGCCAGAAATTGGAGGTCGATCTTTGCTGTCATCGGTAAAACGACTGGAACAAAGGGGACTTTTTTTGTTTTATATACAATGTAGGTGCAACAAGAGTTCAAAGCATATATATATATACATTTAAAGGCCCACTTAATTTTCGAATGCCCAGATAACATTATTCCATATTATATGCCATTTGGAATGGAAGAGGGACCAAAATAATATATATTCCACCAGAATACGAAGCAGCTGTGGCCTAGGACTGTCCACCAAGTGATAGAGATTCATTCCAAGACTTACCCCCCTTGTCAACCCGGAATGCATCAGAATTCAAACTAAGAGATAGAGTTATTCCCCTTTCATTGAGTGTAATATACTTTATAGTACAGTCCGAATCAGAATTAAATACAGGACACACCTTGGTACCTCGACAAAAACAACATGTTCGCCGCTTATTCGATCGGATCAGTTGATAATACAATGTTTTGGAGCTTCCTCTTTCAAATGGTATATAGCATGGAATATGTGACCCGCCATATCAAATCCAGTCGGAAGTCGGGATTTTTTTACCCTGTGCCAATGCATTCTCTTATATATGCGAGTCGACCATAGGTAAGAGAATATATAAGAGAATGCATTGGCCTAACAATTTTTTATCAGGTTTTTTAAATAAATGTTTCTTACAATTTTTAGTAACACTAACATGCTTCTATCAAATCCAAAGTCACTTACAGATGTCTCTCCTTTGGCGTTGTTGTCGGCAATATCCAGAGCGGAAGAGATACTTTTTCACCGTTGCCCAACTTATAGCGACTACTGCTACCAAACACGAGGGTACTTGTGCGTTATGTCACTTGGTTTATGACGACGTGGTAACACACGTTATGATTTATTGCATTCATCATATAGTGTGCTCTCGTCGTAATGACATGTGGTACCAAATGATTGACACATTTGGATTACTGTTCTATCTTTGGGTGGGTGAGCTTGACGATGATGAACTTGTAATGCTTCACCTTACAAAACTTCCGTCTGAATTATTTTCTTTCATTGAAGACCCTATGTTTTTCGTATCATTTATAGTTCACCACACCCTCATATTATGGCTATCACACAAAATGCTGTCAAGTCTTCATTCTGAGTAATCTCCAAACGTATCAACGAAAATCCACAGTGGTATGTTAGGACCAATTATTAACTGATCACCACAGAAATCAAATTCCAATGTTCGGATCAAAAATGCAAAGGAAATAAGCTTTCATTCCCAATTAAGTTATATTACCACATCAGACGAAAGGCCAATTACGTTGATACAGGTAATATGTTTTTTTCGAAATTGTATCTCTGTGTATTGTAGTCTGTCGGTGTAGTCATCATCACTCGTCCATGCGGATGTGATGTTACCGGTGTGAATGTAAAAATAGCAGTTGTGTGCGCTTTTGTATTCCTTGCACTTATGCATTGTGGTATATCAATTGTATTTGAATAGTAAACGACACAATACTAACATTTGAATAATATTCCAAATTCTAACTGATTGCCGCCAGTAAATTAGCAAATGCGAGTTTAAGCATTTATTCTCTGTACCTTTCGGATTTTATCCGCATTATGTAAATATGTTCAGGTTTAAAAGTTATGTTCGCGTGCCTGTGTTTGTCTATCTGCATATACTATGTCCGCATGTCGGTATGTCTGATTGCATGTCTGAATTTATATCTGCCTGTGGGTAAGGCTTCTCAATATTTGACCCAACATGTATACCATGTCTTGGTGGCACTTGTGTCATTTGTGTATATACATACTGCTATTTGTTTATTTTCATGTTGGCTATTATGTTAGCCTACCTTGATACTGTATACATGTATAACATTTGATAAACTCTTCAGTTATGGAGGTCAATAAAGATATATATATTATTTGAAAGACTGTTGAGTGCGAAGTAATGTTACGGATGGCAGATTAGCCGGAATGCGAAAATACCAATTGTCGTTGTCGAGTAATTGTGGGACAGTTTTCCAATAAAATAAATATTATATTTTATGCATATACTAGTTCCATATACTCGTTTAAGTCATTGTATAGTCACTAGTCAGTGAGTGGCTTGAGTTTACGCCCCGTATCAACATAGTTGTTAACATGATCATGTGTGCCACGCGTTACCAACTCCACTATCCGTGAATTATTTTGATTATGTATTGTACACGGAAATTCATAATTTAATTTATGGCAGCAGCCATAAATTAAATTTATATCAAATTATTAACTTTGATTTTAAGATAATCTATTAACCTGAACGTTTACAGAATACATCTTCGACTCAAATTACTTAGTTTTCTATATATTATCGACATTAGATCGTTGTTATTACCGGGAATTTATTGAAAATTGTTTATTTATTTAAAAAAGATGATATACCCAAAATGGCCGCGACTCAGTTATAAGGCGTATTCCGTGGACATAACAAGAATGATATGATTTTTCTAAATTAAAATAAGACACATGACGGGAAAGTATGACTAACTTCACAATTATCAATGTACAGAAGTCAATGTTCGTCTTTGTTCCGGGTCCTATTCCGGTAACGGACATGAGTCAATGTTCGTCTGTGTTCCGGGTCCTATTCCTCTCGGCAGATTGAAGTCAGTGTGTGTCTGTGCTCCGGGTCCTATTCCTCTAACAGACAGAAGTCAATGTACGCCTGTGTTCCGGATCATATTCCACTGACGGACATGAGTCAATGTTCGTCTGTGCTCCGGGTCCTATTCCGCTAACGGGAAGAAGTCAATGTACGCCTGTGTTCCGGGTCCTATTCCGCTAACGGTCAGAGGCCAATGTTCGGTTGTGTTCCGGGTCCTATTCCGCTAACTGACAGAAGTCTATGTTGGTCTGGGTTGCGGGCCCTATATCGGACAAAAGCCACCGTTCGGCTATGTTCCGCGTCCAATATTCCACTAACGAACAGAAGTCAATGTTCGTCTGCGCTCCGGGTCCTATTTCGCTAACGGGTCACCTGTGTTCCGGGTCCCATTCTTCTAACGGACAGAAGACAATGCTCGTCTGTGTTTCTGGTCCCATAACGGAAAAAAAGCCAATGTTCGTCTGTATTCCGGGTCCTGTTCCGCTAACGGACAGAAGTCAAGGTCCGTCTGTGTTATTGATCCTATTCCGCTAACAGATGCAAAGGTCAATGTTCGTTTTTGTTCCACAGAGATCATTTGTCCGATCTGGATTAAGAGAGTGGGCGTTCGATTGTCTGTTATCGATGAGCTTATAGAAGTTGAGTCGTTTACGGCCGAAGCCGGATACGATGGCCTTACTGTACTTTGCAGGTCCATTCAGTCGCTTTCCGTGTCGGTAGAGTACATCACGTGCATGGCGCTGAAAATGTACTTTGTTTCTTCTGATTTGCCAGAAATTGGAGGTCGATCTTTGCTGTCATCGGTAAAACGACTGGAACAAAGGGGACCTTTTTTGTTTTATATACAATGTAGGTGCAACAAGAGTTCAAAGCATATATATATATACATTTAAAGGCCCACTTAATTTTCGAATGCCCAGATAACATTATTCCATATTATATGCCATTTGGAATGGAAGAGGGACCAAAATAATATATATTCCACCAGAATACGAAGCAGCTGTGGCCTAGGACTGTCCACCAAGTGATAGAGATTCATTCCAAGACTTACCCCCCTTGTCAACCCGGAATGCATCAGAATTCAAACTAAGAGATAGAGTTATTCCCCTTTCATTGAGTGTAATATACTTTATAGTACAGTCCGAATCAGAATTAAATACAGGACACACCTTGGTACCTCGACAAAAACAACATGTTCGCCGCTTATTCGATCGGATCAGTTGATAATACAATGTTTTGGAGCTTCCTCTTTCAAATGGTATATAGCATGGAATATGTGACCCGCCATATCAAATCCAGTCGGAAGTCGGGATTTTTTTACCCTGTGCCAATGCATTCTCTTATATATGCGAGTCGACCATAGGTAAGAGAATATATAAGAGAATGCATTGGCCTAACAATTTTTTATCAGGTTTTTTAAATAAATGTTTCTTACAATTTTTAGGACATAAAATTAAAAAAATCCATTACCCCGCAGGGAGCCCCACACATATATAGAAGCATATAGAAGAGTGTCGTCTGCTCATGTTTGTCTGGGGCTCTGTATGGGTGAAATTATAAAATTGTTAAAGAATACCAAAAAAAATATTAAAATTGTAAAAAATTGTTAGGCCAATGCATTCTCTTATATATGCGAGGCGACATATGGTCGACTCGCATATATAAGAGAATGCATTGGCACAGGGTAAAAAAAATCCCGACCGGATTTGATATGGCGGGTAACATATGTAGTATATAATGTGATCTAGTGATTCGAAAATAAACTGCCACGTGCTTTAACTTTCTGTACTAAATCGATTCCCCTGTACATTGGTATATACATGCAATCATTGTTGTGAACTTCACAAAGGATGTCAACTGAAAGATGTAATTTAATGTGAAATATATTTTTATCGCAATGTTTACATACATGATTTCAAAAGAATGCGAACTCATTTGACCTCTCGACTTCGTAACAGTTCATGTCTTCGCTCTATAAGTGTAACTATTTACATAGACCGTCTGTGTTACACTAAACCCTGTTCGGCGATTGGTCAACTGCCTATTGGTCACACATGACATACGCCAATAACACACAGACCGTAACACGAACACGACGACACAAATTGTTGACATAATCTGACCTAATCACTAAAAGCGTCAGCAGAATAATTGGGCGTGCTTTTCAAAGTTCAGGAGAATTTAATTTGAAGCCAATTATTGATCATGATCACGTTATCGTCGATAAGTGCTTGTGTATCTTATATTGGGCTGATTGAATTGTGCTGCGTGGGCTAGTCTCTAATTATCGGCAGATTTTGTGAAAATAAATAAGAATACACTGAGCTTTTTTATGGGAATAATTCATCAAAAAGCTATATAAATATAAGAAATTAATGTAGTAGATGTGTGTTTTATTGTAGGGTACGGCGCTGTGGTCGTAAGGGACACATTTAGTGAGAAACGCTTCGCTAGGCAAATTGTTACTCCAGATATATTTGCGTAAACCACCGTAGGGTTTAAACACAGACAAACACACATTAGACACATGTATTATATGTATTATGCCATGCGTAATCAGAACATGGCTATATCTATACACATGGGAAATAGTTACTCCAGTCATTCGCGTAAACCACGGTGGGGGTTTGAATGCAGACAACCACGCGTAGTCAGAACCAGGCCTGAGTTTAGTGTGCTGTCATTTGCAGAATGAGGTCCCCAGAGTGTGAATTTAGAGACGCTATCCCGCTTAGAGGGCTAGCATTACTAAATTCACCCTCTGGGGACCTCATTCTACTTAGGCCTAATCTTCTCTGGAAAGTCTTTATTATCAACTTTCTATAGAAACTTAGATTCTATTTCTTTTTTAGTTTAGTTTCTCAATATCCCCAAATTGGCAGACGACACATTGCATAATCGAGGTTCTCAATGGGTGTACAACACAATATTCACCATTTGGGAACTTCAATCTGAGTCTATGTCTCCCATAGCAAATGTGGCCATGCAGAATGAGGTCCCCAGATGGTGAATTTGGTGACGCTAGCCCACTATGCGGGATAGCGTCACTAAATTCACCCTCTGGGGACCTCATTCGGTAAATGACAGGCACACTAAACTCAGGCTTGCATGTGTTATTCCACACGTAATGAGAACATGGCTATACATGGGAAATTGTTGCTCAATAAATTTCCGTATCATAAACGCAAACACGATTGAGACGGCGCTCCCAGGAAATGAAAGAGCATTGGTCTCGCCGTCAGCAAACATTGGTCGCGCCGAGTCTCGCGAGAAGAGAAGCCATATTAGGCTACGAGGGAACGGTCTCCATCGATTTCTGCTGCGAAAACAATAAATTTCATTCTGTCAGTTCTCCCGCCAGACGGGGTACGCTCGCCTGGGCTGAGTTTTAATGAACCAAGAGAAATTACCGGGGACATTTATACCTATATATATAGAGCTTTCGCGTCGGTTTAATATAACAGTTATATCACAGGGATATATTTGTATCCTGTCCCGCTGCCATTCTGCCATTCCCTCATACACCACTGAAATGAATACCGGATATACTTCCATAAAATAATAAGGACCCTTAAAGGTGTACTTTACGCCATTTTCAATAAATGCGCGGTGATAACACACGATCTAATATCGATAATATATAGAAAACTAAGTAATTTGAGTCGAAGATGTATTCTGTAAACATTCAGGTTAATAGGTTATCTAAAAATCTAAGTTAATAATTTGATATAAATTTAATGGGCCATAAATTAAATTACGAATTTCCGTGTACAAGACGTAATCAAAATAATTCACGGATATCGGATTGGGCCTGGCACACATGATCGTGTAAAACATTATGGTGATACGGGGCGTAAACTCAAGCCACCCACTGCATTATGACTAGTGACTATACAATGACTTATATGAGTATATGGGACTAGTGTACATATAATATAACATTTATTTGATACATTTGCTTGAAAACAGTACTGTTTAAAAATTACTCACAACGGCAATAATTGGTATTTTCGCATTCCGGCTAATCTGCCATCCGTAACAGTACTTCGTACTCAACAGACTTTCAAATAATGGAAATCTGGTTACCTTATTCTACGACTCAGAGACTATAGAAACCCCAAAAAACAGTATCCCAAAAAAACACCTCTAATAAACCATGGTGAATATACCGTGGTATTTACATTTACAATGTTGATTGGAACAGGTAAAATGATGTAATTTTACCAGGGTATTACTCCGGTAAAAGTCGTCTAGTGAATCGTCACCACATTGTACGCACACATGTAGCCCCCCCCCCCCCCCCCGTGTATTTACTCTAGTGAAATGGACCCACCCATGTATTTAAAGTATGTGGTGGTTCTACTAGAGTAATTATATCAGGTTAATTTATCACGGTAGTGCCGGGGTACGCTTTTAGAAGCCTTAAAATTTGAGTCAAAAGATTGGAGGTAATATGAATGACCCATGTGATTACAAAAGGTGTTATACTCTTCTTGGCTTACTGCCTTATTTAAACCAATATTCTTGGCCCATTTTGTTAACTTTTGGGTATAACTATTTACCAGGGAACTTTACCATGGTAGTACCAGGGTACTTTACCATGGTTCTAACACGAGCAATATCTCTATTTCACAATAGCATATTACGCAGTTGATGTGTTTTCTGTCTTTTTTTTAGACGAACATAATATTTTGTCAGTTAAGCATGCAGTGCAAAACAATTATACCCGATGTCATACTCATATTCAAACGTTAACAGAATGGGACATTATTATTGTTATAACAATTATTACTAAGTAAGCTAAGTCAAGAAGAGTTTAACGCCTTAGGTAAATCACATGTGCCATTATTAACCGTAAAACTGTCTCAAATTTGAAGTAGTTTGGTATATGCCAGGGCATACTTTAGTTCGCACACCGTGGATACAATACCGGTACCCTTGTAAAATGCCAAAATTAACTGGGTAAACTCATGTACAGGTACGAGGGTTTAGTTTGGTATATGCCAGGGCATACCTGAGTACGTGCACCGTGGATACAGTACCGGTACCCTTGTAAAATGCCCAAATTAACTGGGTAAACTCATGTACAGGTACGAGGGTTTAGTTTGGTATATGCCAGGGCATACCTGAGTACGTGCACCGTGGATACAGTACCGGTACCCTTGTAAAATGCCCAAATTAACTGGGTAAACTCATGTACAGGTACGAGGGTTTAGTTTGGTATATGCCAGGGCATACCTTAGTTCGTACACCGTGAATACAGTACCGGTATCCTTGTAAAATGACAAAATTAACTGGGTAAACTCATGTACAGGTGCGAGGGTTTAGTTTAGTATATGCCAGGGCATACTTTAGTTCGTACACCGTGGATACAGTACCGGTACCCTTGTAAAATGCCAAAATTAACTGGGCAAACTCATGTACAGGTGCGAGGGTTTGGTAAACGCCAGGGCATACTTTAGTTCGTACACCGTGGATACAGTACCGGTATCCTTGTAAAATGACAAAATTAACTGGGTAAACTCATGTACAGGTGCGAGGGTTTAGTTTAGTATATGCCAGGGCATACCTTAGTTCGTACACCGTGAATACAGTACCGGTACCCTTGTAAAATGCCAAAATTAACTGGGTAAACTCATGTGCAGGTGCGAGGGTTTAGTTTAGTATATGCCAGGGCATACTTTAGTTCGTACACCATGGATACAGTACCGGTACCCTTGTAAAATGCCAAAATTAACTGGGTAAACTCATGTACAGGTGCGAGGGTTTGTTATATGCCAGGGCATACTTTAGTTCGTACACCGTGGATACAGTACCGGTACCCTTGTAAAATGCCAAAATTAACTGGGTAAACTCATGTACAGGTGCGAGGGTTTGGTATATGCCATGGCATACTTTAGTTCGTACACCATGGATACAGTACCGGTACCCTTGTAAAATGCCAAAATTAACTGGGTAAACTCATGTACAGGTGCGAGGGTTTAGTTTAGTATATGCCAGGGCATACTTTAGTTCGTACACCGTGGATACAGTACCGGTACCCTTGTAAAATGCCAAAATTAACTGGGTAAACTCATGTACAGGTGCGAGGGTTTGGTATATGCCAGGGCATACTTTAGTTCGTACACCGTGGATACAGTACCGATACCCTTGTAAAATGCCAAAATTAACTGGGTAAACTCATGTACAGGTGCGAGGGTTTGGTATATGCCAGGACATACTTGAGTTCGTACACCGTGGATACAGTACCGATACCCTTGTAAAATATCAAAATTAACTGGGTAAACTCATGTACAGGTGTGAGGGTTTAGTTTGGTATATGCCAGGGCATACTTTAGTTCATACACCGTGAATACAGTACCGATACCCTTGTAAAATGCCAAAATTTACTGGGTAAACTCATGTACAGGTACGAGGGTTTAGTTTAGTATATGCCAGGGCATACTTTAGTTCGTACACCGTGGATACAGTACCGGTATCCTTGTAAAATGCCAAAATAAACTGGGTAAACTCATGTACAGGTGCGAGGGTTTAGTTTAGTATATGCCAGGGCATACTTTAGTTCGTACACCGTGGATACAGTACCGGTATACCCTTGTAAAATGCCAAAATTAACTGGGCAAACTCACGTACAGGTGCGAGGGTTTAGTTTAGTATATGCCAGGGCATACTTTAGTTCGTACACCGTGGATACAGTACCGGTATACCCTTGTAAAATGCCAAAATTAACTGGGTAAACTCACGTACAGGTGCGAGGGTTTGGTATATGACATGCAGGGCATACTTTAGTACGTACACCATGGATACAGTACCGGTACCCTTGTAAAATGCCAAAATTAACTGGGTAAACTCATGTACAGGTACGAGGGTTTAGTTTGGTATATGCCAGGGCATACTTTAGTTCCTACACCGTGGACACAGTATCGATACCCTTGTAAAATATCAAAATTAACTGGGCAAACTCGTGTACAGGTGCGAGGGTTTAGTTTGGTATATGCCAGGGCATACTTTAGTTCGTACACCGTGGATACAGTACCGGTACCCTTGTAAAATGCCAAAATTAACTGGGTAAACTCATGTACAGGTGCGAGGGTTTAGTTTAGTATATGCCAGGGCATACTTTAGTTCGTACACCGTGGATACAGTACCGGTACCCTTGTAAAATGCCAAAATTAACTGGGTAAACTCATGTACAGGTGCGAGGGTTTGGTATATGCCAGGGCATACTTTAGTTCGTACACCGTGGATACAGTACCGATACCCTTGTAAAATGTCAAAATTAACTGGGTAAACTCATGTACAGGTGCGAGGGTTTGGTATATGCCAGGGCATACTCGAGTTTGTACACCGTGGATACAGTACCGATACCCTTGTAAAATATCAAAATTAACTGGGTAAACTCATGTACAGGTGTGAGGGTTTAGTCTGGTATATGCCAGGGCATACTTTAGTTCATACACCGTGAATACAGTACCGATACCCTTGTAAAATGCCAAAATTTACTGGGTAAACTCATGTACAGGTACGAGGGTTTAGTTTAGTATATACCAGGGCATACTTTAGTTCGTACACCGTGGATACAGTACCGGTATCCTTGTAAAATGCCAAAATAAACTGGGTAAACTCATGTACAGGTGCGAGGGTTTAGTTTAGTATATGCCAGGGCATACTTTAGTTCGTACACCGTGGATACAGTACCGGTATACCCTTGTAAAATGCCAAAATTAACTGGGCAAACTCATGTACAGGTGCGAGGGTTTAGTTTAGTATATGCCAGGGCATACTTTAGTTCGTACACCGTGGATACAGTACCGGTATACCCTTGTAAAATGCCAAAATTAACTGGGTAAACTCATGTACAGGTGCGAGGGTTTGGTATATAACATGCAGGGCATACTTTAGTACGTACACCATGGATACAGTACCGGTACCCTTGTAAAATGCCAAAATTAACTGGGTAAACTCATGTACAGGTACGAGGGTTTAGTTTGGTATATGCCAGGGCATACTTTAGTTCCTACACCGTGGACACAGTACCGATACCCTTGTAAAATATCAAAATTAACTGGGCAAACTCGTGTACAGGTGCGAGGGTTTAGTTTGGTATATGACAGGGCATACTTTAGTTCGTACACCGTGGATACAGTACCGGTACCCTTGTAAAATGCCAAAATTAACTGGGTAAACTCATGTACAGGTACGAGGGTTTGGTATATGCCAGGGCATACTTTAGTTCATACACCGTGGACACAGTACCGGTACCCTTGTAAAATATCAAAATTAACTGGGCAAACTCGTGTACAGGTGCGAGGGTTTAGTTTGGTATATGCCAGGGCATACTTTAGTTCGTACACCGTTGATACAGTACCGGTACCCTTGTAAAATGCCAAAATTAACTGAGTAAACTCATGTACAGGTGCGAGAGTTTGGTATATGCCAGGGCATACTTTAGTTCGTACACCGTGGATACAGTACCGGTACCCTTGTAAAATGACAAAATTAACTGGGTAAACTCATGTACAGGTGCGAGGGTTTAGTTTGGTATATGCCAGGGCATACTTTAGTTCCTACACCGTGGACACAGTACCGATACCCTTGTAAAATATCAAAATTAACTGGGCAAACTCATGTACAGGTACGAGGGTTTAATTTGGTATATGCCAGGGCATACTTGAGTACGTCCACCGTGGATACAGTACCGATACCCTTGTAAATGCCCAAATGATCTGGGTGCATTCACCAGCGTACTTGTACCCACGTATTTCATATATCGTGGATGGCCTTTATCCCCCGTGTTTCTTAAAATTTTCGACTCGATGCATGAACTCATTTTTATTATAATTACCATGTTGTTTGCATCGTTCGTAAGTGTATTTTACACTAATCCATGTTCAAATTCATGCATTTGTTGCATATATTCTGTTAAAGTGATGTGAAACAATCCGGTAGGGTGATCAAATAGAAATGGAGATTAATCTTGCTCAAAGTAGCATTTTGTATATCCAAATTGACAACAAACACCGTCATTCTTATATATTAATTAAATACAGTGACTCTCAATGGCGAACCGTTTTCGTTAGCTTTTCGCGGATAGTAGCGTCCGAATCGAGAAGTAAATATTTACAATTGCGCGCAGTTCAGTCGGTGTTTTCTAAGAAGTGGTAAGGTCGATTTGTTTGCAATTTTCGACGATTTTACTAGAATGCTATATTCCTCCAGTTAGCATAGCGCCTGAATACCAACTTATTAGTTTCATGCACCCGAATAAGTACATAATATGTCTTTAAGTATAAAAAGATAGTCCCATAAATGTGACCCGCCATATCAAATCCAGCCGTAAGTCGGGATTTTTTTACCCTGTGCCAATGCATTCTCTTATATATGCGAGTCGACCATATGTCGCCTCGCATATATAAGAGAATGCATTGCCCAATTTTTTACAATTTTAATAATTTTTTCTTGTATTCTTTAACAATTTTATAATTTCACCCATACAGAGCCCCAGACAAACATGAGCAGACGACACTCTTCTATATGCTTCCATATATGTGTGGGGCTCCCTGCAGGGAAATGGATGTTTTTTATTTTATGTCCTAAAAATTGTCAGAAACATTTATTTTAAAAAAATGATTAAAAAAAATTGTTAGGCCAATGCATTCTCTTACATAGATAGATAGATAGATCTTTATTGCACGACCACAAACAAATACATTCGGGTATGGCAATATACATGTACATGTACACATACGGAAAATAAAGAAAACAGACATATAACATGGTATGGAAATCAATGGGTAATATACAAGCATAAATTGGGAAATATAAAGTTCGCGTCCAGCATTGGCCCGTTATTGTCAGATTACTCGCGTCTTATATATGAAGCTGTCTGAATAAAATTACTGAGGGCCCTATTACAAAGTGGATCATCGAAAGAAAAAAGAATTTGTAGTTTGCATCGTTTTAGGCCTATGGTCGACTCGCATATATAAGAGAATGCATTGGCACAGGGTAAAAAAATCCCGACGTCGTATGCGCTGCATTGCATGATTCATGCGGATGTATTAGACCCGCCATCGCTGCGTATCCTCGCGTTGTTGCGTTTTGATTAGATCGCTGTATTCCGGCTGCCTTTGCTGTGTTTTTATTCCATTCCCGGAAGACTTAACTATTCAGGCAGACGATATGGTTCCATGAATGATTGATGAAGTCCCTTTGCGAGCGTACATATATTTCAATATTAAATTGTGTCTTTGCACGCGAATCGTAACGTAATAGGCCCATTGCTTTATGTATAATAATGATTTGAACTCAAGATTGTGACTGCATCGCACTGATCCGCTATAAGACAGTTCTCTTGGGACAGATTCCGTTGCACAGTCCCCAGTCAAGAACAAATTTATTGATATTATCGCGTACCAATCGTTATTAAGGGTACGTTCATACACTGGCAATTTTGCACGGAATTTTGTGCAGGCAATTTCTCATAGAAAACCATATTGTGCCAGAATATGAACGACAACGTGCATTTAACCCTTTACCCAACAGAACGGCCCTGTGCCAATGCATTCTCTTATATATGCGAGTCGACCATAGGTCGCCTCGCATATATAAGAGAATGCATTGGCTTAACACATTAAAAATTATAAAATTGTTAAAGAATGTAAGAAAAAAGGCCAATGCATTCTCTTATACATGTATATGCGAGGCGACCTATGGTCGACTCGCATATATAAGAGAATGCATTGGCACAGGGCATAACTGTAAGCATCACAATGTTGTCATTGAGCCGGTTCCAATGATATCCATATTTGTATGGTTTTATTGAGACAGACCGAAGATATTTTAGGCTGTTGAAGCTTTATTTGGGCGTTTTTGGCCGTTTTGTTGGGTAAAGGGTTAAAGACATATCATGTACTTGTTCGGGTGCGTGAAACTGATAAGTTAGTATCAAGGCGCTATGCCAAGGGATGTACCATTCTACTAACATCGCCGAAAATCTGTAGCAAATCGACCGTGCCACTCCATAGAAAACATCGTCTGAACTACGCTCAAATGTAAATATTTACTACTCGATTCGGGACGCATCTATTGGCGATAAACTAACGAAAAGGATTTCACCATCGAGAGTCACTGCATTTAATTAATATATAAGAATGACAGTGTGTGTTGTCAATTTGGATTTAATATTTGTAAAAATTACTACTTTTAACAAGATTATTCTCCATTCATATCACCCCACCGGAGTGTTTCATATCAATTTAAACTGCACATTTACCAAAGCTAACTATATATACATGAGAAGTAAAATCTCGGTAGTTCCACATGTAACGGTGCTACTAACACATTGCCTTAAAATACCTGTATAATTGCATTATTGGTAAATATCGATAGCGCCGCTGCTATAGTAGAACTACATACTGTTTACTTCTCATATTGTTAGATGTGGTACTGATGTATTTTATGTTCACGTGGCACCACAGGGTTTTCAATGATACATTGACTGCAAACAATTCTGTGCAAACTTGCCAGTGTTTGAACGTATCCTAAAGTTACACGTATATAGCTCTTGCAACTTTTTGTTTAAGAAAGCAGTACACGATTTATCTGGTTGTAGGGGGTCTAAAAATAGAAAACAAATATTTGGGGGACATAACAGCCTGCGTATACCAGCTACTGAAGTGATGTTCATAACATCAATATAATTATCAAGATGTGTGCGTCTGAATTACATAAAATGTTGTCCTTTTTTTGCTACGACGTGATCAAAATGTGAAAAAATTGATGCTACAAAAGCTGGTTGATTCCTGAATACCGGTTAATATGGGTATATGAATCCCGAGTATCAGTTAACAGAGGGGTATGAATCCTGAATACCGGTTAATATGGGTATATGAATCCCGAGTATCTGTTAACAGATGGGTGTGAATCCTGAATACCGGTTAATATGGGTATATGAATCCCGAGTATCAGTTAACAGAGGGGTATGAATCCTGAATACCGGTTAATATGGATATATGAATCCCGAGTATCAGTTAACAGAGGGGTATGAATCATGAATACCAGTTAATATGGATATATGAATCCCGAGTATCTGTTAACAGAGGGGTATGAATCCTGAATACCAGTTAATATGGGTATATGATTCCCGAGTATTAGTTAACATAGGGGTATGAATCCTGAATACCGGTTAATATGGGTATATGAATCCCGAGTATCTGTTAACAGAGGGGTATGAATCCTGAATACCCGTTAATATATATGAATCCCGAGTATCAGTTAACAGAGGGGCATGAATCCTCAATACCGGTTAATATGGGTATATGAATCCCGAGTATCAGTTAACAGAGGGGTATGAATCCTGAATACCGGTTAATATGGGTATATGAATCCCGAGTATCAGTTAACAGAGGGGTATGAATCCTGAATACCGGTTAATATGGGTATATGAATCCCGAGTACCAGTTAACAGAGGGGTATGAATCTTGAATACCTGTTAATATGGGTATATGAATCCCGAGTATCTGTTAACAGAGGGGTATGAATCTGGAATACCTGTTAATATGGGTATATGAATCCCGAGTATCTGTTAACAGAGGGGTATGAATCCTGAATACCGGTTAATATGGGTATATGAATCCCGAGTATCAGTTAACAGAGGGGTATGAATCTTGAATACCTGTTAATATGGGTATATGAATCCCGAGTATCTGTTAACAGAGGGGTATGAATCCTGAATACCGGTTAATATGGGTATATGAATCCCGAGTATCAGTTAACAGAGGGGTATGAATCCTGTGTACCGGTTAATATGGGTATATGAATCCCGAGTATCTGTTAACAGAGGGGTAGGAATCCTGAATACCGGTTAATATGGGTATTTGAATCCCGAGTATCAGTTAACAGAGGGGTATGAATCCTGAATACCGGTTAATATGGGTATATGAATCCCGAGTATCAGTTAACAGAGGGGTATGAATCCTGAATACCGGTTAATATGGTATATGAATCCCGAGTACCAGTTAACAGAGGGGTATGAATCCTGAATACCGGTTAATATGGGTATATGAATCCCGAGTATCAGTTAACTGAGGGGTATGAATCCTGAATACCGGTTAATATGGGTATATGAATCCCGATTATCAGTTAACAGAGGGGTATGAATCCTGAATACCGGTTAATATGGGTATATGAATCCCGAGTATCAGTTAATAGAGGGGCATGAATCCTGAATACCGGTTAATATGGGTATATGAATCCCGAGTATCAGTTAACAGAGGGGTATGAATCCTGAATACGGTTAATATGGGTATATGATCCCGAGTATCAGTTAACAGAGGGGTATGAATCCTGAATACCGGTTAATATGGGTATATGAATCCCGAGTATCAGTTAATAGAGGGGCATGAATCCTGAATACCGGTTAATATGGGTATATGAATCCCGAGTATCAGTTAACAGAGGGGTATGAATCCTGAATACCCGTTAATATGGGTATATGAATCCCGAGTATCAGTTAACTGAGGGGTAGGAATCCTGAATACAGGTTAATATGGGTATATGAATCCCGAGTATCAGTTAACAGATGGGTATGAATCCTGAATACCGGTTAATATGGGTATATGAATCCCGAGTATCAGTTAACAGAGGGGTATGAATCTGAATACCGGTTAATATGGGTATATGAATCCCGAGTATCAGTTAACAGAGGAGTATGAATCCTGAATACCGGTTAATATGGGTATATGAATCCCGAGTATCAGTTAACAGAGGGGTATGAATCCTGAATACCGGTTAATATGGGTATATGATCCCGAGTATCAGTTAACAGAGGGGTATGAATCCTGAATACCGGTTAATATGGGTATATGATCCCGAGTATCAGTTAACAGAGGGGTATGAATCCTGAATACCGGTTAATATGGATATATGAATCCCGAGTATCAGTTAACAGAGGAGTATGAATCCTGAATACCGGTTAATATGGGTATATTAATCCCGAGTATCTGTTAACAGAGGGGTATGAATCCTGAATACCGGTTAATATGGATATATGAATCCCGAGTATCAGTTAACAGAGGAGTATGAATCCTGAATACCGGTTAATGTGGGTATATGATCCCCAGTATCAGTTAACAGAGGGGTATGAATCCTGAATACCGGTTAATATGGGTATATGATCCCGAGTATCAGTTAACAGAGGGGTATGAATCCTGAATACCGGTTAATATGGGTATATGAATCCCGAGTATCAGTTAACAGAGGAGTATGAATCCTGAATACCGGTTAATATGGGTATATGAATCCCGAGTATCAGTTAACAGAGGGGTATGAATCCTGAATACCGGTTAATATGGGTATATGAATCCCGAGTATCAGTTAACAGAGGAGTATGAATCCTGAATACCGGTTAATATGGGTATATGAATCCCGAGTATCAGTTAACAGAGGGGTATGCATCCTGAATACCGGTTAATATGGGTATATGAATCCCGAGTATCAGTTAACAGAGGGGCATGAATCCTCAATACCGGTTAATATGGGTATATGAATCCCGAGTATCAGTTAACAGAGGGGTATGAATCCTGAATACCGGTTAATATGGGTATATGAATCCCGAGTATCAGTTAACAGAGGAGTATGAATCTTGAATACCGGTTAATATGGGTATATGAATCCCGAGTATCTGTTAACAGAGGGGTATGAATCTTGAATACCGGTTAATATGGGTATATGAATCCCGAGTATCAGTTAACAGAGGAGTATGAATCCTGAATACCGGTTAATATGGGTATATGAATCCCGAGTATCTGTTAACAGAGGGGTATGAATCCTGAATACCGGTTAATATGGGTATATGATCCCGAGTATCAGTTAACAGAGGAGTATGAATCCTGAATACCGGTTAATATGGGTATATGAATCCCGAGTATCTGTTAACAGCGGGGTATGAATCCTGAATACCGGTTAATATGGGTATATGAATCCCGAGTATCAGTTAATAGAGGGGCATGAATCCTGAATACCGGTTAATATGGGTATATGAATCCCGAGTATCAGTTAACAGAGGGGTATGAATCCTGAATACCGGTTAATATGGGTATATGAATCCAGAGTATCTGTTAACAGAGGGGTATGAATCCTGAATACCGGTTAATATGGGTATATGAATCCCGAGTATCAGTTAACAGAGGGTGTGAATCCTGAATACCGGTTAATATGGGTATATGAATCCCGAGTATCAGTTAACAGAGGAGTATGAATCCTGAATACCGGTTAATATGGGTATATGAATCCCGAGTATCAGTTAACAGAGGGTGTGAATCCTGAATACCGGTTAATATGGGTATATGAATCCCGAGTATCAGTTAACAGAGGGTGTGAATCCTGAATACCGGTTAATATGGGTATATGAATCCCGAGTATCTGTTAACAGAGGGGTATGAATCCTGAATACCGGTTAATATGGGTATATGAATCCCGAGTATCAGTTAACAGAGGAGTATGAATCCTGAATACCGGTTAATATGGGTATATGAATCCCGAGTATCTGTTAACAGAGGGGTATGAATCCTGAATACCGGTTAATATGGGTATATGAATCCCGAGTATCAGTTAACAGAGGAGTATGAATCCTGAATACCGGTTAATATGGGTATATGAATCCCGAGTATCAGTTAACAGAGGGTGTGAATCCTGAATACCGGTTAATATGGGTATATGAATCCCGAGTATCAGTTAACAGAGGGGTATGAATCCTGAATACCGGTTAATATGGGTATATGAATCCCGAGTATCAGTTAACAGAGGAGTATGAATCCTGAATACCGGTTAATATGGGTATATGAATCCCGAGTATCAGTTAACAGAGGGGTATGAATCCTGAATACCGGTTAATATGGGTATATGAATCCCGAGTATCAGTTAACAGAGGGTGTGAATCCTGAATACCGGTTAATATGGGTATATGAATCCCGAGTATCAGTTAACAGAGGGGTATGAATCCTGAATACCGGTTAATATGGGTATATGAATCCCGAGTATCAGTTAACAGAGGGGTATGAATCCTGAATACCGGTTAATATGGGTATATGAATCCCGAGTATCAGTTAACAGAGGGTGTGAATCCTGAATACCGGTTAATATGGGTATATGAATCCCGAGTATCAGTTAACAGAGGGTGTGAATCCTGAATACCGGTTAATATGGGTATATGAATCCCGAGTATCAGTTAACAGAGGAGTATGAATCCTGAATACCGGTTAATATGGGTATATGAATCCCGAGTATCAGTTAACAGAGGGGTATGCATCCTGAATACCGGTTAATATGGGTATATGAATCCCGAGTATCAGTTAACAGAGGGGTATGAATCCTGAATACCGGTTAATATGGGTATATGAATCCAGAGTATCAGTTAACAGAGGAGTATGAATCCTGAATACCGGTTAATATGGGTATATGAATCCCGAGTATCAGTTAACAGAGAGGTATGAATCCTGAATACCGGTTAATATGGGTATATGAATCCCGAGTATCAGTTAACAGAGAGGTATGAATCCTGAATACCGGTTAATATGGGTATATGAATCCCGAGTATCAGTTAACAGAGGGGTATGAATCCTGTGTACCGGTTAATATGGGTATATGATCCCGAGTATCAGTTAACAGAGGGGTATGAATCCTGAATACCGGTTAATATGGGTATATGAATCCCGAGTATCTGTTAACAGAGGGGTATGAATCCTGAATACCGGTTAATATGGGTATATGAATCCCGAGTATCAGTTAACAGAGGAGTATGAATCCTGAATACCGGTTAATATGGGTATATGAATCCCGAGTATCAGTTAACAGAGAGGTATGAATCCTGAATACCGGTTAATATGGGTATATGAATCCCGAGTATCAGTTAACAGAGAGGTATGAATCCTGAATACCGGTTAATATGGGTATATGAATCCCGAGTATCAGTTAACAGAGGGGTATGAATCCTGAATACCGGTTAATATGGGTATATGAATCCAGAGTATCAGTTAACAGAGGAGTATGAATCCTGAATACCGGTTAATATGGGTATATGAATCCCGAGTATCTGTTAACAGAGGGGTATGAATCCTGAATACCGGTTAATATGGGTATATGATCCCGAGTATCAGTTAACAGAGGGGTATGAATCCTGAATACCGTTAATATGGGTATATGAATCCCGAGTATCAGTTAACAGATGGGTATGAATCCTGAATACCGGTTAATATGGGTATATGAATCCCGAGTATCAGTTAACAGAGGGTGTGAATCCTGAATACCGGTTAATATGGGTATATGATCCCGAGTATCAGTTAACAGAGAGGTATGAATCCTGAATAGCGGTTAATATGGGTATATGAATCCCGAGTATCAGTTAACAGAGAGGTATGAATCCTGAATACCGGTTAATATGGGTATATGATCCCGAGTATCAGTTAACAGAGGGGTATGAATCCTGAATACCGTTAATATGGGTATATGAATCCCGAGTATCAGTTAACAGATGGGTATGAATCCTGAATACCGGTTAATATGGGTATATGAATCCCGAGTATCAGTTAACAGAGGGTGTGAATCCTGAATACCGGTTAATATGGGTATATGAATCCCGAGTATCAGTTAACAGAGAGGTATGAATCCTGAATACCGGTTAATATGGGTATATGAATCCCGAGTATCAGTTAACAGAGGGCTATGAATCCTGAATACCGGTTAATATGGGTATATGAATCCCGAGTATCAGTTAACAGAGGAGTATGAATCCTGAATACCGGTTAATATGGGTATATGAATCCCGAGTATCAGTTAACAGAGGGTGTGAATCCTGAATACCGGTTAATATGGGTATATGAATCCCGAGTATCAGTTAACAGAGGAGTATGAATCCTGAATACCGGTTAATATGGGTATATGAATCCCGAGTATCAGTTAACAGAGAGGTATGAATCCTGAATACCGGTTAATATGGGTATATGAATCCCGAGTATCAGTTAACAGAGGAGTATGAATCCTGAATACCGGTTAATATGGGTATATGAATCCCGAGTATCTGTTAACAGAGGGGTATGAATCCTGAATACCGGTTAATATGGGTATATGAATCCCGAGTATCTGTTAACAGAGGGGTATGAATCCTGAATACCGGTTAATATGGGTATATGAATCCCGAGTATCTGTTAACAGAGGGGTATGAATCCTGAATACCGGTTAATATGGGTATATGAATCCCGAGTATCAGTTAACAGAGGAGTATGAATCCTGAATACCGGTTAATATGGGTATATGAATCCCGAGTATCAGTTAACAGAGAGGTATGAATCCTGAATACCGGTTAATATGGGTATATGAATCCCGAGTATCAGTTAACAGAGGAGTATGAATCCTGAATACCGGTTAATATGGGTATATGATCCCGAGTATCTGTTAACAGAGGGGTATGAATCCTGAATACCGGTTAATATGGGTATATGAATCCCGAGTATCTGTTAACAGAGGGGTATGAATCCTGAATACCGGTTAATATGGGTATATGAATCCCGAGTATCTGTTAACAGAGGGGTATGAATCCTGAATACCGGTTAATATGGGTATATGAATCCCGAGTATCTGTTAACAGAGGGGTATGAATCATGAATACCGGTTAATATGGGTATATGATCCCGAGTATCAGTTAACAGAGGGGTATGAATCCTGAATACCGGTTAATATGGGTATATGAATCCCGAGTATCTGTTAACAGAGGGGTATGAATCCTGAATACCGGTTAATATGGGTATATGATCCCGAGTATCAGTTAACAGAGGGGTATGAATCCTGAATACCGGTTAATATGGGTATATGAATCCAGAGTATCAGTTAACAGAGAGGTATGAATCCTGAATACCGGTTAATATGGGTATATGAATCCAGAGTATCAGTTAACAGAGGAGTATGAATCCTGAATACCGGTTAATATGGGTATATGAATCCCGAGTATCAGTTAACAGAGAGGTATGAATCCTGAATACCGGTTAATATGGGTATATGAATCCCGAGTATCAGTTAACAGAGAGGTATGAATCCTGAATACCGGTTAATATGGGTATATGAATCCAGAGTATCAGTTAACAGAGGAGTATGAATCCTGAATACCGGTTAATATGGGTATATGAATCCCGAGTATCAGTTAACAGAGGGGTATGAATCCTGAATACCGGTTAATATGGGTATATGAATCCCGAGTATCAGTTAACAGAGGGGTATGAATCCTGAATACCGGTTAATATGGGTATATGAATCCAGAGTATCAGTTAACAGAGGAGTATGAATCCTGAATACCGGTTAATATGGGTATATGAATCCCGAGTATCAGTTAACAGAGAGGTATGAATCCTGAATACCGGTTAATATGGGTATATGAATCCCGAGTATCAGTTAACAGAGTAGTATGAATCCTGTGTACCGGTTAATATGGGTATATGAATCCCGAGTATCAGTTAACAGAGAGGTATGAATCCTGAATACCGGTTAATATGGGTATATGAATCCAGAGTATCAGTTAACAGAGGAGTATGAATCCTGAATACCGGTTAATATGGGTATATGAATCCCGAGTATCAGTTAACAGAGGAGTATGAATCCTGAATACCGGTTAATATGGGTATATGAATCCCGAATATCAGTTAACAGAGAGGTATGAATCCTGAATACCGGTTAATATGGGTATATGAATCCCGAGTATCAGTTAACAGAGAGGTATGAATCCTGAATACCGGTTAATATGGGTATATGAATCCCGATTATCAGTTAACAGAGAGGTATGAATCCTGAATACCGGTTAATATGGGTATATGAATCCCGAATATCAGTTAACAGAGAGGTATGAATCCTGAATACCGGTTAATATGGGTATATGAATCCCGAGTATCAGTTAACAGAGAGGTATGAATCCTGAATACCGGTTAATATGGGTATATGAATCCCGATTATCAGTTAACAGAGGGGTATGCATCCTGAATACCGGTTAATATGGGTATATGAATCCCGAGTATCAGTTAACAGAGGGGTATGCATCCTGAATACCGGTTAATATGGGTATATGAATCCCGAGTATCAGTTAACAGAGGAGTATGAATCCTGAATACCGGTTAATATGGGTATATGAATCCCGAGTATCTGTTAACAGAGGGGTATGAATCCTGAATACCGGTTAATATGGGTATATGAATCCCGAGTATCAGTTAACAGATGGGTATGAATCCTGAATACCGGTTAATATGGGTATAAGAATCCCGAGTATCAGTTAACAGAGGGGTATGAATCCTGAATACCGGTTAATATGGGTATATGAATCCCGAGTATCAGTTAACAGAGGGGTATGAATCCTGAATACCGGTTAATATGGGTATATGAATCCCGAGTATCAGTTAACAGAGGGGTATGAATCCTGAATACCGGTTAATATGGGTATATGAATCCCGAGTATCTGTTAACAGAGGAGTATGAATCCTGAATACCGGTTAATATGGGTATATGAATCCCGAGTATCAGTTAACAGAGAGGTATGAATCCTGAATACCGGTTAATATGGGTATATGAATCCCGAGTATCAGTTAATAGAGGGGCATGAATCCTGAATACCGGTTAATATGGGTATATGAATCCCGAGTATCAGTTAACAGAGGGGTATGAATCCTGAATACCGGTTAATATGGGTATATGAATCCAGAGTATCTGTTAACAGAGGGGTATGAATCCTGAATACCGGTTAATATGGGTATATGAATCCCGAGTATCAGTTAACAGAGGGTGTGAATCCTGAATACCGGTTAATATGGGTATATGAATCCCGAGTATCAGTTAACAGAGGAGTATGAATCCTGAATACCGGTTAATATGGGTATATGAATCCCGAGTATCTGTTAACAGAGGAGTATGAATCCTGAATACCGGTTAATATGGGTATATTAATCCCGAGTATCTGTTAACAGAGGAGTATGAATCCTGAATACCGGTTAATATGGGTATATGAATCCCGAGTATCAGTTAACAGAGGGGTATGAATCCTGAATACCGGTTAATATGGGTATATGAATCCCGAATATCAGTTAACAGAGGGGAATGCATCCTGAATACCGGTTAATATGGGTATATGAATCCCGAATATCAGTTAACAGAGGGCTATGGATCCTGAATACCGGTTAATATGGGTATATGAATCCTGAATACCGGTTAATATGGGTATATGAATCCCGAGTATCAGTTAACAGAGGGGTATGAATCCGGAATAACGGTTAATATGGGTATATGAATCCCGAGTATCAGTTAACAGAGGAGTATGAATCCTGAATACCGGTTAATATGGGTATATGAATCCCGAGTATCAGTTAACAGAGGGGTATGAATCCTGAATACCGGTTAATATGGGTATATGAATCCCGAGTATCAGTTAACAGAGGGGTATGAATCCTGAATACCGGTTAATATGGGTATATGAATCCCGAGTATCAGTTATCAGAGGGGTATGAATCCTGAATACCGGTTAATATGGGTATATGAATCCCGAGTATCAGTTAACAGAGGGGTATGAATCCTGAATACCGGTTAATATGGGTATATGATCCCGAGTATCAGTTAACAGAGGGGTATGAATCCTGAATACCGGTTAATATGGGTATATGAATCCCGAGTATCAGTTAACAGAGGAGTATGAATCCTGAATACCGGTTAATATGGGTATATGAATCCCGAGTATCAGTTAACAGAGGGGTATGAATCCTGAATACCGGTTAATATGGGTATATGATCCCGAGTATCAGTTAACAGAGGGGTATGAATCCTGAATACCGGTTAATATGGGTATATGAATCCCGAGTATCAGTTAACAGAGGAGTATGAATCCTGTGTACCGGTTAATATGGGTATATGAATCCCGAGTATCAGTTAACAGAGGGGTATGAATCCTGAATACCGGTTAATATGGGTATATGATCCCGAGTATCAGTTAACAGAGGGGTATGAATCCTGAATACCGGTTAATATGGGTATATGATCCCGAGTATCAGTTAACAGAGGAGTATGAATCCTGAATACCGGTTAATATGGGTATATGAATCCTGAATACCGGTTAATATGGGTATATGAATCCCGAGTATCAGTTAACAGAGGAGTATGAATCCTGAATACCGGTTAATATGGGTATATGAATCCCGAGTATCAGTTAACAGAGGGGTATGAATCCTGAATACCGGTTAATATGGGTATATGAATCCCGAGTATCAGTTAACAGAGGGGTATGAATCCTGAATACCGGTTAATATGGGTATATGATCCCGAGTATCAGTTAACAGAGGGGTATGAATCCTGAATACCGGTTAATATGGGTATATGAATCCCGAGTATCAGTTAACAGAGGAGTATGAATCCTGTGTACCGGTTAATATGGGTATATGAATCCCGAGTATCAGTTAACAGAGGGGTATGAATCCTGAATACCGGTTAATATGGGTATATGAATCCCGAGTATCAGTTAACAGAGGGGTATGAATCCTGAATACCGGTTAATATGGGTATATGATCCCGAGTATCAGTTAACAGAGGAGTATGAATCCTGAATACCGGTTAATATGGGTATATGAATCCCGAGTATCAGTTAACAGAGGGGTATGAATCCTGAATACCGGTTAATATGGGTATATGATCCCGAGTATCAGTTAACAGAGGAGTATGAATCCTGAATACCGGTTAATATGGGTATATGATCCCGAGTATCAGTTAACAGAGGGGTATGAATCATGAATACCGGTTAATATGGGTATATGATCCCGAGTATCAGTTAACAGAGGGGTATGAATCCTGAATACCGGTTAATATGGGTATATTACCCCGAGTATCAGTTAACAGAGGGGTATGAATCCTGAATACCGGTTAATATGGGTATATTACCCCGAGTATCAGTTAACAGAGGAGTATGAATCCTGAATACCGGTTAATATGGGTATATGAATCCCGAGTATCAGTTAACAGAGGGGTATGAATCCTGAATACCGGTTAATATGGGTATATGATCCCGAGTATCAGTTAACAGAGGAGTATGAATCCTGAATACCGGTTAATATGGGTATATGATCCCGAGTATCAGTTAACAGAGGGGTATGAATCATGAATACCGGTTAATATGGGTATATGATCCCGAGTATCAGTTAACAGAGGGGTATAATCCTGAATACCGGTTAATATGGGTATATTACCCCGAGTATCAGTTAACAGAGGGGTATGAATCCTGAATACCGGTTAATATGGGTATATGATCCCGAGTATCAGTTAACAGAGGGGTATGAATCCTGAATACCGGTTAATATGGGTATATGATCCCGAGTATCAGTTAACAGAGGGGTATGAATCCTGAATACCGGTTAATATGGGTATATGAATCCCGAGTATCAGTTAACAGAGGGGTATGAATCCTGTGTACCGGTTAATATGGGTATATGAATCCCGAGTATCTGTTAACAGAGGGGTATGAATCCTGAATACCGGTTAATATGGGTATATGAATCCCGAGTATCAGTTAACAGAGGAGTATGAATCCTGAATACCGGTTAATATGGGTATATGATCCCGAGTATCAGTTAACAGAGGGGTATGAATCCTGAATACCGGTTAATATGGGTATATGATCCCGAGTATCAGTTAACAGAGGGGTATGAATCCTGAATACCGGTTAATATGGGTATATGATCCCGAGTATCAGTTAACAGAGGGGTATGAATCCTGAATACCGGTTAATATGGGTATATGAATCCCGAGTATCAGTTAACAGAGGGGTATGAATCCTGTGTACCGGTTAATATGGGTATATGAATCCCGAGTATCTGTTAACAGAGGGGTATGAATCCTGAATACCGGTTAATATGGGTATATGAATCCCGAGTATCAGTTAACAGAGGGGTATGAATCCTGAATACCGGTTAATATGGGTATATGATCCCGAGTATCAGTTAACAGAGGGGTATGAATCCTGAATACCGGTTAATATGGGTATATGAATCCCGAGTATCAGTTAACAGAGGGGTATGAATCCTGTGTACCGGTTAATATGGGTATATGAATCCCGAGTATCTGTTAACAGAGGGGTATGAATCCTGAATACCGGTTAATATGGGTATATGAATCCCGAGTATCAGTTAACAGAGGAGTATGAATCCTGAATACCGGTTAATATGGGTATATGATCCCGAGTATCAGTTAACAGAGGGGTATGAATCCTGAATACCGGTTAATATGGGTATATGATCCCGAGTATCAGTTAACAGAGGGGTATGAATCCTGAATACCGGTTAATATGGGTATATGATCCCGAGTATCAGTTAACAGAGGGGTATGAATCCTGAATACCGGTTAATATGGGTATATGAATCCCGAGTATCAGTTAACAGAGGGGTATGAATCCTGTGTACCGGTTAATATGGGTATATGAATCCCGAGTATCTGTTAACAGAGGGGTATGAATCCTGAATACCGGTTAATATGGGTATATGAATCCCGAGTATCAGTTAACAGAGGGGTATGAATCCTGAATACCGGTTAATATGGGTATATGATCCCGAGTATCAGTTAACAGAGGGGTATGAATCCTGAATACCGGTTAATATGGGTATATGAATCCCGAGTATCAGTTAACAGAGGGGTATGAATCCTGTGTACCGGTTAATATGGGTATATGATCCCGAGTATCAGTTAACAGAGGGGTATGAATCCTGAATACCGGTTAATATGGGTATATGAATCCCGAGTATCAGTTAACAGAGGGGTATGAATCCTGTGTACCGGTTAATATGGGTATATGATCCCGAGTATCAGTTAACAGAGGGGTATGAATCCTGAATACCGGTTAATATGGGTATATGAATCCCGAGTATCAGTTAACAGAGGGGTATGAATCCTGTGTACCGGTTAATATGGGTATATGAATCCCGAGTATCTGTTAACAGAGGGGTATGAATCCTGAATACCGGTTAATATGGGTATATGAATCCCGAGTATCAGTTAACAGAGGGGTATGAATCCTGAATACCGGTTAATATGGGTATATGATCCCGAGTATCAGTTAACAGAGGGGTATGAATCCTGAATACCGGTTAATATGGGTATATGAATCCCGAGTATCAGTTAACAGAGGGGTATGAATCCTGTGTACCGGTTAATATGGGTATATGATCCCGAGTATCAGTTAACAGAGGGGTATGAATCCTGAATACCGGTTAATATGGGTATATGAATCCTGAGTATCAGTTAACAGAGGAGTATGAATCCTGAATACCGGTTAATATGGATATATGAATCCCGA
The DNA here is from genome assembly GCA_032622095.1 of Siphonodentalium dalli. NCBI lineage: Eukaryota > Metazoa > Mollusca > Scaphopoda > Gadilida > Siphonodentaliidae > Siphonodentalium > Siphonodentalium dalli. The sequence continues at coordinate 203,463,892 of CP136069.1, forward strand.
GTATCTGTTAACAGAGGGGTATGAATCCTGTGTACCGGTTAATATGGGTATATGATCCCGAGTATCAGTTAACAGAGAGGTATGAATCCTGAATACCGGTTAATATGGGTATATGAATCCCGAGTATCTGTTAACAGAGGGGTATGAATCCTGAATACCGGTTAATATGGGTATATGAATCCCGAGTATCAGTTAACAGAGGGGTATGAATCCTGAATACCGGTTAATATGGGTATATGATCCCGAGTATCAGTTAACAGAGGGGTATGAATCCTGAATACCGGTTAATATGGGTATATGAATCCCGAGTATCAGTTAACAGAGGGGTATGAATCCTGTGTACCGGCTAATATGGGTATATGATCCCGAGTATCAGTTAACAGAGGGGTATGAATCCTGAATACCGGTTAATATGGGTATATGATCCCGAGTATCAGTTAACAGATGGGTATGAATCCTGAATACCGTTAATATGGGTATATGAATCCCGAGTATCAGTTAACAGAGGAGTATGAATCTTGAATACCGGTTAATATGGGTATATGAATCCCGAGTATCAGTTAACAGAGGGTTATGAATCTTGAATACCGGTTAATATGGGTATATGAATCCCGAGTATCAGTTAACAGAGGGTGTGAATCCTGAATACCGGTTAATATGGGTATATGAATCCCGAGTATCAGTTAACAGATGGGTATGAATCCTGAATACCGTTAATATGGGTATATGAATCCCGAGTATCAGTTAACAGAGGAGTATGAATCTTGAATACCGGTTAATATGGGTATATGAATCCCGAGTATCAGTTAACAGAGGGTGTGAATCCTGAATACCGGTTAATATGGGTATATGAATCCCGAGTATCAGTTAACAGATGGGTATGAATCCTGAATACCGTTAGTATGGGTATATGAATCCCGAGTATCAGTTAACAGAGGGGTATGAATCCTGAATACCGGTTAATATGGGTATATGAATCCCGAGTATCAGTTAACAGAGGGGTATGAATCCTGAATACCGGTTAATATGGGTATATGAATCCCGAGTATCAGTTAACAGAGGGTTATGAATCCTGAATACCGGTTAATATGGGTATATGAATCCCGAGTATCAGTTAAAGACATATTATGTACTTGTTCGGGTGTGTGAAACTGATAAGTTAGATTCCGGCGCTATGACAACTGGAGGAATGTAACATTATACTAACATCGCCGAAAATTTGAAGTAAATCGGCCGTACCACTTTATAGAAAACATTGTCAGAACTACGCTCAATTGTAAATATTTACTAATCGATTCGGAACGCATCAATCGGCGATAAACTAACGAAAACGATTTCTCCATTGAGAGTCACTGCATTTAATTCATATATTAGAATGACTGTGTATGTTGTCAATGTGGATATACTTTTTTGTAAAAATGACTACTTTGAACAAGATTATTCTCATGTGTTCACCATACCGGAGTGTTTCACATCACTTTAACAGAGGGGTATGAATTTTGTGTACCACTTAAGGTGATGTGAAACACTCCGATAGGTGATCAAATATAAATGGAGAATAATCTTGTTCAAAGTAGTAATTTTTACAAATATTATATCCAAATTGACAACACACACCGTCATTCTTATATGTATATATATATTATTTGTTTTATTGAATAGCAAAAACATACACGGAATATCACAGACATAAATTAGCATACGATACTTCAAGGGCGAGAGGGGAAACTATCTCACTGTCACATGCGCACAGTCTCACACTCTTCATTCGCACCTGGTGTCATCATATTCATTCATTCATTCATTCATTCATTCATTCTTATATATTAATTAAATGCAGTCACTCTCGATGGCGAAATCGTTTTCGTTAGTATATCACCGATAGATGCGTCCCGAATCGAGTAGTAAATATTTACAATTGAGCGTAGTTCAGACGATGTTTTCTATGGAGTGGTACGGTCGATTTGCTTAAGATTTTCGGCGATGTTAGTAACAGGCAATTCTTCAAGGATTGTCCACTTATAAACGGGCAATCCTTACCTAAAATGGTCATTAATAAATGGACAATCCAACCACGCGTGGCACGCGAGCTTGGGATTGTCCACTAAATGAAGACATTTATAGCTAATCCTGCATGTTAGCTTCATATTTAATATGAAGGGCAATAACTCTATACAGAATGTTACTTTACTAAATAACGGTGATTTGTATGAGAAGAAGTGTTTTTGACGAAATAACGGAGATATTTGAAGAAGAGTTTTTGACGAAATAACGGAAATATACGAAGAAATGTTTTTTAAAGAGCGTACCCCAAACCTCCCCAAGCCCACCCACCCAAGGGAAGAATTTGACTTATATTTCACAAGAGTTGATCTGATGTGGTGTTGCAAATTTCTCATACAAATCTCCGTTATTTAGTAAAGTTACATTCTTTATAGAGTTATTACCCTTCAGATTTAATATGAAGCTAACATGCAGGATTATCGATATATGTCGTGATTTAGTGGACAATCGCAAGCTCGCGTGCCACGCGTGGTTGGATTGTCCATTTATTAATGACCATTTTAGGTAAGGATTGTCCGTTTATAAGTGGACAATCTTATGCGCATTAGGTGGTTAGTAAAATGCTACATTCCTCCAGTTGTCTTAGCACGCACCGAACAAGTACATAATATGTCTTTAACCCCCCCCCCCCCCCCGAATCCCGCGTACTATGCATAAATGGGGGGAGGTGACAACTTCTCGTATATACGAGCGAGCTCAGCCGATAATTTCAGAACTCAGACTGGACCAACTTGAATTAGGTCAAGGCTCCTTCGTCAATGGCTGCAGTCAAAATTTAAAAATCCTTATTCCTGTATTATATTGTCACATGCCATTGCATGTGCGAAACGGCTCTGTTGACCTTTGATCTCAGTGTCTCTTCAAGAGTCAGTACTTTAAGTTCCCATTCACAACTTGTGAATAAATGGCAAATGGTGTGTGAATAAATGAATAAATAGCCTGAGGTGCGTCATAATGGCGGCAATTAGTCCTCAGAAATGTTCCGTTCACGTAGTTTTCTTTTATACACAGACAATGCCTATGTGGTGCTTACATACTATAGTTACCGCTAACATGTGGAAAATAAGTACGGGCGGACGAGCGAGCGGACCGAGTTTTGTTTTCTTATTTGTTTTGAACTTCCATTTCGGAATACGTCGATGTATATGGCACTGAACATACGTGTTATGCATGTTTCTTATATATTTCGATAAATTGGAGATATTTTAGTTTGTTTCTGTTAATTTTTTAATCAGTAGTCGGGTATACCTTCCAATTGTAGACCATGGGAAGAAAATCTAGAGCTTTCGTCCATCTGAAACGTTTGTGGTTTAATACACACTTTTCGTGATTAATACGAAGAGAACCCAGTCCGTGATGTTTTTAAATAGTTTCATGCATCAAATAATTCAAATTAATAAACAATTTCCGGATATTCCGCTTCCGATTCCAGAATTCCCGTGAATATTAACGTTATTGTTACGCTACACTGATCTGGCCGTGACAATGGGGCGATGGGATATATGGCAGGACAACACATTTCAGGTTTCACGCGATGCGAGTTATTATAGGAAATTGTAGTGAGGCTGATCTGGCGGGACCCCCTATTAACCGAGAACAACCGAGAACAACCGAGAACAACCGAGAACAAGTCTAAAATTAATAATTAAGTCTTAATAATGTTCAATTATAGTGTACATAACAATCTTAAGTGAATATTATACCATATTTGACATTTTAAATGACATATATGTAGTTATTATGGGTATATACCGAGAAGATGAAACATGCTTGTTCTCGGTTGGCGGTAACACACAGGCATAAGCCGTGCCTCTAGAGGTGTTAATTAACTAAGTACTAGCTGCATGATGGGTCTGCGCGATGTTTCAACTTCTCGGTATATACCAATAATAACTACATATATGTCATTTAAAATGTCAAATATGGTATAATATTAACTTAAGATTGATATGTACACTATAATTGAACATTATAAAGACTTAATTATTAATTTTAGACTTGTTCTCGGTTGTTCTCGGTTGTTCTCGATTGTTCTCGGTTGTTCTCGGTAAATATGAGGTCCGGATCTGGCAGGACAACACGTTTCGGTTTTTCGCGGATGTTTCTTCGCCGATGTCTCATTGTTACAGTATGTAACTTTTATGACCGCGTTAATTGCTTTCGATGTTTAGGTATGAACAATAGCTGTGCCACTTTTGAAGATGTTATGGCCGGAACACAATGCCATATAACAGCTAAAAACTTTGCTGATGAAGTATGAGGAAATTAATGTCTCCGTTGGAATGTAGACTAAATATATTGCGAAGTATCGGGTGTGTATTTAATCCGTTTAGTAGATTTTTGGTCCGCATTTAGATGCTTTCTGGTTTGGTGAATGAGAAACCTGCAATAATAAGCCGTAGTTTTTGTAATAATTTGAAGGATTGGTTGTTTTAACGGAATTATGAGGCGGTCATTCATAAAACCAATATATTTTATATCAAAATTTATATATATGCCTAATATTATTATCTTAATGGCGTTACCATTTCTGACTATGGTTTTCTCGTTTTGTACTGGCTCGTGCATTGTGTTCGATGTTGTATTCATTGTGACTACAGTGCGTCTTTATGTGAAATAATGCTCGTAGAAAGGTAGTTCAAGTATTAAAGGTACTCAATCCGATCAGAGGGTCCCCATATCATCAAGATACAACAACAACATTTCTTCAAAATACGCTTTAGTTACCAGAATCGATTAATTGCAATAAAATAATGCTAACCACTGTCAACTCTTTCCCAAAACGTGTTATCTATCAACATTTTGTTCAACGAAATATGGCCGTATTGTAACTTGAATATTCAAGAAATTTGACCGTATTACCACTTGTTTTTAAAGTTATCCATTTTCATCCGCAATTTTTTATCGAGACCATCTTTTTGACGGCGTGTTTCTCAGTGGGCCAAAAAACAATTGAAATAACAAACTTCAAAAATCGATATCTGATCGTTCAGAGCTTTGATGGGTAGGTTCCTCGACTCGAATCAAATATTGTTTACCCCCGAAGCCAAAGCAATAGTAGTTCAGGGGTGTTTAATCGGATTGAGTACCTTTAACGACCTATATCGATACCGGGAAAAAATTAAAAGCGAATATTATTAGGCACGTGTACAAATGTATTTTGGAGGGTAAACCGCCATGTGGAAATAACCTCACCAGTCTTTCAGCCTTGCATATCAATCCGCCCACAGCCTAATGACAATGACAGTCGAAGAGTGATGATTTGGCAGGGTGTATTTTTAGCTGATGGACGAGGGCGAATAATGACTGACATCGAGAGACTAAACATAGACACCACGAGGCAATGGATACTATACTATATTTATCAATGATTAACATTGGTTATCGATTATGTTCGCCCTTTACGGCTCGTTTCACACGAATTAGTCTGCTGCGTATGACTCACATATGTGAAAATTTACATAGCCCGTCTGTGTTACACTGAAACCTGTTGTGATTGGTCAGCTGCCAATTGGCTCACCAGTTTCATAACTCAATAACACATACCGTAATACGAACACGACGTCACAAATTGTTGACCTGATCAATAAACGCGGTCAGCAGAATAATTGTGCGTGCTTTTAAAAGTTCAGCCGAATTGCATCTAAAGCCAGTTTTTAAATATATCGATGACATGATACTGGCTAAGTGCTTGGAAATCTTATATTGGGCTGATTTAATGTGTTGCGTGGGCTAGTCTCATATTCTGGGAAGATTTTGTGAAAATAAAATATGATACATTCAGTGCTTAATGTGAATATATAAATAAAAAGCTATATTATAAGAAATGAATGTATAGTGGGTGTGTGCATGTGTTATTGTGGGATACGGCGCTGTGGTAGTTGGGTGCACATTTGGTGAGAACCCCATCGACCACAGTGCCGTATCCTCCAATTATACACACTGCAAACATTCCTTAACCCTTTGAGTGCCAGGGGCCGATCTCATCGGCCCTAAACCTACAAAATAAGTCTGTTAAGAATATAAGAATGAATTATTAAAATTGTAAAAAATTTATAAAAATAAAAACTGAAAAAACATTTTTAGGCCAATGCATTCTCTTATATATGCGAGGCGACCTATGGTCGACTCGCATATATAAGAGAATGCATTGGCACAGGGTATATGGGTTGATACAAAAATCGGACCTGGCACTCAAAGGGTTAAGTAAAGTGAATGCCAAATGAGACTTGAGTCCACGAGAGGTACTGTGTCTTGTCCACCGGATACTGACATAGGATATCGACAGGAAGATCACCCTGAATCAGTCATAAACTTATCCCATGTGGATCCCCAAACAGATAGATGAATGTACTGATGGGTGTCGTCTGCTCACTGCTCTGTGGGGCTCACTGTGGGTTGAAACTGCCTTTACAGCAGGGTGATCAGTCAGAAAGGTGACATAAAATTAGCAAGAAAGCCTCACGTTCTTCCATTTATTGGGTATCGCGTTTTATATTGTTATATTGCACCTGAATTAAAGGTTGACCCCATTTATATCAGTTATAAACAAATTCAAATGTTATTGGTATTTTACCATCCATAACTGCAGTAACATAAGTTACATACTCACATGTACTTATAAAGTATATATAAATGGTATATAAAGCATGTAACGGTTGTTGGGTTTCATGTAATTTAAATAAACGCTCTTTATATTGGGTTCATTGGTTATGTGTGTCTCTATAGAGATACACATAACTAATGAACCCAATATAAAGAGCGTTTATTTTAAATTACATATGTTATTATAATGGGAGTTTCTTATATCTAGGCTGTCACACTATCGCAAAATGGTGTTATTGTTTGTGACCTTTCAGTTGTGCATGTCATTGTTAAAGCGACTCTGATATATGTGGAACAATACAAACATGCCACATATATACTGTCACCCCCCTTTACTCACGTCACATATATACTGTCATCCCCCTTTACTCACGTCACATATATACTGTCATCCACCTTTAATCACACATGTGGATCATATACAAAGCAATGGACTCTCTACCATTAATTATTTATATGATTATCGATTACTTTTTCCCTTTAAAGTTCCTGAGACGTTTCGCACGCATGAGTCTGCCCATTGTCAGTATAACCAGAATTAACCAATGAGTGCTGAAAAGTGGTGGTTCTTCGTTTAGAAGGATCATCACCGGGTTTAGAATGATCATCACCGGGTTTAGAAGGATCATCACCGGGTATAGAAGGATCATCACCGGGTTTAAAATTGCCCGAACAGTGTTATTTATCAACATGTTTTTCGACGAAATTTGGCCTTATTATCAACACAAAGCCTCTTCATTTTAGAGTTATCCATCTTCATCCGCAATTTTGGTCCGAGACCGTCGGCTCGTCGACTTTTTACTCGGCCACTAATAAGCCTCGATGGTGAAAAATAATAGATTTCAAAAATCGATATCTAATAACTCTGAGCTTTTATAGTTGGGTTCCTCGACTCGAATCAAATATTTTGTTACCCCAGAATCCAAATAAATAGTAATTGAGGGGCGCTTAATCGGATTATGCATCTTTAACGTTATTCGGCCTACAAATTTGTTTCTCTAAATTGTTATGGCCCAACATCATATATATGTTACTGTTCGTTTGATTAACGCTGGAATTGTCGATGCATTGTGGCTACTTCGCATGCCTGCACAAGATATTACAGCGCTTTCGGGCAGGTTAGTGGTTATGGGCTCACAATCACTTCTCATGGCGGGTTAGTGGTTATGGGGTGACCATCACCTCTCGTGGTATTTATATATACAGCGCTTGCGGACGGGTTAGTGGTTATGGGTGACCATCACTTCTCGTGGTATTTATATATACATCGCTTGTGGACGGGTTAGTGGTTATGGGTGACCATCACTTCTCGTGGTATTTATATATACATCGCTTGCGGACGGGTTAGTGGTTACGGGTGACCATCACTTCTCGTGGTATTCATATATACATCGCTTGTGGACGGGTTAGTGGTTATGGGTGACCATCACTTCTCGTGGTATTTATATATACATCGCTTGCGGACGGGTTAGTGGTTATGGGTGACCATCACTTCTCGTGGTATTTATATATACATCGCTTGCGGACGGGTTGGTGGTTATGGGATGACAATCACTTCTCGTGGTATGCCCAACAACTCTTGATTATTATTTACAAAAAGTAGTCTCTCTGTACTATTAATCATTGATATGCACATACGGTTATCGATCACGTTCGCCCTTTACGAGGCATTTCGCACGCGTGAGTCTGTCCATTGTCGGTCAAGAATACATTTATCGGTTAATCTGTCTGTAAGGAAATTGTCCGTTTCGTCCCAGACTTCTGATGTTTTATTCCGAGCGTATCCAGGACGTGATTCTCTGACATGTTGTTGGTTCAACGCCCACTTTATCAATATCTGAACTCAAACCTGCGTGTACTTCTAATGATCAAGGTAAAGGTTAACTTCCTCCGACCGAATGGACACAATATAACTATTGCTGTATGGTATGTACTCAAAACTGAGATCGAACCTACGAACACATGAGTACGAGGCCATGATATAGTCACATATCGACTATGTAGACATATAGAAACTCAAATTCATTTCAGCTCAATTCACATTTATGAACACCCTTCGATTTCTAACAATGCAAACAGTACATGTATATATGCCTATTCTGCAGACGATCAATATATTGTCTGTGTCGCGACACAATTTATTCGGCCGCCACATTTATCCAAATCTGTACCCATACACCAGGGGATGATAGGAACAAGCCAATTATACGTTTGACTATATCACTATTAATATATCGATCCACACGTTTATAATATCGTATTCACGTAACAGGCTAACTAATTCAAATTAAATTCTCCCTATTAGATTATTAGGGAGAAATTGACTATTATCAGGGAGAAGTAACTTCTCCCTAGTAGATTGTTAGTGAGAAATGGACTGTTATCGGGGAGAAGTGACTTCTCCCTATCAGATTATTAGGGAGAAATCGACTGTTATCAGGGAGAAGTATCTTCTCCCTATTAGATTGTTAGTGAGAAATGGACTGTTATCGGGGAGAAGTGACTTCTCCCAATCATATTATTAGGGAGAAATGGACTGTTATCAGGGAGAAGTGACTTCTCACTATTAGATTATTAGGCAGAAATGGACTGTTATCGGGGAGAAGTGACTTCTCCCAATCATATTATTAGGGAGAAATGGACTGTTATCGGGGAGAAGTGACTTCTCACTATTAGATTATTAGGGAGAAATGGACTGTTATCAGGGAGAAGTGACTTCTCACTATTAGATTATTAGGGAGAAATGGACTATTATCAGGGAGAATTCGCTTCTACCTATTAGATTATTAGGGAGAGATGGACTATTATCAGGGAGAAGTCCCATCTCCCTATTAGATTATAAAGCAGAAATGGACTATTATCGTGGAGAAGTCACTTCTCCCTATTAGATTATTAAGCAGAAATGGACTATTATCAGGGAGAAGTCACTTCTCCCTATTAGATTATTAAGCATAAATGGACTATTATCGTGGAGAAGTCACTTCTCCCTATTAGATTATTAAGCAGAAATGGATTATTATCAGGGAGAAGTCACTTCTCCCTATTAGATTATTATGGAGAAATGGACTATTATCAGGGAGAAGTCACTTCCCTCTTTTAGATTATAAAGGAGAAATGGACTGTTATCAGGGAGAAGTAACTTCTCCCTATTAGACTGTTAGAGAGATGTGGACTGTTATCAGGAAGAAGTCATAAAGGTTGAAATTCAATTTTACTCTCCACCCTCACCTTTCTGTGATCCAATAATTATTACGCAATACACCAGCTAATTTGTTATATTATTATTATAAGTACATGTATGTACACCATTATAACCAAGTAAATATATACGCTTCACATATTCTGTTTTGAAATATACAAACAGGTATAGCTGAGAAATGACTTCTCCCAGTAGTAGATAAATAGGGAGAAGCTTGTGGCACATTTAGGGAGAAGTTGTCCCCAAGTCGTCCTTAAGGCTGATCTCTGTTTGTATTGCTATGTTCTTGTGTATATTGTAAATAAAATTATCCTGTCCTCTCCTATCGAACCAAAGATGCACTAACTTCCGTTATCTGTTATTTAAACATCGCCAGCAGCAGCTGCTGTATCCACGCACTCTCTTCGTATATGTATACTCTACATCGTGCACGTTATGGATGGTGATGGGGATTTCCATATAATAATGGTTATACATTGTACATGTATGTGTGCATTTTAGAAGCCTCGACTGGAGTATAACATGTGCAGGTATGTCATAAAAGTTTTAAAAGAGTTTACATGCATATGTGAGGTAGTATTGTAAGGGTGCGTTCATACTAAGGGTTTACATGCATCTGTGATGGTGTATTATAAGGGTGCGTTCACACTAAGAGTTTACTTGCATCTGTGAGGGAGTATTGTAAGGGTGCGTTCACACTAAGAGTTTACATGCATATGTTATGGGGTATTGTAAGGGTGCGTTCACACTAAGAGTGTACACGCATGTGTGAGGGGGTATTGTAAGGGTCTGTTCACACTAAGAGTTTACATGCATATGTGAGGGGGTAATATAAGGGTGTGTTCACACTAAGAGTTTACATGCATATGTTATGGGGTATTGTAAGGGTGCGTTCACACTAAGAGTTTCCATGCATCTGTGATAGGGTAATGTAAGGATGCATTCACACTAAGAGTTTACATGCATACGTGAGGGGGTAATGTAATGGTGTGTTGACAATAAGAGTTTACATGCATATGTTATGGGGTATTGTAAGGGTGCGTTCACACTAAGAGTTTATATGCATCTGTGAGGGGGTATTGTAAGGGTGCGTTCACACTAAGAATTTACATGCATATGTGAGGGGGTATTGTAATGGTGTGTTAACACTAAGAGTTTACATGCATATGTTATGGGGTAGTGTAAGGGTGCGTTCACACTAAGAGTTTACATGCATGTGTGAGGGGTACTGTAAGCGTGCGTTCACACTAAGATTCTACATGCATATGTGAGGCGGTATTGTAAGGGTGTGTTCACACTAAGAGTTTACATGCATCTGTGAGGGGGTACTGTAAGGATGCGTTCACACTAATAGTTTACATGGATATGTGAGGGGTATTGTAAGTGTGTGTTCACACTAAGAGTTTACATGCATCTGTGAGGGAGTACTTTAAGGATGCGTTCGATCACACTAAGAGTTTACATACATGTGTGAGGGGGTATTGCAAGGATACGTACACACTGAGAGTTTACATGCATCGGTGATGGGGTATTGTAGGAGTGCGTTGTGGGATGTGATCTCTGCGGGGTTAGTCATATTAGAGATTCATGACATGATCTGGTGGCATATGATTCTACGGCGTTAGCCAAATTAGAGATTCATGGTACGATCTATTCTTAATGATGGTTTTACCAATCATTTTGATGGTTTCACATTCACCCAATTCGAGTATCTTTATAAATAATTATGTCTGGCATGGGTCTTGTTTAAATATGGACCAATTACTGGATCCAGACAATTGTTTGTGCACACAATAGCATCTTGGAACATTTGTACCGAGATATGATATAGCAGATCGATCAAAAATAATTCAAGGACGATCATCAAAGATGGCCAAGTGCATGCATGATTGTTAGAAATTCCAATCACCGCTTTATGTTTCTGTGGGGCACACGCACTTCTCATGGTCATTTAAATACCCACCGATTGTTCCGATGAGGTCACTATTTATATACACACCCATTGTTCAGATGAGGATCTATATACACACCCAGTGTTCCGATGAGGTCACCATTTAAACGATTTATGTTTGCAGTTACCAAGTGACGTTGCCACTTCCTATATAATGGACGATGTCTATTGTCAACAGCCGAGGTGGCGTATTGGGTCTGTATTAAAACGCGTAATTAGAAAGGACTCCATCGGCTGACATTTTTGGGACATACCTTTATTGTAATTAATGTAGTTATAATTAATCATGGCTTGATCTTTTGCCAATTTTCAAATATGGACAGTTCGGTTTCTCAGAATAAATCAGAATGAATTGTAACCAATTTCCTCACATTCAGTGTACGAGATGGCAGTGTTCAGTCGAGGGTAGCAAGGGACTGAACTCTATGATTGGTTTCCTCTCATTCGGTGTACGAGATGGCAGTGTTCAGTCCAGGGTAGCAAGGGACTGAACTCTATGATTTGTTTCCTCTCATTCAGTGTACGAGATGGCAGTGTTCAGTCTAGGGTAGCAAGGGACTGAACTCTATGATTGGTTTCCTCTCATTCAGTGTACGAGATGGCAGTGTTCAGTCTTGGGTAGCAAGGGACTGAACTCTATGATTGGTTTCCTCTCATTCTGTGTGCGAGATGGCAGTGTTCAGTCCAGCGTAGCAAGGGACTGAACTCTGCATTGGAGTTTGAAAAGCGCCCTGTTAAATTGCATATTCGGGGGATTCCAGCGTGAACAGAGGGTGTGGACTTGTCCAGGTGGGTGTCTTATACACTCAACTTTAATTAAAATTATGCAATTAAAAACATTCCAAAAAAACTCTTGAATGGGGTATACCGACAAGCTCGAACACTATGTATACACAAACCTTGAAATAGTGTGTCTGTCATTTGCAGAATGAGGTCCTCAGAGGGTGAATGTAATGACACTATCTCGCACGGCAGTCTAGCGTCTTCAAATTCACCCTCTGTGAACCTCATTCTGCTTAGGCCTCAACTGCTTTGGAACAACTAGGATCAGTTTGAAGTTCCCCTATTGAAGTTGATGATATTCACCCATCAGTCATCTCGATTATGAATTTTATCTTCTGCAAATTAGGGGATATAGAAACTGAACAGAAGGGAAAAAATAACTAGAACAATGTTTGGCCATATATAAGAGAATGCCTGGCGCACAAGGTCAATGCAAATATTGTTAGGCCAATGTATTCTCTTATTTATTTACTTATTTATTTATTTATAAATAAGATAAGGGTTAACGCTTAATTGTCATGTCCGTTTAAAGATGGTCTATCTCTTCCTACAAGTTTTATATAGATTACTGGGTATCAAATAATAGATATGAATCTTAAAGAGGGTATATCACTTCTCACCAAGTTATATATAGATTACGGGGTATAAAATAATAGATATGAATCTTAAAGATGGTATATCACTTCTCACCAAGTTTTATATAGATTACGGGGTATAAAATAATAGATATGAATCTTAAATATGGTCGATCTCTTCCTACAAGTTTTATATAGATTACTGGGTATCAAATAATAGATATGAATCTTAAAGAGGGTATATCACTTCTCACCAAGTTATATATAGATTACTGGGTATACAATAATAGATATGAATCTTAAAGATGGTCTATCTCTTCTCACCAAGTTTTATATAGATTACGGGGTATCAAATAATAGATATGAATCTTATAGATGGTATATCACTTCTCACCAAGTTTATATAGATTACGGGGTATACAATAATAGATATGAATCTTAAAGATGGTCTATCTCTTCTCACCAAGTTTTATATAGATTACGGGGTATCAAATAATAGATATGAATCTTATAGATGGTATATCACTTCTCACCAAGTTTATATAGATTACGGGGTATAAAATAATAGATATAAATCTTAAAGATGGTCTATCGCTTGTCACCAAGTTTTATATAGATTACGGGGTATAAAATAATAGATATGAATCTTAAATATGGTATATCACTTCTCACCAAGTTTTATATAGATTACGGGGTATCAAATAATAGATATGAATCTTAACGATGGTATATCACTTCTCACCAAGTTATATATAGATTACGGGGTATAAAATAATAGATATAAATCTTAAAGATGGTCTATCGCTTGTCACCAAGTTTTATATAGATTACGGGGTATAAAATAATAGATATGAATCTTAAATATGGTATATCACTTCTCACCAAGTTATATATAGATTACGGGGTATAAAATAATAGGTATGAATCTTAACGATGGTATATCACTTCTCACCAAGTTTTATATAGATTACGGGGTATCAAATAATAGATATGAATCTTAACGATGGTATATCACTTCTCACCAAGTTATATATAGATTACGGGGTATAAAATAATAGGTATGAATCTTAAAGATGGTATATCACCAAGTTTTATATAGATTACGGGGTATAAAATAATAGGTATGAATCTTAACGATGGTATATCACTTCTCACCAAGTTATATATAGATTACTGGGTATAAATAATAGATATGAATCTTATAGATGGTATATCACTTCTCACCAAGTTTTATATAGATTACGGGGTATAAAATAATAGATATGAATCTTAACGATGGTATATCACTTCTCACCAAGTTTTATATAGATTACGGGGTATAAAATAATAGGTATGAATCTTAACGATGGCGGGTATATCACTTCTCACCAAGTTATATATAGATTACGGGGTATAAAATAATAGGTATGAATCTTAACGATGGTATATCACTTCTCACCAAGTTATATATAGATTACGGGGTATCAAATAATAGGTATGAATCTTATATATGGTATATCACTTCTCACCAAGTTTTATATAGATTACGGGGTATCAAATAATAGATATGAATCTTAACGATGGTATATCACTTCTCACCAAGTTATATATAGATTACGAGCTATCAACTAATATTTAGAAATCGAGGACACCTGTTCGGAAAAGCACATAATATCAATTGTATCTAAAACATTTCTCACATTCGTGTGAAAGTTTTAGGGGCTATATTTAAAACAGAAATCCGCACCAAGAGCGTATCTTGTTAGCAACCGTAACCAAGAACAACTGCAGATCAGTTAAGAGATTTGCCACGAATTATGATTATGCCGTTATTTGACAAATAATATGCATCTTCAGTTTCATCTGTATTTAATTCAAAGAATAGCTATTTGTAGTCTTGAAATCTGGGTTCATAATAAATTATGTTGTTGTAATTGTGAAAGGCCCTGGACGAGATAGACAATCTTTAAGGTTTCCGGAAGGTCTATTGCGTGAAACGTGGTTCGTTTGTTGGAGATATTTATTCGATTTCCGCGGAACACGTGCCTCGTTAGTCATTGCTATTCACACATTATGCGCTCTCTTAATGACGGTTATGCCGTTATTTGACAAATAATATGCCCCATGCATCTTCAGTTTCATCTGTATTTAATTCAAATAATAACAATTTGTAGTCTTGAAATCTGGATTCATAATAAATTATTTTGTTGTAATTGTGCAAGGCCCTGGACGAGATAGACCATCTTTAATGTTTTCAGAAGGTCTATTGCATGAAACGTGGTTCGACGTCTGTTGGAGATATGTATTCGATTTCCGCGGAACACGTGCCTCGTTAGTCATTGTTATCCACACACCATGCGCTGTATGTTACATCTCATCGTGCAGTTACCTCTGATTTCTTCGAACTAATCGATAACCAGTTGTTGGGTCGAATGCAGAAATCATGCGTCGCCTTTGATCGCGTTCCGATAATCTGCATATAATCTACAAACCTCAAATTAAACATGTGGTAAATTCACGCAGTAGTATTAGTTTCCATATCAAATTCAGTCGTAAGTCGGGATTTTGTTTACCCTGTGCCAATGCATTCTCTTATATATGCGAGTCGACCATATGTCGCCTCGCATATATAAGAGAATGCATTGGCCTAACAATTTTTTATAGATACCGGTAAATGTTTCTTAAAATTTTTAAAACATCCATTACCCTGCAGGGAGCCCCACACATATATAGAAGCATATAGAAGAGTGTCGTCTGCTCATGTTTGTCTGGGGCTCTGTATGGGTGAAATTATAAAATTGTTAAAGAATACAAGAAAACATTATTAAAATTGTAAAAAATTGTTAGGCCAATGCATTCTCTTATATATGCGAGGCGACCTATGGTCGACTCGCATATATAAGAGAATGCATTGGCACAGGGTAAAAAAATCCCGACTTACGACTGAATTTGATATGGCGTATGAGAATATCATTCAATATATTATACCCATGTGTACTTTATATATCTGAGAATATCATTCAATATATTATACCCATGTGCACTTTATATATCTGAGAATATCATTCAATATATTATACCCATGTGCACTTTATATATCTGAGAATATCATTCAATATATTATACCCATGTGTACTTTATATATCTGAGAATATCATTCAATATATTATACCCATGTGCACTTTATATATCTGAGAATATCATTCAATATATTATACCCATGTGCACTTTATATATCTGAGAATATCATTCAATATATTATACCCATGTGCACTTTATATATCTGAGAATATCATTCAATATATTATACCCATGTGTACTTTATATATCTGAGAATATCATTCAATATATTATACCCATGTGCACTTTATATATCTGAGAATATCATTCAGTATATTATACCCATGTGCACTTTATATGTCTGAGAATATCATTCAATATATTATACCCATGTGTACTTTATATATCTGAGAATATCATTCAATATATTATACCCATGTGCACTTTATATATCTGAGAATATCATTCAATATATTATACCCATGTGCACTTTATATATCTGAGAATATCATTCAATATATTATACCCATGTGTACTTTATATATCTGAGAATATCATTCAATATATTATATCCATGTGCACTTTATATATCAGAGAATATCATTCAATATAGTATACCCATGTGTACTTTATATGTCTGAGAATATCATTCAATATATTATACCCATGTGTACTTTATATATCTGAGAATATCTCCCTGCATGGACCACCCTGTTTCTCACCCAGGCAATATGAATTCTAAGATTCCAATATTGTTTTCGAGGTAATTTCATATATATATAGAGTGCCGGTGTAACACGTCATCTTCCCCCCAGGATATCTTCCCCCCCCCCCCCACTTATAATTATAATTTCACTCATATGACATCGTTTGGTTCTGAAATGGCCAGAAAAATGTTTTTGGAGATTAAAAAAAAATATATATTAATTTTTTTATTATTTAAAAAAAAAAAGGGACAAAATTAGTTTTTTCACGAATTTGATTGTCTGTTCATGAAATGACCAGAAAAATGTTTTTTTTTAATTCAAATTTTTTCTTTTCTTTCAAACGTCCAGGCTTGGATATTCCACCCCCCCCCCCCCCCCACCACCCCGCCCCTATATGACAAAAAAATCATCTTATGGTATTATCGCTTATTTTGCTTTATATAGTAATGAAACAGCGAGAAATTAGCTTCTCCAAGAGAAAGTTGTTTGAGTCAGGGTTTGGGGTGGTGGGGGGGGGGAGATGTCCAGGTCAGGATATCCCCCCCCCCCCCCACCCAGCACCTACATGACAAATAAATCATTGTATGGATTTATTGCTTGTTTTGCTTTATATATTCATGAAACAGCGAGAAATTAACTTCTTCTGAGAAAAAGTTTTTTGAGTCAGGGTTTGGTGGGGGGGAGATGTCCAGGTCAGGATATCCCCCCCCCCCCCCCACCTACATGACAAATAAATCAATGTATGGTTTTATCGCTCGTTTTGCTTTATATAGTCATGAAACAGGGAGAAATTAACTTCTTCTGAGAACAACTTTTTTGAGTCAGGGTTTGGGGTGGGGGGGGGGGAGATGTCCAGGTCAGGATATCTCCCCCCCACCCAGCACCTACATGACAAAAAAATAATCTTATGGTTTTATCGCTTATTTTGCTTTATATAGTAATGAAGCAGCGAGAAATTAGCTTCTCCAAGAGAAAGTTGTTTGAGTCAGGGTTTGGGGTGTGGGGGGGGGGGAGATGTCCAGGTCAGGATATCCCCCCCCCCACACCCAGCACCTACATGACAAATAAATCATTGTATGGATTTATTGCTTGTTTTGCTTTATATATTCATGAAACAGCGAGAAATTAACTTCTTCTGAGAAAAAGTTTTTTGAGTCAGGGTTTGGGGGGGGAATGTCCAGGTCAGGATAATCTCCCCCCCCCCCCCCCCCACCCAGCACCTACATGACAAAAAAATAATCTTATGGTTTTATCGCTCGTTTTGCTTTTTATAGTCATGAAACAGGGAGAAATTAACTTCTTCTGAGAACAACTTTTTTGAGTCAGGGTTTGGGGTGGGGGGGGGGGAAGATGTCCAGGTCAGGATATCTCCCCCCCCCACCTAGCACCTACATGACAAAAAAATAATCTTATGGTTTTATCGCTTGTTTTGCTTTATATAGTCATGAAACAGCGAGAAATTAACTTCTTCTGAGAACAAGTTTTTTGAGTCAGGGTTTGGGGTGGGGGGAGATGTCCAGGTCAGGATATCTCCCCCCCCCCCCACCCAGCAACTACATGACAAAAAAATAATCTTATGGTGTTATCGCTCGTTTTGCTTTATATAGTCATGAAACAGCGAGAAATTAACTTCTTCTGAGAACAAGTTGTTTGAGTCAGGGTTTGGGTGGGGGGGGGAGATGTCCAGGTCAGGATATCTCCCCCCCCCCCCCACCCAGCAACTACATGACAAAAAAATAATCTTATGGTTTTATCGCTTGTTTTGCTTTATATAGTCATGAAACAGCGAGAAATTAACTTCTTCTGAGAACAAGTTGTTTGAGTCAGGGTTTGGGTGGGGTGGGGGGGGGGAATGTCCAGGTCAGGATATCTTCCCCCCCACCCAGCACCTACATGACAAAAAAATAATCTTATGGTTTTATCGCTCGTTTTGCTTTATATAGTCATGAAACAGCGAGAAATTAACTTCTTCTGAGAACAAGTTGTTTGAGTCAGGGTTTGGTGTGGGGGGGGGGGGGAGATGTCCATGTCAGGATATCTCCCCCCCCCCCCCCACCCAGCACCTACATGACAAAAAAATAATCTTATGGTTTTATCGCTTGTTTTGCTTTATATAGTCATGAGACAGCGAGAAATTAACTTCTTCTGAGAACAAGTTGTTTGAGTCAGGGTTTGGGGTGGGGGGGGGGGGAAATGTCCAGGTCAGGATATCTCCCCCCCCCCCCCCCCCACCCAGCACCTACATGACAAAAAAATAATCTTATGGTTTTATCGCTTGTTTTGCTTTATATAGTCATGAAACAGCGAGAAATTAACTTCTTCTGAGAACAAGTTGTTTGAGTCTGGGTTTGGGTGGGGGGAAGATGTCCAGGTCAGGATATCTTCCCCCCACCCAGCACCTACATGACAAAAAAATAATCTTATGGTTTTATCGCTCGTTTTGCTTTATATAGTCATGAAACAGCGAGAAATTAACTTCTTCTG
The DNA here is from genome assembly GCA_032622095.1 of Siphonodentalium dalli. Taxonomy (NCBI): domain Eukaryota; kingdom Metazoa; phylum Mollusca; class Scaphopoda; order Gadilida; family Siphonodentaliidae; genus Siphonodentalium; species Siphonodentalium dalli. Next base: position 203,483,299 of record CP136069.1, read on the forward strand.
AGAACAAGTTGTTTGAGTCAGGGTTTGGTGTGGGGGGGGAGATCTCCAGGTCAGGATATCTCCCCCCCCCCCCCCACCCAGCACCTACATGACAAAAAAATAATCTTATGGTTTTATCGCTCGTTTTGCTTTATATAGTCATGAAACAGCGAGAAATTACCTTCTTCTGAGAACAAGTTGTTTGAGTCAGGGTTTGGGTGGGGGGATGTCCAGGTCAGGATATCTCCCCCCCCCCCCCCCCCACCCAGCACCTACATGACAAAAAAATATTCTTATGGTTTTATCGCTCGTTTTGCTTTATATAGTCATGAAACAGCGAGAAATTAACTTCTTCTGAGAACAAGTTGTTTGAGTCAGGGTTTGGTGTGGGGGGGGGGAAATGTCCATGTCAGGATATCTCCCCCCCCCCCCCACCCAGCACCTACATGACAAAAAAATAATCTTATGGTTTTATCGCTTGTTTTGCTTTATATAGTCATGAGACAGCGAGAAATTAACTTCTTCTGAGAACAAGTTGTTTGAGTCAGGGTTTGGTGTGGGGGGGGGGGAATGTCCAGGTCAGGATATCTCCCCCCCCCCCCACCCAGCACCTTTATGACAAAAAAATAATCTTATGGTTTTATCGCTCGTTTTGCTTTATATATAGTCATGAAACAGCGAGAAATTAACTTCTTCTGAGAACAAGTTGTTTGAGTCAGGGTTTGGGTGGGGGGGGGGGGGAAGATGTCCAGGTCAGGATATCTCCCCCCCCCCCACCCAGCACCTACATGACAAAAAAATAATCTTATGGTTTTATCACTCGTTTTGCTTTATATAGTCATGAAACAGCGAGAAATTAACTTCTTCTGAAAACAAGTTGTTTGAGTCAGGGTTTGGGTGGGGGGGGGGGGAAGATGTCCAGGTCAGGATATCTTCCCCCCCCCACCCAGCACCTACATGACAACAAAATAATCTTATGGTTTTATCGCTCGTTTTGCTTTATATAGTCATGAAACAGCGAGAAATTAACTTCTTCTGAGAACAAGTTGTTTGAGTCAGGGTTTGGTGTGGGGGGGGGGAAGATGTACAGGTCAGGATATCTCCCCCCCCCCCCCCCCACCAAGCACCTACATGACAAAAAAATTATCTTATGGTTTTATCGCTTGTTTTGCTTTATATAGTCATGAAACAGCGAGAAATTAACTTCTTCTGAGAACAAGTTGTTTGAGTCAGGGTTTGGGGTGGGGGGGGAAATGTCCAGGTCAGGATATCTCCCCCCCCCCCCCCACCAGCACCTACATGACAAAAAAATAATCAACCGTTCTACTATCCTAACTGTTTTTGTTGACTTTTAGATAGCCGTGGGTTCACGCCTTCCGGTTACCAGTCGATGCATCACGCGGGTTTTTATCTGGCTGCTCGGTGTGTCGGTGTGGTGCTTGCGGACCTTGCCAATAAGTTATCATTCCTGACATCCCCTTTGGCATAATTGCCATAAACCATAAAACACAGCCAAGGATAATCGAATCAAACAAAATCGACTGATAGAATTACATTATTATGTTGTAACGAATCTGTAATATTGATATTCAACAAACCGGAACTAAAGGTCAGTCAGACCCGTCTTTGATTAAGTGATGATGATGAGAACACAATGCGCATCCCAATTAGTACTTCAAATTGATATTTACGATTAAGCCACTAAAAAGCATGAAAAAAGTAACATTTGACTATTGTTAAATAATGAAAAGCACAATCAACTATACATATAAAATTGCACAAACCCTGTTATTTATCAACATTTTATTCAACAAAATTTTTCCGGTTTGTCAAATATCTGACACAAAAAGCCACTTGATTTTAGAGTTATCCATCTTTACCCGCAATTTGGTCCATGAACTTCTTCTCGTTGACTGTCTATTGGGCCACCTACAATTAAAATAATAGACTTCAAACATCGATATCTGATCACTCTGAGTTGTGATGGGTGGGTTCTTCGACTCGAATCAAATATTTTTACCCCTGAAGCCAAGGAAATAGTAATTTGCGAGCGTTAATTCGGATTGAGTACCTTTAACTATCCGCAATGAGTTCGATAAAAGATTCGAGATTATGCTTATGACAAGTTGTGTTCTGTATTTATTCTACACCGTTGTGCTGCATGGGTATTATAAGTTTAATCCATGACTGCCATCTTCATGGATACTATAGCTACCTTTATGTCATTTATAGGCCCACTTAATTTCCGAACCCCCAGATTACTTTATATGAATATATGCCATATTATATACCATTTGAAAGAGGAAGCTCCAAACCATTGTATTATCAACATATCCGGCGTAATAAACTGTGGACATGTTGTTTTTGTTGAGTTGCTAATGCGTTTTGTCATCAAGATTGAAGTAAAAATCAGTATTATTTTCAATGCAGGAGAATAACTCTTATATTAAAGATAGAGTTCTTTCCCTTTCATTAAAAAAGTTTGAATTCTGTTGCATTCTGGGTGCCAGAGGGGGGAAGTCTTCAGCAGTTTTCTATTTCTCTGTTGGCATCTTCTGAGACACATATGTTTCAAATAGTGTTGAATTATAGTATTTTAATCATATTTTATGGCAAATATTGTTATTAAAACCGTATATCAAGTCACTATAAAAAAATAATCGGAGACTCGAAAAGATTAAGTGGGCGTTTAAGTCGGATCGTTGACGTAATGCGTGTCATCTTTCTTGGCGACAACGTCAACAACAATAGTTCTGGCGTCAACAACAATAGTTCTGGTTTGTATTCCACTCGAGCCTGGAGGTATACAATATGTGACCCGCCATATCAAATCCAGTCGTAAGTCGGGATTTTTTTACCCTGTGCCAATGCATTCTCTTATATATGCGAGTCGACCATAACATCTCGCATATATAAGAGAATGCATTGGCCTAACAATTTTTTATCATTTTTTTTAAATAAATGTTTCTTACAATTTTTAGGACATAAAATAAAAAACATCCATTACCCTGCAGGGAGCCCCACACATATATAGAAGTATATAGAAGAGTGTCGTCTGCTCATGTTTGTCTGGGACTCTGTATGGGTGAAATTATAAAATTGTTAAAGAATACAAGAACAAATTATAAAAATTGTAAAAAATTGTTAGTCCAATGCATTCTCTTATATATGGGAGGCGACATATGGTCGACTCGCATATATAAGAGAATGCATTGGCACAGGGTAAAAAAATCCCGACTTCCGACTGGATTTGATATGGCGGGTCACATATTATGTATCAAATGACTGGCATTCCGTTGAATACATGTGCCTCACGCCTCATGCCTCACGCCTCACGACAATGTGTGTGGAATAAATTACTTGATTGACAAGAAATGTGGCCATGTCGATCTGTTTGCTCATCCTGAGCGCAAATATTGTAACATGGCGACTTGCAGCAGTTACTGGAATCAAACATGCTTCCATCGCGTTCAGTGAGAATCAAACATGCTTCCATCTCGTTCAGTGAATGGCGACCTGCATGCAGCAGTTACTGGGATCAAACATGCTTCCATCGCGTTCAATGAATTGATCGGCCATGTTTATTATCATGTTATAATCCGACAGCTCTGATTTCCAAATGTATATTGATATTTCTGCTTCTTTAGCTGCGCGGGTTCGTTTCGTTTCTTATAGCATTGTTGGATGTGAGTGATGACGTAACGTATTATTTCGCGCCTCTGAGTTGGTCGATTTGTCGATAGTTTTCCATCTCAATTAACAATGCGCCTCCCTGATCGCACCATTTGCGATCGACCCGATGTTTGGGTGCAGCTAGTTAGGGAGATATCTTGGGAGATGGTCCCATAAATGACTGGATTTAGTGTACAGTACCCATTTAAAGGTACTCAATCATATTCGATGGTCCCCATGTCCCCCATATCATCAGATTCCAACAACAACAACAACAACAACATTTTTTAGAAATTTTGCTTCAGTTATCAGAATCGATTAATTGCCCAAAAATAATACTAACCACAATCCACTGTATAGAATTGCCCAAAACGTGTTATTTATCAACATCTTGTTCGACGAAATTTGACCGCGTTGTCAAATATCTAACACCCATTGCCACTTGATTTTAGGGTTATCCATCTTCATCCGCAATTTGGCCTGAGACCGTCGGCTTGAAGAATATTTGCCAGGCCGCCAAAATTTACATATCTCGGCAAATAACAAATTTGAAAAATCGATATCTGATCACTCTGATATCTGATCGAGATTCAAATCAAATATTGTGTACCCCCAAATCCAAAGAAATAGTAATTTGTTATCGTTAGTTCTGATTATGCATCTTTAACGACAGTGGGGGTGTCTCACCCCCCGACTGTTGACAATTTGTTTGACTTTCCATTAAAGGCCCACGTAATTTTCGAGTCACCGATTATTTTTTGTATAGTGCCTTGATATACGATTTTAATAACAATCTATGCCATAAAATATGCTTAAAATACTACAATTCATCACCAATTGAAACGTCTGTGTCTCAGAAGATGCCCATAGAGAAATAGAAAACAGCTGAAATCGTAGAAAGATTTCCCCCGTTATGGCTCCCAGAATGCAACAGAATTCAAACTAAAAATGTATTTTCAATGGAAGGGGAATAAATTAACGTAATTCCCCTTCCATTGAAAATAATGAAACTTGAGCTCAGAACACAAGTCGTTATCTCAACAAAAACAAAATGATAACAAATTGTTAGGCCAATGCCTACCTACTAGTATCCGGACCTATCACTCAAATTTATCGATATAATGCTGAGAAATTCTGTGAAACAATCACTTAGTTTAGTTTAACCCTTTGAGTGCCAGGGGCCGATCTCATCGGCCCTAAACATACAAAATAAGTCTGTTAAAGAATATAAGAATAAATTATTAAAATTGAAAAAAAAATGTAAAAAAAAAATTGTTAGGCCAATGCATTCCCTTATATATGCGAGGCGACCTATGGCACAGGGTAAAAAAGTCACAGTTTATTATATACTTGCCCATGAATTATAAGGTTTTAGCAGTGAGATATAAGTGATATCCTACTAGTGAGTGATATCAGCTTGAAATTTCTGATGTGTTGACATTCATTGGGGGCCATAGGCAAGTAACTAAAGTATATAATAAACAGAATTAAATTCAATATCCACACTTTTTCAGTGGATATGGGTTAAATCTCATTCGTGATGACAAAACATTTGAATTTCCACTCATGGCTAAAGCTACTCGTGGAAATTCAATGTTTTGTCACCACTCATGAGATATAACCCATATCCACTGAAAAAGTGTGGATATCCTCTATTTATTACACCGAATAAGCTGATAATACACTGTTTTTGGAGCTTCCTTTTCTACTTTTAGTCTGAAACGGCCATCAGTTAGGGGGTGTCATGTTAGGGGGTGTCAGGTTAGGAATTTCCAACAGTTGGACAGTTTGAGGTACAGTTGGAAAGTTCCAACCCAATTGGGTGGGGTGCAATTAGTATTTCGCGAACATGCGAGAAACATGTACTCATCGATGTGCTAATTTACCCGAGAACCGAGAATTATGCATTGATTATACGCGAGTATAAGTAGACCAGATGCGATCAATATACATAAAAAAAAATTGTATCTTTAGATCATATGATCCCGCTGGCAGGGACGTGGCCAGGTGGTCTACGTTGGTGGAGGGTGCATGTCCAACTTTCAATGTCCTTGTTCGCAAAATACCATTTGTACCCCCCCCCCCCTCATTGGGTTGGAAGTTGGAACATTTCAACTGCTACTTTTGGTTCCCATTGTTTGATATTCCGACAAGTAATTAGTGAGAAATTTTGTTGTTTTTAGACCAACAGTAGCATATGTTTCTAAATTTGGTCTACATTTTGTCCGCCAACTGTTGGAAATTTCCAACCTGACACCACCCTGAGGCTGGAAAATTTCCAACCGATTGCGGACCAAATTTTTTACAAAAAGTAGAAAAATATGCTGCTGTTGGTCTAAAAACAACAAATTTCTCTCAAATTTACAATCTGAGGAAATGTAAGTAAGGACAACGGGATGTATTATTACTGAGATAAATCCCACTCATCCAACCGCTGCCACCACGCCAATGAGCGAGATCACTGAGTCGCGGCCATATTCGAATCATCCAGGCCCCGTTCCGCCGTTTACGTGCTACAGGTCAAAGTTCTGGAGGTGCATTCCATATATGGAACTTTTGAATATTCATGATTCCATATATGGAGCTTTTGAATATTCATGAATTCCAGACATAGAATCGTGAATATTCAAAAGTTCCATATATGGAATGCACCTCCATAACTTGACGTGTTGCACTATAACCGTGAGACGGGGGCTGGATGAATCCAATATGGCCCCGACTCAGTCATCTCGCTTATTATATGTTCAAATATGAGATATAATTTAACCACAGGTTGCAGAAGCGTTGGTGAAATATATTCGGAAGTACAAAAGTAACGTAGGCAGTAAACAAAAATATATGAAACGTAATGATATGGCGTAGTCCCTTTACTTATTACACCCTCCCCACCAATCGATGTAAATAACTAAAAACAATCCTTTTAGCCCATTGCCTGTATTAATACTAAACATTAGGAATAAAGTTAAATGAATAATGCATTTACAGTGTGAGTGCAGCACAAATGACCTGAGCAAATGTAAGTGAGCACAGAGGGTGTATTATTACTGAGATAAATCACACTGATCCCACCGCTGCACCACACCAATTAGATTATCAGATGAGATATAAGATATATAATTTAACCAGGAGTTTCACCAGGTTACGAACAACTAATTATTACTAACGTTTGTATTATTACTGAGATAAATCACACTGATCCCACCGATGCCACCACATCAGTTAGATTATCAGATGATATATAAGATATATAATTTAACCAGGAGTTTCACCAGGTTACGAACAACTAATTATTACTAACGTTTGTATCATTTGTACTAAAACTTGACCTATCTTCACCAAAACGTAGCATGAAGTGGGTATTAAGCCTAATAAATTCATACCACGGTATTTTTCCCATTTAAATGTCATTGCTTCCCCGTCTACCGATAGTCATCAGTAAATTCACAGCTATAACAAAAATCCCACCAGAAAGGTCCTAACCATCATGCATGTTTTTACAGCAGCTTAATTATATTCTATATGTTTATATTTTCAACATATATATATAATGCACCAATCAGCTGCCAGGGATGCTTTATATATGATTCTAGTTTCCCGGCACACGTTCAGGAACCATAACTCTATTGAATTAGTGGTCTGTAACCACTAACCAAGCTGCAAAACAGAGTCAGTCCCCTCGCTACACGATGTCTGAACGCTGCCGACACGTGTGTTTTCTTAATTAAATCTAACATTTTTTTTATTGAAGTGTTTGCCAGTTACAATTCATTCTGGCTTCTGAGAAACTGAACTGTCCAGTTCAGTTTCTCAGAATGATGCAGAATGAATTGTAACCTACAAAAGTCTCAAATAAATAAATGCGACATTTCTTCACATTTCTTCACATTCCGTGTAGGTGCGAGCAGCGGTAAGTCCTGCGTAGGGGACTGAACTCTGCATGGAGCTTGACCACTAGCTAAACGTATGCCATCATTGTGTGTGATTGAGGTCATAGTTTATAGACACAACGTACGTGTATCCGGACATGTTCAATGATAAACTTCCGTTTTAGCAGAATGTTGAGAACGGAGATTTAACTCATTTGAGTCACTTCCAATGTGGTTGCTACACACCTTGGGGAGTTGCTTGTTATTAAAGGGGGACTGTACTAAAATTGACACATCTTGTTGTTGGTTTCAATATTCGCTGTTGTGTAGAATAAGGTAACCAGATGTCCATTAAAGGTGCTCAGTCCGATCATACGCTCCTAAATTACTATTTCGTTAGCTTCGGGAGTAAAAAATATTTTATTCGAGTCGAGGAACACAACCATCAAAGCTCTGAGTGATCATATATCGATTTTTGAAGTTTGTTATTTCTCGAGATGTGCAATAATATGTCGACCAGAAACACGGGGTCAAACGGAGTGTCTCGGGCAAAATTGCTGATGAAGATGGATAACTCTAAAATAAAGTGGTAATAAAGTCAAATTTCATGATGCTTTATTGATAATACGGCCATATTTTGTTAAACAAAATGTTGATAAATAACAAGATTTGGGAAATTTTATGCCATAGTTGATGGTTAGCATTATTTCGTTGCAATAAATCGAGTCTGATAACTAAAGCACATTTTGAAGAAATGTTGTTGTTGCTGTTGTTGTATCTTGATGGTATGGGGACCGTCTGATCGGATTGAGTACCTTTAATGTTATTTCATATGGTCAGTGAGTGAGTGCATGGCTTGAGTTCACGCCCCGATATCAACATAATTGTTTACACGATGTGTGCCACGCGTTCGCCAATCCACTATCCGTTACTTAATTTGATCACGTCATGTACATGGAAATTCATAACTTAGTTAATGGCTGCGTCCATAAAATAAATTTATATTAAATTCTTAAATTTGGGTTTAAGATAACCTGCTAGCCTGAACTTTTAAGAGAGATCTTCGACTCAAATGAATTATCTTTCTATATATTATCGATATTATAGATGTTGTTATCGGGATTTAAAGGTACTCAACCCGATAAAACTCCTCTCAATTACTATTTCAATGGCTTCGGGGGTCAAAAATATTTGATTCTAGTCGAGGAAGTCACCCATCAAAGCTCAGATTTGTTAGATATCGATTTTAGAAATCTATTATTTTTCATTATCGGGAATACTATCTGGCCCAGAACTCAGTCAAAATTGCGTTAAAATTACCACTTGATTTTAGAGTTATTCATCCTTGTCTGTTTGAATAGATATGGAGTACACATCCAGAGCAGATTACGGCAGTTATTGGTACTCATCTCGAGAACATAACAAATTTGAAAAATCAATATCTAATAACTCTGAGCTTTGTTTGGTGGGTTCCTCGACTCGAATCAAATATTTTTTACCCCCAAAGCCAAAGAAATAGTAATATAGGACCCTCTGATCGGATTGTTGTTGTTGGAATCTGTTGAGATGGGGACCCTCTTTACGGATTGAGTACCTTTAATTGAAATTTGCATATACGGTCTCCCTATAAAGTATATATCTAATTACAGATTGTTGAGGACGGGGAGTTAACTCATTTCCAATGTGGTTTCTACATACCATGGGGTGTGGCTGGAGTAAACACAACTCTGGGAACGGAAATGAAGACGAAACCAAATCAGAAGGAAAATCAAAGAAGGGTGTTCGGAAACGCCAGAACAACGACAAATCGTCTAAGCAAGGTATATAATATTTCAGATATTGACGGAAATTGACCATTCCGCAGCTGTCAATCAATAATTATCAGTAGATACAATCTACCAATCATCGATAGGGCCGGTCGCTAGCTGCATTGGACATTCCTTATTTACCCCAATGTTGATATGTGACTTACAGTCGTAAGTCGGGATTTTTTTACCCTGTGCCAATGCATTCTCTTATATATGCGAGTCGACCATAGGTCGCCTCGCATATATAAGAAAATGCATTGGCCTAACAATTTTTTATCATTTTTTTTAAATAAATGTTTCTTACAATTTTTAGGACATAAAATAAAAAAACATCCATTACCCTGCAGGGAGCCCCACTCAAATATAGAAGCATATAGAAGAGTGTCATCTGCTCATGTTTGTCTGGGGCTATGTATGGGTGAAATTATAAAATTGTTAAAGAATACAAGAAAAAATTATTAAAATTGTAAAAAATTGTTAGGCCAATGCATTCTCTTATATATGCGAGGCGACCTATGGTCGACTCGCATATATAAGAGAATGCATTGGCACAGGGTAAAAAAAATCCCGACTTACGACTGGATTTGATATGGCGGGTCACATATCTGCACTTACTTTGAGTGTTAAGTTACCTATTTTCAAACAGTTTTTTTGTTGTCAAATCATAATGTACTGAAATTTTAATTTATGTCACGAAGTTGGAAATCAATGATTATAACCCAGTTTTTCATTTTGTGTGACAGTCTTCATATAATTCACAATTGAAGTCGCAAAGAAAGTATTCTCTCGTGTGTATTATTGCATTTCGGCAGCGCTGTAACACTAATTAAACTGTTTCTGCAGACGCCTTGTCTCCTAGCAACCGTAAGCTCCTCCCACTAATGAACGTGTGTAAAAAGCTCCGTTGATTCCATGGACAGGATAATTTGTGATATAATTAGAGATGACAATACGTTTCCAGGATAAATCAAATCCAAAACTTCGGATCAGTAATCATGCATGGTTTATATAAATTTGAAAGGAAACAACCTAAAGTACCCACTGATGAGAGAATTTGACCCCCCCCCCCCCCCAAATGTAGTATCGAGGTAGGAAGATAAGAACACCCTCTATATATTTATAATAGAATATTGGAGATTTTTTATTTGCATAAATAAACGACCGTAATCAGACATTTAATAATATGGCTGATCACAGAAATTCTTGATCATATCTTGATAATTGATGAACCCAAAAATATGTAATATCATCTGCAACATGGTCCAACTCTTTGTCCATATACGGTGTGAATAATCAAACATTGAAAAATATGTCATTTTATTTATCGAGTGTCCAGGGGCCTATACTATAGAATACAATTTTTGTAATATCAGCAGGGGGGGGGGGTGAACAAATTTCTTCCGGCACGTATGCCGGGGTGGGTGGGTGGTCAAAGCCACCATGCAACAAGCAATTTTTTCCGCAACTAAAAAAAAACATTCCTGCTTGTTTTTAGTGTTTTGGCAATGAGTTGGGCTTCAAAACCACTTTGAATCAGTTTGAATGAGAGAAATAATGTAATTCTAACTGGTAAACTGACTGCAGGCAGTTATCGTGTTGTATTTTGTTGCAAATTTTGAAATCCAAGATGGCCGCTGGCAGCCATGTTTTTTTGGCCGAATGACCTCAAAATTACTCATTCCTATTTACATGTCCATGTTAACATCCATGATAAATAGTATGCACAGAAATTCATATACAGCTGTTTACAGTGAATTTCCCCCCGCAAATCTCTGTTTTAGTGTTAAAAGGGTCAAAAAATGGTCGGAAAAAACTGCCGAAAACGGAAAAAAATTTGGCGGTGGGGGTGGGTGGGTACAAAAAATGATCGAAAGGGAAAAAATGCCATACGTGCCTGAAATTTTTTTCCGCCCCCCCCCCCCCCCCCCCCCCCCCCCCTGATATCAGCGTTAATTTGTGATTTACAAATTTTGTAATACATAATTTGTGTTCTATAGTATTCGACTGTATTTCTATCAGTGTATTTCTTTCATTGTAGATTGAAACTCAACATATGCCCAAAACTCTTTATATGCAAAATACATTGACATGCAATGACTTATATGATCTTTTTTGGCGAACCATCTATATACCGGGATTCACTTGACCGGAAAATCTTTGCATTTGGTGGAGAAAAAGGGGGCCTGAAAGTTTCATCTGTTCAGGTATGATAAAGTACGGGCTAAGCGGGTTCTATAGTACAGCGATAATACTATTTTTGTAAAAATTCCGTATTAGATTACAACGGCATAGGCTACATAATTGATTTTTCACGCCGTGACCACGACGATGATCCGTGCGGATAATTGTGAGTGCGATTAGCTGGGTACATGTTCTTTGTAATGCAGTCACGGAATCTCAATTGTTAACACATTGAGGTGGTTTACGCTCAATGGAGTTGAAAGGAGATTTTAATTATGAACGGAATTAAAGAGTTAAAGTTGTGGGGCTTGGGCTCAAAACGTATAAACGATCTTTGTGCGAAGGTATACGGATACGCGGTGAATCGGGGGTGGTGGCATTTCGTGTTGAAACAGTTACTGATAATTTCAGGCTAAGTTGCGTTAAGAATCAGTGGACCCCAAATATTTACCATGACATTATGAAACATATTTGAACCGCATGGCATTTGTGTGCTCAAGAAGTTTGCATTCACCTTGTGGTCTAAACAATTTAATTTGGCCAATAGTGCCGCACAGAATGTTCCATGAGTGAATTCTTAGAAAAAATCGGGGTCTCATGATCCTTAACTTACCAATGTAGTAGTGCGTGTTGGTTATAAACCAAATGTCACATGTTGACCTAAATTCGCCCGCTTAGTTGGGTATAAATGGAATGTACTATTAATTAGGTATAGTTTAAGTAGATGGTGCTATATATGTTTTAAAATCGAGGTTGGATGACCCCGGAGACCCTGGACGAGGGAGTGTTCGTCCACATTGGAATTTCCAAATGAACACCCATCCTTGACACAGGTCGAAAAAACCAAGTCAGAGAACAGCCATCGCACCCCATCATGGGTTTGAATTTTCCCAGATGCATTGTACCTCAACCGTTTCAACTATTAAGGTCTAGATGTTCCCACTTCTATAATATTTCAGCCGCTGTCCCAGCCCTAACCTAGCTAGACAAATCAGGTTCCATCCTTGGTAATATTGCTATATAAAGTTGATGTGGCCATTTGAATGGCAACCGATATGTGTGCTTGCCGACCCTTTTCGAAAAACCGTTAATTTCAAATGTTTCATGTTACATGTTTATGTAACATAAACCATCTGAAAATGGTAAATATTCCACACGATACCGAAGGAATTACTTTTCATCGTGCGCAATTGTGGTCAAAATAGCCCAAGTATCGGAAACTAGTCACACATTATGTACCTTTATTCATCAACTAAATCACTCACCAACTGACACAAATATGCATTGCCATATCATTCGCATATATCATTAGAGTAATTTCCCTTGATAAAATCACAAATGTTTAGATGTGCGTTTGACGAACGGTGGTCGATAGTACTCGATTTGCCGTCTTTTTGTGATTTACAAGAAATCGCGTTAGCTGCTAGATTACAGTGGTCCATAGTACTCAACACCTTCTGTACGGCTCAAATAAGCCTGCTATTACAAAAAATGTATTCTATAGTATAGGCCACTGGACGACCGAAATGCTCAGCAATGGAGCATTCCACACACATTTATTAATATATATATATATCTTTATTTCCTCCGTTTCCGAAGATATCAAAATATATAACAATAATAGAGACTGTCGTCTCAACATTTACACACAACACATTGAATTGTTATCATATTTTACATAATTATACAACATGACAAGTATCCATAAACATTCAGCATACAATCATTATAGTAACATAAATATGCAAGATATCGATAAAGGCATAGGTAGCACGAAATTCAATTGACTTTTGCGGCTGACATTATTTAATTTTTGTTGTTGTTGTTGTTGTGGCTGATATTACGATATATTCCTCTCATGTCAGCGCTGCTCATATTGTATATGCCATGTAGATTTGCGAAAGTTTTATACTGTTGACGCGTATACACTTACACTTAAACATTCTCAGCTGCTGTTCGGTCAACATATAATTTCCACAGATAAGCACATTTCCTCACAAAAAAGTCGATTAGATAAATTTCAACTTCTGCGGATTCATGTACGAGATCATTACATCTAGATAGAAATATGCGTGTTTTAGATTCAGTATCGAGTGAGTCAAATTTTAGATAAACGTCCACGTGAAATTCATTTAGTAGTTCATATTCGATAAGATCCCTATCACGATGTAACGAGGAGCATTCCACTAATGCATGGGACACTATATCTGTGTATTTTAATCGACAGAGTGAGCAATTTGCTTCTTCGGTTTGTAATATAGACAACAGTCGCGCAACAATTAAATATGACTCTTTGTTTTTGGGGAATTTTCGACAATTTTGCCATAATTGGGACATATGACGACTGGAATGTATGTCATGGAACCGAATAAGTCTATTATCGCTTAATATGTTTTGTGTCCATTCTGCATCGTTTATTTCCGACCAACGTTGTCTGACTTTTCGCTTCCATGTTGTCGGATTTAAAAAGGATCTATGACGAATAAACGCTTCCAGTTCCCCTGTCAACTTATATTTGTCAAAGATAAAAATGATATCGGCCATGAAATTCCCTGAAAATTTAACGAGGCCCGTCAGATATTGATGTAATCTCGTGAAAAATAATTGTTTACCGGTTTTGTTGGATTTTAAGTTGCACAAGGAACCAAAAAATTACATTTTACGTTTTTCAATTATTGCATTTATTGGCGACATACCGACCAAACCGCATGCTATATTTGTTGATGTTCGTCTATGTAAACCCTGGTAATATTTTATGCAGAATCGATGAGTTTTCTCAAGTCGATCAACACAATTTCTATTGAGATCCCATAGTAATTCGGAACCATAAAGACCTTTAGATAAGACTACTGATGAATATAACATCGTGCAACTCTGTGGCGTTATTCCACCGGGATAAACTCCTGCGTTTGCTAGCATCATGAGTGCACTTCTTAGTTTGTCACAAATGCGTTCAACGAAAGCAGTATTGAAATCATATTTGTCGATGGGTATGCCAAGATGAGTAGTTTCTGTGCATTCTTCCACCCGATTTGCACACAAAGTCCAATTTTTTGCTCGATTAGAAAATTCATTTTTGGATTCGTTTAAAACCAGAACCGAACATTTATTGGAATTATATCTGTACCGCCATTTGTTACTGTATTTTTCACAAATATTACATAATTCCGACAACCCCGTACTACTCAATGAGCGCAATACCATGTCATCTGCGTGTGTAGGACAAGTACAGTTGACGCCGAGTATAGTAAGACCATATGGTGACTCTGATAACAATTTTATCAATTCGTCTACGTATATCATGTAGTACAGAGGCGAGAGAATGCTTCCCTGTCTGGCGCCCTGTTGTACATCGAACCAACGCGAATATGTTTCATCATACCGGATACAACATTGAACAGTTTTGAGTAGTTGGTTTATCAGTTTAAATGTATGTCCTTGCATTCCACGTTTATGTAGTTTGTATAATAGACCATCAATCCAGACAGTGTCAAATGCTTTCCAAACGTCTAGAAAGAAGCAGTATAATTTCTGATTGCAATCGGAAGTGTAAGAAATGCATTCCCTCAAAAGGTATGATGTCATTGTTGCGCTTACACTTTTTTGGAAACCATGTTGTAACGGGTGTACTGAAAGAATGTTCGGTGCATATGATTCCAGTCGAGATTGCATAACTTTCTCAAATAATTTATACAATACAGGCATTAGAGTAATTGCTCGATAGCTGTCAAATTCTGTTCTGGGCTTTGATCCTCCTTTGTACAGTGTTACGATTATTCCGCGTTTCATTTGATTTGGGACATTTTGTGTCATAAAGATTGACGTGAGTAGTTCAGCGATGGTTTTCATTAGTAGAGGGCTTCCATGAATTAAATGTTCGTTTGTAATATTATCCCACCCGGCCGCTTTGTTTCGACTGAGAGAACGATAAATTGGTACAAGTTCCTTTCCGGTTACAGGGAACAGAATGCGACGGTCAATTTCGCTCGTTTGTCTACATGAATGTTCAGAAGTCTCGCGCGATACAAATGAAGTGATTTTATCAAAATGTTCAGAATTGAACTCATAGTGGTACAGGGGCGAGTATAGCTTTTCGAAATAATACTATTTTTGTAAAAATTCCGTATTAGATTACAACGGCATAGGCTACATAATTGATTTTTCACGCCGTGACCACGACGATGATCCGTGCGGATAATTGTGAGTGCGATTAGCTGGGTACATGTTCTTTGTAATGCAGTCACGGAATCTCAATTGTTAACACATTGAGGTGGTTTACGCTCAATGGAGTTGAAAGGAGATTTTAATTATGAACGGAATTAAAGAGTTAAAGTTGTGGGGCTTGGGCTCAAAACGTATAAACGATCTTTGTGCGAAGGTATACGGATACGCGGTGAATCGGGGGTGGTGGCATTTCGTGTTGAAACAGTTACTGATAATTTCAGGCTAAGTTGCGTTAAGAATCAGTGGACCCCAAATATTTACCATGATATTATGAAACATATTTGAACCGCATGGCATTTGTGTGCTCAAGAAGTTTGCATTCACCTTGTGGTCTAAACAATTTAATTTGGCCAATAGTGCCGCACAGAATGTTCCATGAGTGAATTCTTAGAACAAATCGGGGTCTCATGATCCTTAACTTACCAATGTAGTAGTGCGTGTTGGTTATAAACCAAATGTCACATGTTGACCTAAATTCGGCCGCTTAGTTGGGTATAAATGGAATGTACTATTAATTAGGTATAGTTTAAGTAGATGGTGCTATATATGTTTTAAAATCGAGGTTGGATGACCCCGGAGACCCTGGACGAGGGAGTGTTCGTCCACATTGGAATTTCCAAATGAACACCCATCCTTGACACAGGTCGAAAAAACCAAGTCAGAGAACAGCCATCGCACCCCATCATGGGTTTGAATTTTCCCAGGTGCATTGTACCTCAACCGTTTCAACTATTAAGGTCTAGATGTTCCCACTTCTATAATATTTCAGCCGCTGTCCCAGCCCTAACCTAGCTAGACAAATCAGGTTCCATCCTTGGTAATATTGCTATATAAAGTTGATGTGGCCATTTGAAGGGCAACCGATATGTGTGCTTGCCGACCCTTTTCGAAAAACCGTTAATTTCAAATGTTTCATGTTACATGTTTATGTAACATAAACCATCTGAAAATGGTAAATATTCCACACGATACCGAAGGAATTACTTTTCATCGTGCGCAATTGTGGTCAAAATAGCCCAAGTATCGGAAACTAGTCACACATTATGTACCTTTATTCATCAACTAAATCACTCACCAACTGACACAAATATGCATTGCCATATCATTCGCATATATCATTAGAGTAATTTCCCTTGATAAAATCACAAATGTTTAGATGTGCGTTTGACGAACGGTGGTCGATAGTACTCGATTTGCGTACAAGAAATCGCGTTAGCTGCTAGATTACAGTGGTCCATAGTACTCGACACCTTCTGTACGGCTCATTAAGCCTGCTATTACAAAAAATGTATTCTATAGTATAGGCCACTGGACGACCGAAATGCTCAGCAATGGAGCATTCCACACACATTTATTAATGGGAGGAGCTTATGGTTGCTTGGAGACAATACGTCTGCAGAAACAGTTTAATTAGTTTTACAGCGCTGCCGAAGTGCCATATATGCCTTCGGTGTATCCTTCCACATATATTTACTAATGGGAGAAGCTTATAGTTGCTAAGAAACAAGGCGTTTGCAGAGATAGCTTAATTTTGTTAACGGCGCTTGTCCTTATGGATATAATACACTGGAGGACATATATTCTCTTCGCCTTTAAAGGTACTCAATCCGATTCGATGGTCCCCATATCATCAGATTCCAACAACAAATAAATTTATTTAAATGCCGCGTCAGGTATCAGAATCGATTAATTGCCCAAAATTAATGCTAACCACAGTCCACAATAGTATAAAATTGCCCAAAACCTGTTATTAATCAACATTTTGTATAATGAAATTGTGCCTGTTTGTCAAATATCTGACACAAAAAAGCCACTTGAGAGTTATCCATCTTCATCCGCTATTTGGTCTTCTCATCGACATTTACTGGGCCACTATATATTCCAGGTGGTGAAAAAATAATAGATTTAAAAATCGATATTTGATCATTCTGAGTTTTGGTGGTTAGGTTCCTCGACTCGAATCAAATATTGTTTTTACCCCGGAAGCCAAATAAATAGTAATTGAGTGGTACTTAATCGGATTGAGTACCTTTAATTGTGAAACGTATGCCAAGTATCATGAACAATTGTGTTATAATCATGGATGCATTTCCAACATCATTGCACAAATAGCAATTTCAGTACATTATGATTTGACAACAAAAAACGGAGTTTGAATGAAGGCAATTTAACACTGAAAATATGGGCGGATATAACAATTAGGGCGAACAAAGCATTCTCATTGAAGCAAGCTACCGGCCGCTGATTGGTAGAACATATCTGCTAATAGTTATTTGATTGACAGTTGTGGAAAGGTCCATTGTGAAGTATATGACGTCATAATGACGACTGTCACGCAAAATGAAAAACTGTCTTATAATCATTAAAGGCCCACTTTAAGTTCGGACCTGTAATACGTTTATTCTCTGATCAAAAGATACTGAGATACACGTAGAAGATATATACAAAAGATTGAAAACGTTGCAGTATATGTACAATATATACACGAACTTCCCATCATCGTCATCATTATCAACATCATGGTAGTCGTTTTCGTCGACTTCGTCGTCCAGACATCATCACCGTAACCTCGTCATCAGTATCACCGTCTTCGTTGTCATCACGTTTCGTCTTCGTCTACTCGTCGTCACAATCGCCAGTACCTCCAGATCAAATATATAAAATATATGCCATATTATATACCATTTGAAAGAGAATCTTCAAAACATTGTATTATCAACTTATCGGATGCAATAAACTGTGAACATGTTGAGTTACTGGCGCGTTTTTGTGCTTAAGTTTCAACTGTTTTGTATTCCAAAGTGCATTATTTTCAATGGAGGGGAATAACTCTAAATCTTAAAGAGAGAGTTATTCCCCTTCCAATGACAATACATTTTAGTTTGAATAATGTTGCATTTCTGGGAGCCATAACGGGGGGGGGGGGGGGTCTTTCTATGATTTCAGTTGTTTTCTATTTATCTATGGGCATCTTCTGAGACATAGACGTTTCAAATGGTGAAGAATTATAGTATTTTAATCATAGTTTATGGCATATATAGTTATTAAAACCGTATATCAAGGCAAATAACAAATAATCGGTGATTCGAAAATTCGAATTAATGACTTTACTTTATTGCACAAATCGAAATCTCAGTACAGTATATGATTCCACAACAACATTTGATAATAATGATTTGATTGGAAAGGTTCATGGGCTTATCCATATCGATCCATCTCAAATGTTCGGTGAATCTCTCCTCGAATTGCTTCCTGCTTCACCGTCTTTCAATATTGATTAATTCTGTGTCATTTGTTGCCAGTCTATTTTGTCCTGGTTACCAGTATGAATAATTAGCTTCCGAAACTATTGTTCCAGAACAAAAATATCGGAAGTGAAGCCAATGCATGCAGATCGGATGCGAAACCGTTCGTGGAAGACACATTCCCAACAATTAGTTACTGTTTATAGGCGAACTATTCAAACGAATCGATTATCTGTCGCGTGCCAATGTTGATTATGTCATTGCTCCGACGATCAATTCAAGTGATATTCATTCACGGTTCGATGTGCCAACTTGCTGAATTCCTCTGGGCTTCGAACCAGACTCGAGTCATAAAACCATTTTCATTAAAATTTCCATGTTGTTTGCATCGTTCGTAGATCACATGAGTGTACTTTTGCACTAATCCATGGCTCAAATTGATTCATTTGTTGCATATATTCTGTTGAGTCTAAAAGAAGATGGTCGGATTTAGTGTGTGTAGTGCCCCTCTAACGAATCAAGGGAAATGCTCACAGTATTTTAAACGTAATGTATTGATAAAGTGGTTTAACATTAAAGTATTTGTGAGTTTTAAGAACAAATTCCCTGCACAATTTCATACGAATCATCCTGAACTTAACGAGAGAGACTTTTGTCCCTTTCGGTACCAATTGTGCAGAAGTTCTTGGATTCCAAGGGCTACCGAGGCGGTACCCTCACTAGGCTCACACATAGAGATGTTCATTCCTCATATATATATATATATATATATATATATCCGGATTCAAATTAAGGAATATTGAGGCGGTACCCTCACTATAGGCTCACACAGAGAGAACAAGAAAACCATGATCAGAAATGGTAACGTCCTCAAGATTATATTATTACGCATAAATATAAATTATAAAAAAAAATGTTAAATAAATATATTGGTTACATGAATTCAGAATTCCGTTAAAACAAACAATCATTCAAATTATTACAAAAAACTACGGCTTATTACTGCAGGTTTCCAATTCACCACACCAGAAGTCTCTAAATGCGGATCAAAAATCGGAGTCGTTGTGTTCCCGCCATAAAATCTTCAACTGTGGTCCAGCCATTTTTGATATCTAAACATTGAAAGCAATTAATGCGGTCATAATAGTTACATACTGCAACTATCAATCCAGCGAATATGATATGATTGATAGAACAAATTTTAACCATGCACTATCAGTATGATGACCGTGTCGCTATTTGTTTAAAATACGTATCAATTGACATATACGCACCCGTTCCCTCATTAAAATCAACATATTTTGACCATTTTAGGGGACATCCGCGAATTCGTGGACCTCCACAAATAGACCTCCGCAAATAGGGACCTACTGCGAATTGTGACAACAGGCTATCATGCAGTTGGTTGAATACTATTTCCCTTTTTACTAAAGTAAACAAGTAAATATCGAATGACGATACATATATTTGTAAACAAGCATTGCAAATAATATTATTGGGACGAAGAGTCGCAAGACTTGTTCCGTATTATGATGATGATGATGATGATGATGATGATGATGATGTGATGATGGTGATGATGGTGATGATGATGATGATGATGATGATGATATGATTGATAGAACAAACTATACTATTATGATGATCGTGTAGTTATTTGTTTAAAATACGTACATCAATTGACATATACGCACCCGTTCCCTCATTAAAATCAACATATTTTGACAATTTTAGGGGAACTCCCCGAATTCGTGGACTTCCGCAAATAGATCTCCGCAAAAAGGGACCTACTGCGAACTGTCAAAACCGGAAAAAACGATTATCTATTTATAAAACGTCCACAGACACACATCGATCTAAAATTTACCCACCAGTATACACCCGATGGGCGTTAATAATGTTTATTCCTCCATGGCGACAAATGTAGTAATATATTTACACAAAATGACTCAAAGATTATATTTTAAGCATATATATGTGCTCGGATAAATGGGCTAAATTTTTCAGTATTCGAAGATATGATAAAAAGGGGAAATCCCGTCGTTACCCATGCCTCTTGTATACTACCATAACGTATAAAGCAGGGACGACGCATGGAAGAATAGTGTGGGGTGCAACATATAGCGCGTTACAAACCCCTGTGGCGAGATCACGTGTTCTGTTCCAGCCTGAATTTAGTATGCCTATCATTTGCAGAATGGGGTCCCCGGAGGGTGAATTTAGTGACGCTATCCAGCATCACCAACGTCACCCTCTGGGAACCTCATTAGTATGCAAATTACCTCATCTGCTACCGGAGACATAGACTCAGATTGAAGTTCCCAAATGGTTAATATTGTGATGTGGGCCTATTGCATGGGAACCTCGATTATGCAATGTGTCGTCTGCCAATTTGGTAATATAGAGAAACTAAACTAAAAAATAAATATAATCTATGTGTGAAGAAGTTTCTATAGATATTTGATAATGAAGAAACTTTCCAGAGAAGGTGAGGCCTAAGCAGAATGAGGTTCTCAGAGGGTGAATTTAGCGACGCTAGTCCGCTATGCGGGGTAGCGTCACTAAATTAGAAAATGACATGCATCACTAAACTCAGGCTCGGTTCTCTTTCATTCTTCCCGATGAATACTCTATCGATTACCCGACATTAGCGAATCTCGTGTCAATTTGCCGACTAATCTATCGTTTTGATGCTTGTTCTTGTCATTTGGTTTGACGTCTAGAACTCTGCTAGAAGACACATCAAGTAACGCGTTGATCGCCGAGATATTTTGACACCATGGCAACGCGATCGATACTATTTTTTTTAAATATCTGATATTCTTCGTGGGTCATTTGTCTGGCCTATTGTGAGAATTTTATGGAAAATAGTCCCATAATTGGCCACTTAACATTCAGCATTATGTGCGATGTTTGCATTCGTTCTTCCATAGTTATTATGCTGAATTATACATGTTCATAAACTCAATTAGATCATTCCATGAATCTCTACTCTGGCTATGCGCCCGTTTATTACACGCTTGTTCCCAGAAGTACAGTGTTATTGCCGTTCCATATTTACAACTAGAATGCACTCAGAGAGATGCCAACGTGCGCAAAAATGTAATAAAAAATAATTAAAAAAATAATTTCACTGTATTTTACTTAATTTATTTAATTTAATTTAATGTTAGCAAAAAAAGACAGCACAATGCTACTGACTAATCACACACAAATGGCATAAACGCTCTTTATTAGTTCCATATCAGGAATTCACCCACAAAGAACGCTCTTTATGTTTACCATCATAATATAAACAAACATCAGAAAAGTAACTTGTTATGCTTTTGTTTACATAACAATGGTCAACCATATGACAATAACATACTGTTTATGCGATATTTCTTATTTGTATACGGGCAAAGTCTGTCTACATTTTGATGTTCTTTCCGTTTGTGGCGGTTTTTGACGGTTGGAAATATTTTCACAGGATACCCACCGCCAAGGCCAACCGTACCTTTAATATCGATTACATTTTCATTTTCCGATAGTCAAAGTTGACCGAAGGAGCAATTATAAGAAATAATTAATACCATTTGTGTAAATATTGATAGCAGCCAATATGCAACAATAAATATCAATAATTAATCAATAATTAATCAATAACGATCATTTTATGTAATAATAAACTCTTCAAACAGTGTTTGTGTCAACAAATGCGTTTTGTTTTGTGTTACGTCATTCGTCGTATTTTACCCGGAACTCGGCTGAAGGTTAGGCTATTCAGCCTATTGCGTCGAATTACGAAATCGCGTTTTGAATGTCTCTCTTTTCCCGCACGATAAAAAGAGGTCTTCGCACGAACCAAAAATGATAAAACTTCCCAATTATAAGTAAAAATACCCAAATGAAGGAGTCTATGTAGGTCCCGAGGGAGTCTATATAGACTCTTTGATGTAGAGTTCTGATGGAGAAAATGTAAGTCGATCTATTTTTGTCATAACTCTGACGTATTTTGACCTGGGAGAAAAAATCGAAATCGAGGCTCACTACGAGCATGTCAGTTGTAAATATAGGAACAGGGAATCCCGACAAATGGCGATATCGGCGACAAACAAATAATCGAAAACAACACATAAAACTAGAATGCACTCAGAGAGATGCCAACGTGCGCAAAAATGTAATAAACAATAATTTAAAAAATAATTTCACTGTATTTTACTTAATTTATTTAATTTAATTTAATGTTAGCAAAAAAAGTCAATTACCATTTCTCATTTCATCACAGATAAAAGGCAAATTACTATATTAATCATTTAAGTAATTCAAACCAATTCCATGTTGCCGAAAGGATGAGACTTTAATGTCGATTACATTTTTTTCAGCGGCATATTTTGATTTTCATTTTCCGATAGTCAAAGTTGACCAAAGGAGCAATTATAAGAAATAATTAATACTATTTGTGTAAATATTGATAGCAGCCAATATGCAACAATAAATATAAATAATTAATCAATAATTAATCAATAACGATCATTTTATGTAATAATAAACTCTTCAAACGGTGTTTGTATCAACAAATGCGTTTTGTTTTGTGTTAAGTCATTCGTCGTATTTGACCCGGAACTCGGCTGAAGGTTAGGCTATTCAGCCTATTGCGTCGAATTACGAAATCGGGTTTTGAATGTCTCTCTTTTCCCGCACGATAAAAAGAGGTCTTCGCACGAACCAAATATGATAAAACTTCCCAATTATAAGTAAAAATACACAAATGAAGGAGTCTATGTAGGTCCCGAAGGAGTCTATAGACTCTTTGATGTAGAGTTCTGATGGAGAAAATGTAGGTCGATCTATTTTTGTCATAACTCTGACGTATTTTGACCTGTGAGAAAAAATCGAAATCGAGGCTCACTACGAGCATGCCAGTTTTAAATATAGAAACAGGGAATCCTGACAAATGGCGATATCGGCGACAAACAAATAATCGAAAACAACACATAAAATAAACCACCTGATACAGACCAATGTTACTCTGTAGTAATACAAAACTATTAGTTAAAATTCCTCAGTGATATAGGGTATGTAGCATGCCACGCCAGCCGTTGAGGCATCCCACATGTTCTTTGACAAGCTAAAATCGTAACGCTCTTTAAAAAAAAACTTCTCCAAATATGCCCGTTATTTCGTCAAAAACACTTCTTCAAATATCTCCGTTATTTAGTTAATAAAAATAATTTCTTATTTCATAATTCGCGCTATTTCGTCATTTCGATGCATTTTTTATTCCGCAATTTCGCTGTATTTTCCTATTTCGCTTTTTCGTGGTATTTCATATTTCGATAATTCGCTATATTTGACATATTATGGGATATTGGCATGCCTCAACGGCTTGCGTGGCATGCCACATACCCTTTATCACTGAGGAATTTTAACTAATAGTTTTGTATTACTACAGAGTAACATTGGTCTGTATCAGGTGAAATAAACATAGCAAAAACGCGGCACAGTAAAAATGTCAGAATGCCACGAGGTTTTACGTCGTTTTTGGTGACGTCATGGAGTGTGACACCAACCTACGAATCTGTCTGATTGCCATACTGTTGCGCGAGCGCACGTAATAAACATAGCAAAAACGCGGCACAGTAAAAATGTCAGAACGCCACGAGGTTTTACGTCGTTTTTGGTGACGTCATGGAGTGAAACGGAGTAGAGTGACACCAACCTACGAATCTGTCTGATCGCCATACTGTTGCGCGAGCGCACGTAAATACGCATGGAACGTACGTTCCATACGCATCTCGTTGACGTAAAATGACGTACATGACGTTCGCCTCAACCATGAAACGGAACCACTGGGGGGAAACTGTTTCACCAGAATCGATTCTATCGCACTTCCGGTTCCGTCTCTATCGAATTAAGTTCCGACTCTTTCGCGATTTCTAAAACATATTTTCAAAGTTTTGACCGTTGTTTATAGACTGAATGTCAAAACAGAATGTATTCTCCAATAACAATCGACAGATTATGTCTGTATACGTGTTTATTGATGACAGTAATGCAAAATCGGCTGCATGTTGTGCACAGTTAGAGACGTAGTGCATTTGGGTGCATTTCCCATGAAAATTAAGCAGCACTTTGATGCTCAGATTATCGGCCTTGTCTACTTTAAATTGGACTGAAACTTGTCAAGTTTTATGGTTGAACATTAGATAATTATAATACAATACCTCCCGACGGTTCCTCGCCGCACACGTCCTTCAAATTAGTGCCTCAAAAAGCAACAAAAGGTTCCGATTCTATTGTGATGTTTATGTTCACGATCGGTTCTTTCTTTCCTGTTTACAGTACATCCATATTCGATCAGATTATTTGATTGTACATCTATAGTTGCCAAATGACAATACATGGTCAAATATGGTTTAAAATGTAGCTATAGTAAATCAATAGATGAGTTTTAGTGGTCCCAAACGATCATAGGTCAGATATTAAAGATGATCGACGATAATCTTTAATATCCAACCTATGATGCTTTGGGACTACTGAAAAACTCATATTGGTGTTGCTGTGACTATAGTTTAAACCATATATGGTAACATAGCAACTAGAAACACAAATTAACTATCTGGTCGAATATAATATTGCATTAAAGGTACTCAACCCGATAAAACTCCTCTCAATTACTATTTCAATGGCTTCGGGGGTCAAAAATATTTGATTCGAGTCGAGGAAGTCACCCATCAAAGCTCAGATTTGTTATATATCGATTTTATAAATCTATTATTTTTCATTATCGGGAATACTATCTGGCCCACTTGATTTTAGAGTTATTCATCCTTGTCTGTTTGAATAGATTTGAGGTACACATCCAGAGCAGATTACGGCAGTTATTGGTACTCATCTCGAGAACATAACAAATTTGAAAAATCAATATCTAATAACTCTGAGCTTTGTTTGATGGGTTCCTCGACTCGAATCAAATATTTTTTACCCCCAAAGCCAAAGAAATAGTAATATAGGACCCTCTGATCGGATTGTTGTTGTTGGAATCTGTTGAGATGGGGACCCTCTTTACGGGTTGAGTACCTTTAAATGGGGGGCGAAAGAACCGATCGTGAACATAAAAATCACATTAGAATCGGAACATTGCGTTGCTTCTTTTGATGGGTCTTTTAGGGTCTTTTACTGTGAGGAGCCATCGAGAGCTGTGCTGTAATCGTGTCCAGGTGTTCGATCATACAAGAAGAAATATTTCAGTCTAATTAAAAGGTAAAAAGGCCGATAAAAGGAGCATCAAAATGCTGCTTAATTTACAAAGGAAATGCACACAAACACATTACTCTTCTAAGTGTGCAAAAAATAGCCGACTTCGCATTATTATCACCAATAATTACGCACAAAGTCACAATATCTAGCAATAGTTTTTTTTTAAATACGTTCTGATTTAACATTTAGTGTATAAATGGTGGTCAAAACTTTGAAAACATTTGTTTCAAGTCGCGAAAGAGACGGGACTTAATTCGATAGAGACGGAACCCGATAGGCGATAGAATCGATTCTTGTGAAACAGTTTCCCCCCAGTGGGAACTATAAAATAAAAGCATCATCTATGTGTTTAAATAAACCTTCTAAGTCTGTATTTTCAATGCACGGATTCTAGGACGCGAAGCGTGTAATAAACACAGAACGACACGATGTGTACATGGGTTTGTCGATATGGCACTCGTGCTGTCGCGGAAGGATATAACTCGTTCTATCCTTCCGCAACAGTACTCGTGCCGTATCGACAAACCCAATTACACATCGTGTCGTTCTGTGTATATATTACTATCATATATCAAATTATGGAAGCACGGACTCGTGTAGTATGAGCGTTCATTGTATAGATCCAGATTTTCGCCCATTTCGGGGTTTGAACCCGCGCCAACCTCGTCTAACCCAGTATGTGATGATCTTATCAACGACCCAACCACCTCGGCTACGGGGATATCATTAAAGGGGTACTGTACGCCATTTTCAATAAATTTCCGGTGATAACAACGATCTAATATCGATAATATATAGAAACATAAGTATAATTTGAGTCGAAGATGTATTCTGTAAACGCTCAGGTTAATAGGCTATCTTAAAATCAAAGTTAATAATTTGATATAAATTGAATTCAAGTTATGACTGGAGCCATAAAATGGCGTCAATTAAATTACGAATTTCCGTGTACAAAACGTAATCAAATTAATTGAGGGATACTGGATTGGTAAACCGATCGCATACACGATCGTTTAAAACATTATGAGATGATACGGGGAGAAAACTCAAGCC
The DNA here is from genome assembly GCA_032622095.1 of Siphonodentalium dalli. NCBI lineage: Eukaryota > Metazoa > Mollusca > Scaphopoda > Gadilida > Siphonodentaliidae > Siphonodentalium > Siphonodentalium dalli. The sequence continues at coordinate 203,510,569 of CP136069.1, forward strand.
ACTCACTCACTAGATACAATAACTTAAATGAGTATATGGGACTAGTATGCATATAATATAACTTTTATTTGATACATTTGGTTGAAAACTGTTCAAAAATTACTCGACAACGACAATTTGTAATTTTGTATTTTTGCATTCCGGTAAATTTGCCATCCGTAACACTACTTCGTACTCAACAGACTTTCAAATAATGGAAAAAGTGTTACCTTATTCTCCGAGTCGGAGACTATAGAAACCAACAACAACATTTTGGGTACAGTATCCCTTTAAAAGGGAAGCCCTTTCACCGAGATTGTATGTGTGTCCAATACGATTACTGGTAATGGCGTCTATCATGTTCCACCATTTCAAAACCTGGGAAGTTTTTGAAGATGTTATCAGACAGGGAACTTTATAACAGTGACATATATAACGCAGGTAATACATGTATTAGTTAAAGATGCATAATCCGAATTAACACTCCCAAATTACTATTTCTTTGGCATCGGGGGGGGGGGGGGGGGGGGGGTAAACAATATTTGATTCGAGACTTCGAGTCGAGGACCCCGCCCACCAAAGCTCCGAGTGATCAGATATCGATTTTTGTAAATCTATTATTTTTCACCACGGGTACTTTTTAGTGGCCTAGAAACAGTCGACGCAAATTGCTGTGGTTTTCGTTGAACGAAATGTTGTTGTCCCAACTTTGGTTAAAATGTTCAACAGTAGTTTCATAACTGGCACAACATTCGTTGAAAAGTGATCACCACATATATAGGTTGAACAAACTATTCTCATTGTTTTATTTTCCAACTAGTTTATCGTTCCAACCATAACCGGGGGTGTTAGGTTGGAAATTTCAAAACATAGGCCGGGGGTGTCAGGTTGTAAATTTCCAACAGTTAGAAAGCTTGAGGTATCAGTTGGGTCGTTTCAACGCAAGGTGGTGGGTGCAAATGGAATCCTGCGAACCTGTGAGTTTTGTCTGATTCAGCGGGGTGGGGGTGGGCGGCAGTTGGAAATATCAAGGGACCCGCGAGATCTAGCCACGTACCTGGCACTCGATAAATAGTTACATCTCCCGCTTTGATCATGCAGAATGAAGTATAAGATGAAAACTCGATCCTGAAACCGGGAGAATAGTTCGATAAATATGAATATTGAACGTCTTACATGTCTGAATATCGGCCTCGGTTGAACAGCGTTCGTGTTGGCACTTCGACCGCGTTCATTACCGCGTTGCGTCGCTTATGTTTCGCTTCTAATTGTCATCGATCCCGGTGAAGGCGTATGAACTCCGCGTGTTAGTTCTGCGCCTGATGACCTCGCCACGCGGAGCTTCCAGACGTCGGCAGATAACTTTATTGTCTCGAGCCGTTAGTTGTAGGAAATGATAATTGATTCTCGAAACTGAACGACAATCATTCGCCCGGTTTCGGCGTGGATTGAATTGACATCGAGATGAAATCACGACATGTATCGACTACTTATAGCTCGACTCATGTCAATCTAACAATAGAGCAGTCCAATTCAAGGTGTGATAACCCCAGTTACCTATAGAAACACAGAACGTAACAATATACTTGGTCGTGTAGCTATAATGGTCGGCTTTACATTTAAATCACTTATTTACACCATAGCTCCACATAACAAATTGTTTTCAAAGACTAGAGAGATATAAAGCCACAAGTCATGGTGGTTAGCGACGCTCAAAATCTATATCTATATTTGCGAATGTTTGTCTGTCTGTCTGTCTGTCTGTCTGTCTGTCTGTGTTCTATAGAAATTCACAGGGGACCACCCAGATGGCACAAAATGGGTCTTATAGGGGTAACTTTTTACGAGAAAGATGATGGCGAGGGTTATAATTTTCTAAAGTGACGCCGTTGTTGTCAGGGGCAGAAAAGGGGGAGGGGCAGAAACAAAATTGTCTCCGATTGCCACCAAACTTATATAATCATTCCCATAATGTGAGGAATCTAATGGTGTGGATTAAATATGTCTAACGTCGCGCCGTTCGCGTCAGGGATGCCCGGAAGGGGAGAGGGGCACCAAAATAAATCAAAACAATTTTAGCACCGAATTCCACCAAATTGATGCACATTCTTCTGAGATCTTCTTCGTGATACGAGGAATCTTATTGTGTGATTCAAATACGCCAAATTTGTGTCGTTGGGATGAGAGATTTGGGGGCGGTGGGTGGGTACTAAATCTGATAAGAATTGGTTTAGTCGCCGATTGCCACGAAACTTATACAAATTAATCCCCATGGTATGAGTTGTAATGGCGTGGCTTAAAGCTGTCAAAAGTGGCATCATTCGAGACAGGGGTGCACTGAAAGTGAGAGGGGCACCAAAATTGATACACAATATTGTTAGCGCCAATTTCCACCAAATTTATACACATTCTTATCCATGATATGAGGAATCTAATCGTGTGATTTTAAAGACGTCATATTGGTGCTGCTTTTGTGAGAGATGGGGATGGGTGGGGTTATCACTAAATTTGATAAAAATTTGTTTAGTCGCGGATTAGCACCAAACTTACAAATAATAATATTCAGGAGTCTAATTGTGTGGTTTAAAGATGTCAAAAGTGGGGCCATTCGAGTAAGGGGTGCCTAGAGGGTGAGAGAGACACAAACATTGATAAACAATATGTTTAGCGCCGATTTCCACCTGATTGATACATATTTCTTCTCCGTTATACGAATAATCTAATCGTGTGGTTTAAATGCGCCAAATTGGTGCCTTTTGGATGAGAGATATGCAATGGTGGCCCTAAATTTGATACGAATTTGTATACTCGCGTATTTTCATAAATTTTATATATATTCATCTCTATAATGAGTCTAAGTGTGTGGTTTAATGATGTCAAAAGTGGCGCCGCTTGAGTCCGAAATATGGACGGGAGGGTCACCAAAAACTTATAAAAATATGTTTAGTGCCAATTACCATCAAACTCATACACGTTCTTCTCAAATGATACAATGAAACAAATATTTGCGAATATATGTCTGTGTTCTATATATAACTTTAAGGGTACAATCGAGATGGCACCAAGGCGGTCTAACAAGGGTAACTTTTTACGAGTAAGGTAATGTTGCGGGTTAAAATTTTCTAAAGTGACGTTGTTGGTGTCAGGGGAGGGGCTATTTTAGCGCAGATTTCGACCAAATTGATATATTATTCTTCTCCGTGATACGAGGAATATAAACGTGTTATTTAAAGAGTGGCGCGGTTCAAGTCATGCATGAGGGGAGTTGATACAAATATATTTAGCACTAATTTCACCAAATTCATTCACGTTTTTCTCTAATGATATGATGAACTAAATCACATTTGGGGTCGTTTGTGTCATGGATGGCGAGAGGAGATTCACTATGATTGTTCAATTCGCTGATATCCAACAAAGTTATATATAGTCATCGCCCAGGCCATCCCCATGTCGTTCTAAGGACTTTTTGGCATTCCGATTTCACAATCTCGACAAATGGTGACCGAATTAAGTCACTTGAACAATTATATCTTCTCAACTGTCATATTTATATGGGGATGGAAATCAGGGCATTCCTATAATGATACAGCAACACATATACATAGAAGACAGCATTAAAAGTATATTTATATCAATCTATTTGAGAGATACATATATTCATTCAAACTTATGGACCTTGCATCGTCAGAAGATTGCATATTAGAATGGCTCATGTATATATTATAACACATAGAGCAGTCCTGTTCAAAAATAGTGGTCACAGTGTTCAGTCAAATGTGGTTACTTCTAAGATAAAGGAAAACGCAGTCCGTAGCACATTACTTTTCAGGATCCTCCAATAGTGACATCTGACAAGGGTATATCTGCCCGATACAGAGGATTTCTTTCATTTTTTAGAACAGACTCGTCGCCTAACATACACAGCTCAAAATCTCGTTGTGTCGGGCACATGTACCTGCTATACTTGCATAACATCATTTCTTTAAACTGAAAATGATTAGCCAGTATATAGCACCAGAACAGAGGAGCAGCTGGACATATCTTTAAAACATCTGTGTATTCATGAAGATATGATAAACTAGATTGATTGATTGATTGACACATCTCTATGCAAAACAAAATTGTCGTCTTTTATTTATTTTCTAACTAATGTGTTTATGATGTTCATGTTTCATGCTATAACGTCTGAAGTATACGCAGTTGAAATAAATAAATACTTCTTTATTGGTGGGACGGATTAAACGCGATAAACAAAATGATAATCGCTCCGACCTGACAAGATGAGAAACTACTTATATTCCATGTTTTGTGATGCCATTTGGATATACAATTTATGAGAATACGTGTAACACTTTGAGAACAAGAGTATATTCTCTATTCCCACCAAATATCCACATAGGGTTTCACATCACTTTAACCTGGGCAACGCCGGGTAACCCTGCTAGTAAAAGATAAGATAAGGAAACACAAGATTCGATATCGAACTACATGTATAATGTGTTTTGTCGGTTACAATTCATTCTGATTTTATGGATCTGGCCAATTTCCAAATGAATATTATAATTATGGATGTTGGGTTTGATTTCTCAGACTAATGCAGAATGAACTGAAAACCGAACAAAGCCGGTGTTAACCCTTTATAGAGCCCCACATAGACTGGAGCAGACGACACTCTGTAGTACATGCTTCCATCTGTGTGAGGCTCCCTGTGGGATAAATCTCTTAATTAACCCTTTACCCAACAAACCGGCCAAAACCGGCCAAATAAAGCTTCAACAGCCTAAAATATCTTCGGTCTGTCTCAATAGAACCATACAAATATGGATATCATTGGAACCGGCTCATTGACCACATTGTGATGGTTACAGTTATGCCCTGTGCCAATGCATTCTCTTATATATGCGAGTCGACCATAGGTCGCCTCGCATATATAAGAGAATGCATTGGCCTAAAAAAAATCTTTTTTTAACACTTTTTACCATTTTTTCTTACATTCTTTAACAATTTTATAATTTTTAATGTGTTAAGCCAATGCATTCTCTTATATATGCGAGGCGACCTATGGTCGACTCGCATATATAAGAGAATGCATTGGCACAGGGCATAACTGTTGGGTAAAGGGTTAAATAAAACATGCGAGACTTCCTCATAATGTATCTTTTTTTTCACAGATAACAAGAAGGAAAAACAAGATTCTATTTCTAAGGAGAATGTGCCAAACAATACAAAGCCTGTGATAAATTCTCGGACTAGTGCGGACAGTAACAAGGAAAATGTCGATTATTCCAATAAAACTGTTAAAGACAATGTCCTGGAAGTGCCCATAAGTCCTCTTAGTCTCAGCAACGGAGGGACACAGAAAATCAGCCTTCCCACCAGCAGCCTGATTGTATGTATATCAAGTTATATTATATATCACGTGACTATCACGTGATATTACACCTCACCCAGCCTGATTGTATGTATATCAAGTTATATTATATATCACGTGACTATCATGTGATATGACACCTCACCCAGTCTGATTGTATGTATATCAAGTTATATTATATATCACGTGACTATCATGTGATATTACACCTCACCCAGCCTGATTGTATGTATATCAAGTTATATTATATATCACGTGACTATCACGTGATATTACACCTCACCCAGTCTGATTGTATGTATATCAAGTTATATTATATATCACGTGACTACCACGTGATATTACACCTCGCCCAGCCTGATTGTATGTATATCAAGTTATATTATATATCACGTGACTATCATATGATATGACACCTCACCCAGTCTGATTGTATGTATATCAAGTTATATTATATATCACGTGACTATCATGTGATATTACACCTCACCCAGCCTGATTGTATGTATATCAAGTTATATTATATATCACGTGACTATCATATGATATGACACCTCACCCAGCCTGATTGTATGTATATCAAGTTATATTATATATCACGTGACTATCACGTGATATTACACCTCACCCAGCCTGATTGTATGTATATCAAGTTATATTATATATCACGTGACTATCATGTGATATTACACCTCACCCAGCCTGATTGTATGTATATCAAGTTATATTATATATCACGTGACTATCACGTGATATTACACCTCACCCAGCCTGATTGTATGTATATCAAGTTATATTATATATCACGTGACTATCATGTGATATTACACCTCACCCAGCCTGATTGTATGTATATCAAGTTATATTATATACCACGTGACTATCACGTGATATTACACCTCACCCAGCCTGATTGTATGTATATCAAGTTATATTATATACCACGTGACTATCATGTGATATTACACCTCACCCAGTCTGATTGTATGTATATCAAGTTCTATTATATACCACGTGACTATCACGTGATATTACACCTCACCCAGCCTGATTGTATGTATATCAAGTTATATTATATATCACGTGACTATCATGTGATATTACACCTCACCCAGTCTGATTGTATGTATATCAAGTTATATTATATATCACGTGACTATCATGTGATATTACACCTCACCCAGTCTGATTGTATGTATATCAAGTTTTATTATATATCACGTGACTATCATATGATATGACACCTCACCCAGCCTGATTGTATGTATATCAAGTTATATTATATATCACGTGACTATCACGTGATATTACACCTCACCCAGCCTGATTGTATGTATTAAATTCAATTCATTTATTCATTTCCATTGTATGTACAAATATTTACATGTGGCGAACAAACATATGTATATAGCCAACATGCTATCAATTAAATAAATGATGTACCTTTATATAGAGGTCATACATATCATATAATTTGGCTACCATACAATAATTTGGCTTCAGTAGATTAAATACAGTTTTATAATATGATATATAATATTCTAATGCATGGATATTAATATAAGCTCTAAACCGTCTCTTCGGACTTTCGGATAGCCGCTATCTGGAACGTATGAAGTGGTTGAGTTAAAGTTACTCAATCCGATTAAGCACCCCTAAATTACTTACTATTTTTTTGGCTTCGGGGGTAAAAAACAATAATAACCACTTGATTTTAGAGTTATCCATCTTACACCCGCAATTTGTCTGTTTGAGCAGGAGGTTCTAGCCCACATCTCCAAAAATTAACAAACTTCAAACATCGATATCTTATCACTCTGAGCTTTGATGGGTGGGTTCCTCGACTCGAATCAAATATGTTTTACCCCCCCCCCCCCCCGAAGCCAAAGAAATAGTAATTTAGTGGTATTTAAAGGTACTCAACCCGTAAAGAGGGTCCCCATCTCAACAGATTCCAACAACAACAATCCGATCGGAGGGTCCTATATTACTATTTCTTTGGCTTTGGGGGTAAAAAATATTTGATTCGAGTCGAGGAACCCATCAAACAAAGCTCATAGTTATTAGATATTGATTTTTGAAATTTGTTATAAACTCGAGATGAGTACTGCTAACTGCCGTAATCTGCTCTGGATGTGTTCTCCAAATCTATTCAAACAGACAAGGATGGATAACTCTAAAATCAAGTGGTAATTTTAATGCAATTTTGACTGAGTTCTGGGTCAGATAGTATTCCCGATAATGAAAAATAATAGATTTCTAAAATCGATATCTAACAAATCTGAGCTTTGATGGGTGACTTCCTCGACTCGAATCAAATATTTTTGACCCCCGAAGCCATTGAAATAGTAATTGAGAGGAGTTTTATCGGGTTGAGTACCTGTAATGGCTCACCTTGTCGGATCGGAGCGATTGTCATTTGTTTATCGCGATTAATCCGTCCCACCAATAAAGAAGTATTTACTTATTTACATCTATGTGCCTATACTTATCGGGTTGAGTACCTTTAAAGGTACTCAACCCGATAAAACTCCTCTCAATTACTATTTCAATGGCTTCGGGGGTCAAAAATATTTGATTCGAGTCGAGGAAGTCACCCATCAAAGCTCAGATTTGTTAGATATCAATTTTAGAAATCTATTATTTTTCATTATCGGGAATACTATCTGGCCCAGAACTCAGTCAATATTGCGTTAAAATTACCACTTGATTTTAGAGTTATTCATCCTTGTCTGTTTGAATAGATTTGGAGTACACATCCAGAGCAGATTACGGCAGTTATTGGTACTCATCTCGAGAACATAACAAATTTGAAAAATCAATATCTAATAACTCTGAGCTTTGTTTGATGGGTTCCTCGACTCGAATCAAATATTTTTTACCCCCCAAGCCAAAGAAATAGTAATATAGGACCCTCTGATCGGATTGTTGTTGTTGGAATCTGTTGAGATGGGGACCCTCTTTACGGGTTGAGTACCTTTAATCGGATAGAGTAACTTTAAATATTTTGTTGAAGGACTCATTGTACTTAGGAATGAAAGGGTTATGTGAATTTTACGAACAACTGTTAAATAGACGATATGTGTTTGATGTCCATAACGGGACACAGTCAATACGTATACTTTCCTTGTAAATGTTTGTGATAAAATGAGTTTTTAAATTTTACTGATTTTGAATGTGCATTGTAAATTTCCACAACTCATGTACTGTAGCTTATCCCATTAGACAAACATTTATATATATTTTAAACATTTTTATAATCAAAACAACTTTGGGTTATAGAATTTATTGCCAATTTAATGAAAAGCTAATCTCAAGAATGAAGTTATTGCATAGTAATAAAATCCACTCGAAAGAAATTACCATGCAGGCATGCATGCACCCATATGATGTAAACTTGTTGTGAACACCGGCACATTTGACAACACAAACACACAGCATTCTGAACTAATTGAGTTGAATTGAAGGCTTGTTGACGCATGCTCCTGGCCCTGTAATATATTAAGTCTTATTTGCCATTGAATACTATTAGTTATCTTCGGCAACATCGTGAGTACATGGATATTTAATACCTGGATATCGATTGAACCCCGAGGCGAAGCCAAGGCATCACCGAGGGATCAAATAGAGACACCTGCAGTCAGATGCTCGTAGCCGGTTTATATATAACCATGGGTATATGCGAAAAATACACAACGAAAACACACTCCACAGTTTGGATCGATAAGTCTTGCCCTGTGTATTTTGATGTTGAAATTTGTGACAATCGGTCTTCCGTATCATTTCTACAACACAATTATCGTCTTACTTGCAGCACGACTTTATCGTGTGATCGTCACGGAAACGTTTTCTTTCAGAGTATGGTTAATACATTGCCGCCGGTGAAGTGTATTCTCGGATAAGAAACATATAGGCCTATGCTGAGGGCAGAAACTAAAGTTGCGAGAGGCACCCCTGGTTGAGTGTGGGATATTTGGCACTCGAGACTTGATTAGAGGGTTTTCGTTGGGGTGGTCTCCACCTTGGAATTTCCAAATGCACCCCACCCCATTGAACCACACCAAACTCATAAGTTTGCGTAAATCAATTTGCACCCCCCCCCCTTGATTTTTCCCAAATGTTCCCTCACAGACTACCGGATGGTAGACTATTCCAAATGAACCAGCAATATTGTGGCCACTTGTCGTGCGGGTGGGGGGATGCAAAAGATGGTTCGGCCCAGTATGAGATTAAAACTTCTTAATATCTAGTGGTATAACACCACACAAATTTACACCCCGATCTATTTTTTCTTAAATTAATTAGCGAGTAACTACTGGCAAGAGCACACGCACGGTCGGCCGATGGTTAGGCCCGATGTGAGAACATTTTGAAATATGAACATGAACATTTGACAATCCTATAGCATAGACCGGCCTCAAGTTTTCCAATTCTGGGAAATTATTAACCTGACACTCACCCATAGGTTTCAAAATTGCCAACTGGTGGACATTTGAGTCCATAATGTACGTGGCTATATGGTTTCCGTTAGGGGGTGTCCACCATGGGAACTTCCAACTGCACCCCCTTGAATCAGAATCGCCCCAAACACAAATTCCATTTGCACCATCCCCCTTGTACATCACGCCTAATATCCTATATATATTTCCAAAAAACATGGTTCTATATTCCAGGTTTGAAAATTCAGATAGTTTAACCTGAACAATTGCATAAATCATAACATATAATGGTCTAACTCCAGACAAATTCCCACGGATACGGATCGACTGGCCTCAACTGAACCTTTCCTGGTGTTGGAATTTTCAAACCTCATATTCCCCCTCAGGTTGGAAAACTCTCCAACTGATGACTATTTCAGTCCACAAGTTTGACCAAATGAAGTAAAATATTGTTTTGTTAAACTAATTATCAGTTTTGTATTGGCCACGGGGGAAGGTACAATGACAACGATAGTCGGCCTGGTGTGCAATTTTTTTTTAATCTGAACAAGAAAACTCAAAATCCTAGCATCTAGACTTGTCCCAAACCTTCCTAGAGTTGGACATTTCAAACCCGACACCCCCACTTAGGTTGGAAATTTTCAACTGATGACAATTCCAATGACAATGTTGACCAAATGCATGACAATATTATTTTCTTAAATTAACTAGCAGTTTTTTGACTGGCCACGGGGGAGGGACCAGGACACAAATTGTCCAAGTGTTGGAAATTTCCAACCTGTCACCCTCCTAAGGTTGGAATTTTCCGACTGATGACCATTTCAGTCCAAAATATTTACCAAAAATAGGAAAATATGCAAATAAATTATTTGAAAATCAAACTACAAGAACATTTTCAACTTAATGTTGGTGTGAAATTTCCAACTAATGTTTTGGCAGGTATGAAATTTCCAACTGTTGAACATTTTGACCAAAGTTGGGGGGGGGTGTGAGACACCCCAACCTCTGTCGGCACGTCTCTGTCTATATCATATAAATACTTTTTCTAAAAACCCTTAAACCAACTCGACGTGCGATTTCCCATGCGCTCCTGTTGCGCAAATTCTAGTATAAAAAGTGCGTCTATTTCAGACAAAGTTCAAACAGTAAATGTGACCAGACAAGACATAGAAACCGCTAATCTCATATTACCAATCTGACAACACCAGTCGAACATGATTACCTTTCAAAGCAATAACACCGGGCACCATGTTACGGACAACCACAGGCACGCACACCATGGATAAATACACGGTAAAAAGAACGGCGTTTTTTGTTGTACGGTTATATTTGGCATATACCCATGGTTATATATAAACGGGCTACGAGCATCTGACTGCTGGGAATTATATCTTCATGTACCCCCACGATGTTGCCATAGATAACGAGTTTTGTCCTCACAACAATAGCCATGCGGGCTCAATTTAAGTGTGGTTTTCATTCGTTCTCACATTAATTCACATAATGAAAATAATTCAGTAACCGACCTATGAATCAGGCGTCAGATGACGTCAAACTGCGTAGATAAAGTCTTCTCGGTCCAAAACAGCTTGGGATATCGGTTTGGTTGATACTGTTTTGGACCGAGTCCCATCCCGTTACTCTTCTATCAAGGATGTTACGCCCATAATCAATGGCGGGAGTTATCTTGCTTGTATTTCTTCGGATTAGGTCAAATGAACACTTTGCGTATATGAACATTGAGGGCAGCCGTTGGAAAGCATATTGATATCAACGATCGTATCATCACTTTACCTTCTTCTATCACGGTAAATGATATATCATTTTGAAGACAGATTGACCGCGACCATGTCAAATGATTAATCACATGCAGTAGTTCACGTGAATGCCCGGTATTCGCGAGTAAACATAGTGCGTCTATTCAATTAAAGTCCGTTATAGAAGAGTAACGGGACGGGACTCGGTCCAAAACAGCATTAACCCAACCAATAACACAAGCTGTTTTGTACATTACAAAATCGCACACAATAAAGCAACAGATACTAAAAACATAATCTGCATATATTACGTATCTTATTCAGCATTCATAATAATTGTGCCCTTTTTATAAGATTTTTTTCAAACCGAATTTTATATAGATCGTCAAATATTTTACTATATCAGGGCTGGTCGAGTTATAAGCAGTTCGAATAAGAGTTCTTGAGGCGGAGCGTCGCATCATATATATATATATGTCAGCATGTTACTTCATGTCCCTTTTTTCAGGATTACAAGTCGCCCAAACGAGTCCCAAAGAGGGACCAGAAATTTGGTGGCACAAACTACTCAAAGTATGTATTTCTAAAATTTACCCCTGTGCAAGTTATTTATAGCCTGGGGAACGAAAGAGCTTGTGTGAGGTCTTCTTCTTGCTAATTTTGTTACAATATATATATATATATACATTTAATTTTGATCAATAAAAAAAAAAATTAAATTACCCAAAAAATTAAATTACCCCTCCCCAAACCGATTTGACACCAAATTAGTCAATATTTTCACACTCAATTATCCACTGGGAAAACAAAAGAAATCAATTACAATCAATTTTACTTATATAAAACTTATTGACATAATGGAGAATTAGATCGGTAGTTTTGTTGAAGATGTTCGCATGCTCCTTTGAAAAATGGCAGTAAATTATAACGTTTGTGTTTGACTTGCAATGTGATGAATGTTGTCGTCATGTTCGTTTAGACTGTTGTGTTGAAAAATAAACGGAGAACCAAATCACACCATTTCGCAATATATTTCTTTGGTTCTACAGGGGCCTTCCAAACATAAGGTACGAAATTACACAAATGTTGTTCAATATTTTATGTTCTTAATAAGGACAACATGTTGCTCTGTTCGCGTATGATCAAGCCCTGAGTTTAGTGTGCCTGTCATTTGCAGAATGAGGTCCCCATAGGGTGAATTTAGTTACACTAACCCGCATATAGCATCACCAAATTAACCCTCTGGGGACCTCATGATGCAGGGCCTCATCTGATATGGGTGACATAGACTCAGATTGAAGTTCCCAAATGGTGAATATTGAATGAGGTTCACAGAGGGTGAATTTGGCTACGCTAGCCCGCTATGCGGGGTAGCGTCACCAGATTCGCCCTCTGGGGAACTAAATCTGCAAATGACATACACTAAACTCAGAATTGCGTAGTATATATATTAATATCGCGGAAGTCGACAAAATGTCGCCGGTAGCAGCGGTCTTACCGAGTCATCAAGGGAGGTAAACCCTGTATTGAGTTTTATCGGCCTTCAAACAGCCACGGGACTCAAAATTTGAGTGTCTTCCATGTTTACATTTTTGAATGTTTTTATATTATTTATGTCTATTTTTTAAGGATAACCGACAGTCAAGCTGATTTCTTCAAACTTCTCGACGAGAAGATAGAGAAGGTGAGTGTGTGCAAGAAAACAACTGTGCGGACAGCGGTGCCATATGGGAACTTAAATCTCTGAGTCTGTTTCCCATAACTGATAATATCATGCAGAATAAGGTCCCGATATGGTGAATTTGTTGTCGCTAGCCGCCCGCTGTGCTGGGTATAGCGTCGGTAAATTCACCCTCTATGGACCTCATTCTGACAATGTCCGACACCACAATTTGGGGCCTGTTATGTATATATATGTGTGTGGGAGTAAGTAAGGTCGATGAGGTCATTGCCAAAATGCACCGATTACATTCGAAACCGTCTCATTAATACCATCAGAAATGTAGCCAGCGTTCTACAAGCGATTCGTAGCTAGCTTTTCAAATTCCATCTTGTTGTGACGCGATACAGATGACATCATCGCGTTGTCTACTAAAATGGCGACATCATGCTTCAAAACTGAGATCATTTACTTATATATAGGACTAGCAGGTTAGCCCGCCACTGGCGGCAATCGTCAGAAACATGACAATTATAATTGTGCCTTTTTAATTTTAATGAATTTTTTAATTTATTTTTTTTGTTTTTCAATGAGTTAATTGCGCCTTTTTAATTTTTTAATTTAATTTTGTGTTCTTAAATTTGACCCGCTTTGACCTTGAATTGATCATTTTCAAGGTAAAGGTCAGGTCGGGGTCACAATTTAACCCGTCCATGACACTTCCCGTAGGTAGCAAGATTGAGCTCAATCGGTTCGAGTCTATAATGGACACACACATATATATCATTTGTGGGTACCCGTTTCAAGGTGAAGATCACATCGGGCGGAAAAACTGAGCCGATGAAAATCTACCCCGTTCCTAGGAAGCCCTTAGTAAGAAATTAAGTACGAAATGTCGCCTCGAGGCGGTCAATGGAGCCGTATTTATATAGACGTTCTTTATCAACGACACTGCGGATACGAACGCTCTTTAACTATCAACGCGATTAACACCGCAGTGCCGTTTTGTGACTGAGAGTGGAGAACGGGTGGTCTGAGCTTCTCCAAAACGCCGCGACGACCATTCCCGTGGGTTTTTACCCTTAGATGGGAAGTTTGAGCCCGATCGGTCCAGCCGTTTTCGAGTCTATAAAGGACAAATATACGGAAGTCTCAAAATATATAGGAGAATAGAACTCAAAAAATTTCGCGACATTGATCGAAAACTTCAATGACTGCATGGAGCTTCCTGAAATTTTGCGAAAACCCTTTATCAATGAATATTCTTTGTATACATGTATGCGAGTCTCCCATCACATTTTCTTATATTGCTAAAAATTTGGGAATATTTTTCTTAATTTTGTCTCTCAAGAGTATACCCCCAAACCCATGCCTATATATGTGGCGGACATTACGACGCATCCATGCCTATATATATGTGGCGGACATTACGACGCATCCATGCCTATATATGTGGCGGACATTACGAAGCATCCATGCCTATATATGTGGCGGACATTACGACGCATCCATGCCTATATATGTGGCGGACATTACGACGCATCCATGCCTATTTATGTGGCGGACATTACGACGCATCCATGCCTATATATGTGGCGGACATAACGAAGCATCCATGCCTATATATGTGGCGGACATTACGAAGCATCCATGCCTATATATGTGGCGGACATTACGAAGCATCCATGCCTATATATGTGGCGGACATTACGACGCATCCATGCCTATATATGTGGCGGACATTACGACGCATCCATGACTATATTTGTGGCGGACATTACGAAGCATCCATGCCTATATATGTGGCGGACATTACGAAGCATCCATGCCTATATATGTGGCGGACATTACGAAGCATCCATGCCTATATATGTGGCGGACATTGCGACGCATCCATGCCTATATATGTGGCGGACATTACGAAGCATCCATGCCTATATATGTGGCGGACATTACGAAGCATCCATGCCTATATATGTGGCGGACATTACGAAGCATCCATGCCTATATATGTGGCGGACATTACGAAGCATCCATGCCTATATATGTGGCGGACATTACGACGCGTCCATGCCTATATATGTGGCGGACATTACGACGCATCCATGCCTATATATGTGGCGGACATTACGAAGCATCCATGCCTATATATGTGGCTGACATTACGACGCATCCATGCCTATATATGTGGCGGACATTACGAAGCATCCATGCCTATATATGTGGCGGACATTACGACGCATCCATGCCTATATATGTGGCGGACATTACAAAGAATCCATGCCTATATATGTGGCTGACATTACGACGCATCCATGCCTATATATGTGGCGGACATTACGAAGCATCCATGCCTATATATGTGGCTGACATTACGACGCATCCATGCCTATATATGTGGCGGACATTACGAAGCATCCATGCCTATATATGTGGCGGACATTACGACGCATCCATGCCTATATATGTGGCGGACATTACGAAGCATCCATGCCTATATATGTGGCTGACATTACGACGCATCCATGCCTATATATGTGGCGGACATTACGAAGCATCCATGCCTATATATGTGGCTGACATTACGACGCATCCATGCCTATATATGTGGCGGACATTACGAAGCATCCATGCCTATATATGTGGCGGACATTACGAAGCATCCATGCCTATATATGTGGCGGACATTACGAAGCATCCATGCCTATATATATGGCTGACATTACGACGCATCCATGCCTATATATGTGGCGGACATTACGAAGCATCCATGCCTATATATGTGGCTGACATTACGAAGCATCCATGCCTATATATGTGGCGGACATTACGAAGCATCCATGCCTATATATGTGGCTGACATTACGACGCATCCATGCCTATATATGTGGCGGACATTACGAAGCATCCATGCCTATATATGTGGCGGACATTACGACGCATCCATGCCTATATATGTGGCGGACATTACGACGCATCCATGCCTATATATGTGGCGGACATTACGACGCATCCATGCCTATATATGTGGCTGACATTACGACGCATCCATGCCTATATATGTGGCGGACATTACGACGCATCCATGCCTATATATGTGGCGGACATTACGAAGCATCCATGCCTATATATGTGGCTGACATTACGACGCATCCATGCCTATATATGTGGCGGACATTACGAAGCATCCATGCCTATATATGTGGCGGACATTACGACGCATCCATGCCTATATATGTGGCGGACATTACAAAGAATCCATGCCTATATATGTGGCTGACATTACGACGCATCCATGCCTATATATGTGGCGGACATTACGAAGCATCCATGCCTATATATGTGGCTGACATTACGACGCATCCATGCCTATATATGTGGCGGACATTACGAAGCATCCATGCCTATATATGTGGCGGACATTACGACGCATCCATGCCTATATATGTGGCGGACATTACAAAGAATCCATGCCTATATATGTGGCGGACATTACGACGCATCCATGCCTATTTATGTGGCGGACATTACGACGCATCCATGCCTATATATGTGGCGGACATTACGACGCATCCATGCCTATATATGTGGCGGACATTACGAAGCATCCATGCCTATATATGTGGCGGACATTACGAAGCATCCATGCCTATATATGTGGCGGACATTACGAAGCATCCATGCCTATATATGTGGCGGACATTACGAAGCATCCATGCCTATATATGTGGTGGACATTACGACGCATCCATGCCTATATATGTGGCTGACATTACGACGCATCCATGCCTATATATGTGGCGGACATTACGAAGCATCCATGCCTATATATGTGGTGGACATTACGACGCATACATGCCTATATATGTGGCGGACATTACGACGCGTCCATGCCTATATATGTGGCGGACATTACGACGCATCCATGCCTATATATGTGGCGGACATTACGAAGCATCCATGCCTATATATGTGGCTGACATTACGACGCATCCATGCCTATATATGTGGCGGACATTACGACGCATCCATGCCTATATATGTGGCGGACATTACGAAGCATCCATGCCTATATATGTGGCGGACATTACGACGCATCCATGCCTATATATGTGGCGGACATTACGAAGCATCCATGCCTATATATGTGGCGGACATTACAAAGAATCCATGCCTATATATGTGGCGGACATTACAAAGAATCCATGCCTATATATGTGGCTGACATTACGACGCATCCATGCCTATATATGTGGCGGACATTACAAAGAATCCATGCCTATATATGTGGCGGACATTACGACGCATCCATGCCTATATATGTGGCGGACATTACGACGCGTCCATGCCTATATATGTGGCGGACATTACTACGCATCCATGCCTATATATGTGGCGGACATTACGAAGCATCCATGCCTATATATGTGGCTGACATTACGACGCATCCATGCCTATATATGTGGCGGACATTACAAAGAATTCATGCCTATATATGTGGCGGACATTACGACGCATCCATGCCTATATATGTGGCGGACATTACGAAGCATCCATGCCTATATATGTGGCGGACATTACAAAGAATCCATGCCTATATATGTGGCGGACATTACGACGCATCCATGCCTATTTATGTGGCGGACATTACGACGCATCCATGCCTATATATGTGGCGGACATAACGAAGCATCCATGCCTATATATGTGGCGGACATTACGAAGCATCCATGCCTATATATGTGGCGGACATTACGAAGCATCCATGCCTATATATGTGGCGGACATTACGACGCATCCATGCCTATATATGTGGCGGACATTACGACGCATCCATGACTATATTTGTGGCGGACATTACGAAGCATCCATGCCTATATATGTGGCGGACATTACGAAGCATCCATGCCTATATATGTGGCGGACATTACGAAGCATCCATGCCTATATATGTGGCGGACATTACGACGCATCCATGCCTATATCTGTGGCGGACATTACGAAGCATCCATGCCTATATATGTGGCGGACATTACGAAGCATCCATGCCTATATATGTGGCGGACATTACGAAGCATCCATGCCTATATATGTCGCGGACATTACGAAGCATCCATGCCTATATATGTGGTGGACATTACGACGCATCCATGCCTATATATGTGGCTGACATTACGACGCATCCATGCCTATATATGTGGCGGACATTACGAAGCATCCATGCCTATATATGTGGCGGATATTACGACGCATCCATGCCTATATATGTGGTGGACATTACGACGCATCCATGCCTATATATGTGGCGGACATTACGAAGCATCCATGCCTATATATGTGGCGGACATTACGAAGCATCCATGCCTATATATGTGGCGGACAATACGAAGCATCCATGCCTATATATGTGGCGGACATTACGACGCATCCATGCCTATATATGTGGCGGACATTACGACGCGTCCATGCCTATATATGTGGCGGACATTACGACGCATCCATGCCTATATATGTGGCGGACATTACGAAGCATCCATGCCTATATATGTGGCTGACATTACGACGCATCCATGCCTATATATGTGGCGGACATTACAAAGAATCCATGCCTATATATGTGGCGGACATTACGAAGCATCCATGCCTATATATGTGGCGGACATTTCGAAGCATCCATGCCTATATATGTGGCGGACATTACGAAGCATCCATTACTATGTATGTGGCGGACATTACGACGCATCCATGCCTATGTATGTGGCGGACATTACGAAGCATCCATGCTATATATGTGGCGGACATTACGAAGCATCCATGCCTATATATGTGGCGGACATTACAAAGAATCCATGCCTATATATGTGGCGGACATTTCGAAGCATCCATGCCTATATATGTGGCGGACATTACGAAGCATCCATTACTATGTATGTGGCGGACATTACGACGCATCCATGCCTATGTATGTGGCGGACATTACGAAGCATCCATGCTATATATGTGGCGGACATTACGAAGCATCCATGCCTATATATGTGGCGGATATTACGACGCATCCAAGCCTATATATGTGGCGGACATTACGAAGCATCCATTACTATGTATGTGGCGGACATTACGAAGCATCCATTACTATGTATGTGGCGGACATTACGAAGCATCCATGCTATATATGTGGCGGACATTACGAAGCATCCATGCCTATATATGTGGTGGATATTACGACGCATCCATGCCTATATATGTGGCGGATATTACGAAGCATCCATGCTTATATATGTGGCGGACATTACGACGCATCCATGCCTATATATGTGGCGGACATTACGACGCATCCATGTCTATATATGTGGCGGACATTACGACGCTACGACGCATCCATGCCTATATATGTGGCGGACATTACGACGCATCCATGCCTATATATATGGCGGACATTACGACGCTACCATGCCTATATATGTGGCAGACA
Source organism: Siphonodentalium dalli (assembly GCA_032622095.1). NCBI lineage: Eukaryota > Metazoa > Mollusca > Scaphopoda > Gadilida > Siphonodentaliidae > Siphonodentalium > Siphonodentalium dalli. The sequence continues at coordinate 203,530,247 of CP136069.1, forward strand.
TTACGAAGCATCCATGCCTATATATGTGGCGGACATTACGACGCATCCATGTCTATATATGTGGCGGACATTACGACGCATCCATGCCTATATATGTGGCGGACATTACGAAGCATCCATGCCTATATATGTGGCGGACATTACGAAGCATCCATGCCTATATATGTGGCGGACATTACGAAGCATCCATGCCTATATATGTGGCGGACATTACGAAGCATCCATGCCTATATATGTGGTGGACATTACGACGCATCCATGCCTATATATGTGGCTGACATTACGACGCATCCATGCCTATATATGTGGCGGACATTACGAAGCATCCATGCCTATATATGTGGTGGACATTACGACGCATACATGCCTATATATGTGGCGGACATTACGACGCATACATGCCTATATATGTGGCGGACATTACGACGCATCCATGCCTATATATGTGGCTGACATTACGACGCATCCATGCCTATATATGTGGCGGACATTACGACGCATCCATGCCTATATATGTGGCGGACATTACGAAGCATCCATGCCTATATATGTGGCGGACATTACGAAGCATCCATGCCTATATATGTGGCGGACATTACGACGCATCCATGCCTATATATGTGGCGGACATTACGAAGCATCCATGCCTATATATGTGGCGGACATTACAAAGAATCCATGCCTATATATGTGGCGGACATTACAAAGAATCCATGCCTATATATGTGGCTGACATTACGACGCATCCATGCCTATATATGTGGCGGACATTACAAAGAATCCATGCCTATATATGTGGCGGACATTACGACGCATCCATGCCTATATATGTGGCGGACATTACGACGCGTCCATGCCTATATATGTGGCGGACATTACGACGCATCCATGCCTATATATGTGGCGGACATTACGAAGCATCCATGCCTATATATGTGGCTGACATTACGACGCATCCATGCCTATATATGTGGCGGACATTACAAAGAATTCATGCCTATATATGTGGCGGACATTACGACGCATCCATGCCTATATATGTGGCGGACATTACGAAGCATCCATGCCTATATATGTGGCGGACATTACAAAGAATCCATGCCTATATACGTGGCGGACATTACGACGCATCCATGCCTATTTATGTGGCGGACATTACGACGCATCCATGCCTATATATGTGGCGGACATAACGAAGCATCCATGCCTATATATGTGGCGGACATTACGAAGCATCCATGCCTATATATGTGGCGGACATTACGAAGCATCCATGCCTATATATGTGGCGGACATTACGACGCATCCATGCCTATATATGTGGCGGACATTACGACGCATCCATGACTATATTTGTGGCGGACATTACGAAGCATCCATGCCTATATATGTGGCGGACATTACGAAGCATCCATGCCTATATATGTGGCGGACATTACGAAGCATCCATGCCTATATATGTGGCGGACATTACGACGCATCCATGCCTATATATGTGGCGGACATTACGAAGCATCCATGCCTATATATGTGGCGGACATTACGAAGCATCCATGCCTATATATGTGGCGGACATTACGAAGCATCCATGCCTATATATGTCGCGGACATTACGAAGCATCCATGCCTATATATGTGGTGGACATTACGACGCATCCATGCCTATATATGTGGCTGACATTACGACGCATCCATGCCTATATATGTGGCGGACATTACGAAGCATCCATGCCTATATATGTGGCGGATATTACGACGCATCCATGCCTATATATGTGGTGGACATTACGACGCATCCATGCCTATATATGTGGCGGACATTACGAAGCATCCATGCCTATATATGTGGCGGACATTACGAAGCATCCATGCCTATATATGTGGCGGACATTACGAAGCATCCATGCCTATATATGTAGTGGACATTACGACGCATCCATGCCTATATATGTGGCGGACATTACGACGCGTCCATGCCTATATATGTGGCGGACATTACGACGCATCCATGCCTATATATGTGGCGGACATTACGAAGCATCCATGCCTATATATGTGGCTGACATTACGACGCATCCATGCCTATATATGTGGCGGACATTACAAAGAATCCATGCCTATATATGTGGCGGACATTACGAAGCATCCATGCCTATATATGTGGCGGACATTTCGAAGCATCCATGCCTATATATGTGGCGGACATTACGAAGCATCCATTACTATGTATGTGGCGGACATTACGACGCATCCATGCCTATGTATGTGGCGGACATTACGAAGCATCCATGCTATATATGTGGCGGACATTACGAAGCATCCATGCCTATATATGTGGCGGACATTACAAAGAATCCATGCCTATATATGTGGCGGACATTTCGAAGCATCCATGCCTATATATGTGGCGGACATTACGAAGCATCCATTACTATGTATGTGGCGGACATTACGAAGCATCCATGCTATATATGTGGCGGACATTACGAAGCATCCATGCCTATATATGTGGCGGATATTACGACGCATCCAAGCCTATATATGTGGCGGACATTACGAAGCATCCATTACTATGTATGTGGCGGACATTACGAAGCATCCATTACTATGTATGTGGCGGACATTACGAAGCATCCATGCTATATATGTGGCGGACATTACGAAGCATCCATGCCTATATATGTGGTGGATATTACGACGCATCCATGCCTATATATGTGGCGGATATTACGAAGCATCCATGCTTATATATGTGGCGGACATTACGACGCATCCATGCCTATATATGTGGCGGACATTACGACGCATCCATGTCTATATATGTGGCGGACATTACGACGCTACGACGCATCCATGCCTATATATGTGGCGGACATTACGACGCATCCATGCCTATATATATGGCGGACATTACGACGCTACCATGCCTATATATGTGGCAGACATTACGAAGCATCCATGCCTATATATGTGGCGGACATTACGACGCATCCATGTCTATATATGTGGCGGACATTACGACTCATCCATGCCTATATATGTGGCGGACATTACGAAGCATCCATGCCTATATATGTGGCGGACATAACGACGCATCCATGACTATATATGTGGCGGACATTACGACGCATCCATGCCTATATATGTGGCGGACATTACGAAGCATCCATGCCTATATATGTGGCGGACATTACGAAGCATCCATGTCTATATATGTGGCGGACATTACGACGCATCCATGCCTATATATGTGGCGGACATTACGACGCATCCATGACTATATATGTGGCGGACATTACGACGCATCCATGCCTATATATGTGGCGGACATTACGACGCATCCATGACTATATTTGTGGCGGACATTACGAAGCATCCATTCCTATATATGTGGCGGACATTATGTGACCCGCCATATCGAATCCAGTCGTAAGTCGGGATTTTTTTTTACCCTGTGCCAATGCATTCTCTTATATATGCGAGTCGACCATAGGTCGCCTCGCATATATAAGAGAATGCATTGGCCTAACAATTTTAATAATTTTTTCTTGTATTCTTTAACAATTTTATAATTTCACCCATACAGCGCCCCAGACAAACATGAGCAGACGACACTCTTCTATACGCTTCTATATATGTGTGGGGCTCCCTGCAGGGTAATGGATGTATTTTTATTTTATGTCCTAAAAATTGTAAGAAACATTTATTTAAAAAAAATGATAAAAAATTGTTAGGCCAATGCATTCTCTTATATATGCGAGGCGACCTATGGTCGACTCGCATATATAAGAGAATGCATTGGCACAGGGTAAAAAAAAAATCCCGTAACCCAAGTCTGCTCGTAAGTAAACCAGCTAGGATGTTGGGATAGAGAGCTGCTGGTTTACGTCCGAGACCGTCTCGATACCTATCCTATGTAACAGGCTTTACGCCCAGACATGGTGGAGGGATTTATTGTCTATTTTACTAGATGTTACGTAACAAATCAATACATGATGCTATATAATTCGGAAGAGTGACATCTTATGGTCATAATGATGTTTAATAATCTAACTTTTCATTTTAAATTACGCATATAATAATCCGGTTTATTATGACTAACGTCGATTTGTTCACATTTAAACTGAAAGCCGAAGTGTTCCAAAGTGTAATCGGCAACGTTCGGCTTCTATTGCAACAATCGAGTACACCCAAAATCGCCCATAAATAAATGAATGCATCCCTTAATTAACAGATTTAGTACACCGTGTGCTGTAAATTTATTCCAACATCCCATCACAATTATGTGTTGTTGTTTTTTTTTATTGTAAGTGGTCCTATAGTGCTTATTAGTTAAACATTTCTCACACGGAACGGCTCGCGATATATGTAATTTTCAGTTTACAAATTACCGGTATACGTGATAGAATTAATTCAATTTACGACCACGTGATGTTGTTTGTGTTTACCGTACGAGTGCTACGGCAGAAAACGGCAAGCTCATAAATATTGCTATCTAATGTATGTTCCACATTGAATTACCGCTTTCAATTGGCAACTGTTTTGTGGTTCAGTTTATTGTCACAATTGTGACATTTGATTACATTTTTGTGGTTTTATGTGAGCTGGTCACTAACGCGTAAAGACTGTAATATATATATAGGATGAGTATCCAGACGGTCTCGAACCTAAACCCATATACTAGCCAGCCAGTCTACGTACGAGCATACTTGGACTATATATACAATCTGTACTATATTTTGAGGCCTTAACATATACATGAGTTCTGTTTGTTTCAGGGTAATGACTATGATGACCCACCAGACGACACGTAGCGACATCCAGGAGTTTTATCAGTGAATGCCACACCTATTCTAACGCACATCTGGATGGAAACTTCATGACATAGTTCCGCCCAGCGTAGCAGGGGACAGAACTCTGTCTTGCAGATTTATCTGGGTGGTGTATGTGCCTGTCCGGCTCATCTCTTTGGAGTGTGATTCTTCCCGGATTCTGTTATTTTATGTGGGGCATAATTATGGAGTTGATCATTTGTTGTGGCCGTTCAGTGGGACAGACTTTACCAGCGTTTATGCGCGGCATAATGAACTAATCGCTGGTCACTTATATATGACGGATCCACCATTACTTTCACTCTATATATGACTCGTGACTGGGCCGAAGAGAGTCTTCATTTCTGACGTTACTCAGATTTAGGGTGGAATGACCAGGGGACGTTTGGAGTTGGATATGAATGTGAAAGATTGGATTTCTAATGCACAAACCACTGCATACACAAGCAAAAACAATAAAACGAACTGATGATGTATATGCTTCAAATCGGACGAAGCATCTTCATATTAGTCGAAAATATAATGTACCGTAAATATAATGTACCATACCAATTCTCAACTGCTCGTCCATTTAATGTACCATACCAATTCTCAACTGCTCGTCCGTTTACTGCTGGTTCATTTCCATATAGCGATGGCGCCCGGTCGTTACGTCCATTACCATAGCCAACGAAGGCGTCCAACCATTACGCACATTCCCATAGCTAACGAATGCATCCAATCATTACGCCCATTACCATAGCTAACGAATGCGTCCAATCATTACGTCCATTCCCATAGCTAAACTACAACTCTATATATAAAGTATACTTTCGATTAAATAACGGATTTGTCTGATAGATTTTACAACAATGTACAAGTGAGCAAATTCGGTCTTGGTGAGGTTTGGGGTAACTTTTAAAAATCACTTATTCGAAGAAAAATACTCTCTTTAAAATCACTTCTACTGGGGGGGGGGCTTTGTGAAATCACTTCTCCGGAAGAAAACGCTCTTTAAAAATGTTGACAATGTTAGCGGTGCGGCTCGGATCTCAAGATATGAAGATCATATAGTGTTAGCGCTGCCAGGGCCTAACATTTTAACAGGTTTATGATGGGAGCGCATAACATTGTAAGGATCGGGTGTTAGCGCGGCCAGGGCCTATTGCCGCCTAACATTTTAAACAGGTCTATGATGGGAGCGCATAACATTGTAAGGATCGGGTGTTAGCGTGGCCAGGGCCTAACATTTTAAACAGGTCTATGATGGAAGCGCATAACATTGTAAGGACCGGGTGTTAGCGCGGCCAGGGCCTAACATTTTAAACAGGTCTATGATGGGAGCGCATAACATTGTATGGACCGGGTGTTAGCGCGGCCAGGGCCTAACATTTTAAACAGATCTATGATGGGAGCGCATAACATTGTATGGACCGGGTGTTAACGCGCCCAGGGCCTAACATTTTAAACATATCTATGATGGGAGCGCATAACATTGTATGGACCGTGTGTTAGCGCGGCCAGGGCCTAACATTTTAAACAGGTATATGATGGGGGCGCATAACATTGTATGGACCGGTGTTAGCGCGGCCAGGGTCTAACATTTTAAACAGGTTTACGCTGGTAGCGCATTTATAACATTGTATGGACCGTGTGTTAGCGCGGCCAGGGCCTAACATTTTTAACAGGTCTATGATGGTAGCGCATAACATTGTATGGACCGTGTGTTAGCGCGGCCAGGGCCTAACATTTTAAACAGGTTTATGATGGGAGCGCATAACATTGTAAGGATCGGGTGTTAGCGCGGCCAGTGCCTAACATTTTAAACAGATCTATGATGGGAGCGCATAACATTGTATGGACCGGGTGTTAGCGCGGCCAGGGCCTAACATTTTAAACAGGTCTATGATGGGGGCGCATAACATTGTAAGGACCGGTGTTAGCGCGGCCAGGGCCTAACATTTTAAACAGGTTTATGATGGGAGCGCATAACATTGTAAGGATCGGGTGTTAGCGCTGCCAGTGCCTAACATTTTAACAGGTTTATGATGGGAGCGCATAACATTGTATGGACCGGGTGTTAGCGCGGCCAGTGCCTAACATTTTAAACAGGTCTATGATGGGAGCGCATAACATTGTTATGACTGGAGAAAATAGACTCTCACTGTTATAAGAACCATATCTACTGGAATACGTCACGTCTTCTGACCGGTCATATGATACCCCCCCCCCCCCCCGCTGTGTATACAACACACAAACAGTACAGACTTGATGATAGTGTATTTATTAAACTCACACAAACTGTTTTATAAAAAAAAAAGTCATATAAATGTATCACTTATGTATCCTTTCGCCAATGTTCCCTGTGAGGATGTGAGGTGTATTTATAGATAATGTCCGAGCTGTTGAGATTGGTACCATGCCATCAAAATACATGCAGAGTTCAGCCCCCTACACATGACTTACCGCTGCCAGCACATACACATAATGTCAAAAATCACTCATTTATTTAGTTGAGACTTGTGTAGGTTACACTCATTCTGCATTATGCTGAGAAACTGAACTGTCCATATTAATTTGAAAATTGTCTAGATCAAGCCAGAATGAATTGTAACTGACAAAAGACTTCAATAAAAAATGATAGATTTAATTAAGATAAAATGGTCGGCCGACCACAGTGTCCCTCGACAACGTGGCAAGTCGATGCCGCTTTGATAAAGAAATTAAAAAAAATGTTGAATACGAAAAGGGTTAATAACTCCGTGAACAAAATAATATTTCCGTCATCATACATGTTGCACATCTCCAATATGTGGGTAACAATACTCTTGAGTTTCAAATATCTACGATCAAAACTGTAGGAGGAGTTGATTACACCATGAAGGTACCCTCATACAGAAAATTATAAAAAATGTTGAAATTTTCTAAGTCGAAAGGGATTTAATTAAGAAAATACAGAGATCATGCATAGCGCAGCGAGAGGACTGAACACTGCTTTGCAACTTGCAATAGCAACATAAATATACCAACGCAAGTTACAGTCCAAGGGAAACCACTCTGTAATTATGGCGCACGTAACATTCCATAGAGTTATCCACCATATACTTTCTTTTATCCAAACCACAAGGCAGAGTTCATTCTCCTGTCAACATGGAGCAGCTTGTGGCTAACCTTCCATACGATAACTGGTCATGTTCTCATAAATTGTTAACCCTTGCAATGTTGCTTGACCGCAGTAATACAGGGAATCAAAGCCGTCGAAGCGGGTTCATGCAAAATAGGATAAAAGTTTCTGTAAAACAGCTATCATAAACAATTGATTACCTGAACAAATAGATTAACTTTGTTATTTTCATTATTAAAGATGGATCATCTCTTTAAATAACAAATTTGAAATAGTTGCGTGGGTAAAAAATAATAAATATGAACTGAAGATCTCTGTCCGGAAAGGCTTCTATCAATTAATATTGATTTTATTTCGAATATTTTATTGGGACCGTTTATTTGTCTATTTTTAGGACAGACCATTCGGTGATACCATATTGCGATATAGAGCATTAGGCTTTTCATATGGCTATGTACCGAACGTCAAATGTCCCAGATTGATTGGTTGTATTGTTTTATTCATTAGTTATAAGCGATAATGAGTATAATTAACGTTTATTTGTGACAATATTACACAATAACATTTCTGGTCTCTGTTAACAATATTGTTCGTTAGCTAAACAACCACACATTTTTAGACCAGAAAATATGCGAAATAAAATTAATATTAATCGATAGAAGCATTTCCGGACAGTAGTCTTCGATTCATATCTAATATTTTATACCCCGGTAACTATATAACACATGTTTATAAAGAGATAATCCACCTCTAATACCTCTCCAATAATGAGAATGTGCGTGTCAAAACCATTGTTATGCAAACATGACTGTGACAGGGACCAGTAATTACAGATAAATTTAAAAAAACTGGTTTCACGCGCGGAATTTTGTTATTGGAGAACTATCAATAATGAATATAAGAACAAAGTCGATCTATTTCTCCATGTTCTTCTTAGTGGTTATGTTTTTACAGACATATATATTTCTTGCACATCTACCCACTTCGAATGCCTTGTGTTCCTTTAGCAGCCACCCATTTTGAAGTATAAACGGATCTAGCCTACGATCATCGAAGCTTATATGGAATGAAACGTTTATAATTGGTAGTCAAGAAGTCTACTTTATACTTCATGGCGAGTATCTGTGAAAAAATAAGCAAAAAAGCACCCTTTTTTATTTGTTTTTTACTTCAAATTGTATTGTGTTAACCATTCATATTGTAAGGACGTCGAACGTACCATTGTACTATATATTTTTTATTTTCAATACGTGAAACGCTTACAGAAAACATGCACGAAATAGCCAAAATGAACCATGATACATATTTTATTCCAAAATAAATTTGTATGTCATAAAAAAATATTATCACAGTGTTCGAACAAAAAAGTAACTGTGGAATATTCGTCCTTACATTTCCAAGTTTAATGTGATCAGACCTGAGAATATGGTGTCTCACATTAGCAGAATGAGGTCCCCAGAGGGTGAATTTAATGACGCTACCCCCCCCCCCCCCCGCGGGCAGGGCTAGCATCATTAGATTCACTCTCTGGGGACATCAGTCACTCTGTTTAGGCTTCGTCTTCTCGGGAAAGTTTATCTTTATTATAAAATTAAGAAGTTATTTGGTTCCTTTACAAAATTTTATTTCCTTTGTTTTTTAGTTTAGTTTCTCTGTATGCCCAAATTGACAGACGACATTTTGCACAATCGAGGTGCCCGATGGGTGCAAATCACAATATTCACCATCTGGGAATTTAAATCTGAGTCAAGGTCTCCCAGAGAAGATGAGGCATAGCAGAATGAGGTCCCCGTAGGGTGAATTTAGTGATAAATATAGAACTCATACTTTCTGTCGTCTGCTTATATTTCCTGAACATCCCTCCATGCAGGTGAGGTGGGTTTGTACATCCCTCCATGAAGGTGAGGGTGGGTTTGAACATCCCTCCATGAAGGTGAGGGTGTGTTTGTACATCCCTCCATGCAGGTGAGGGTGGGTTTGTACATCCCTCCATGCAGGTGAGGGTGTGTTTGTACATCCCTCCATGCAGGTGAGGGTGGGTTTGTACATCCCTCCATGCAGGTGAGGGTGTGTTTGTACATCCCTCCATGCAGGTGAGGGTGGGTTTGTACATCCCTCCATGCAGGTGAGGGTGTGTTTGTACATCCCTCCATGCAGGTGAGGGTGGGTTTGTACATCCCTCCATGCAGGTCAGGGTGTGTTTGTACATCCCCCCATGCAGGTGAGGGTGGGTTTGTACATCCCTCCATGCAGGTGAGGGTGGGTTTGTACATCCCTCCATGCAGGTGAGGGTGGGTTTGTACTTGTCGTTGATTCGTCAGAATACGAATCCATTATTTATGTTTGTTTTATCGATCAAACTGTTGTTAAATTATTAAAATTTAGTAGCTAAAATAAATGCAAACTCGTTTTCTATACCGCTGTTATTTGTTTCATTGTATCCCACGGGTCTTCAAACTTGAACGCCGTAGTGATACAGTACCGCCACATCTAAAAATATAAATATACTACCAGGGTTACCCGGCGTAGTGATACAGTACCGCCACATCTAAAAATATAAATATACTACCAGGGTTACCCGGCGCAGTGATACAGTACCGCCACATCTAAAAATATAAATATACTACCAGGGTTACCCGCCGTAGTGATACAGTACCGCCACATCTAAACATATAAATATACTACCAGGGTTACCCGGCGCAGTGATACAGTACCGCCACATCTAAAAATATAAATATACTACCAGGGTTACCCGCCGTAGTGATACAGTACCGCCACATCTAAAAATATAAATATACTACCAGGGTTACCCGGCGCAGTGATACAGTACCGCCACATCTAAACATATAAATATACTACCAGGGTTACCCGGCGCAGTGATACAGTACCGCCACATCTAAAAATATAAATATACTACCAGGGTTACCCGGCGTAGTGATACAGGACCGCCACATCTAAAAATATAAATATACTACCAGGGTTACCCGGCGTAGTGATACAGTACCGCCACATCTACAAATATAAATATACTACCAGGGTTACCCGGCGTAGTGATACAGTACCGCCACATCTAAAAATATAAATATACTACCAGGGTTACCCGGCGTAGTGATACAGTACCGCCACATCTAAAAATATAAATATACTACCAGGGTTACCCGCCGTAGTGATACAGTACCGCCACATCTAAAAATATAAATATACTACCAGGGTTACCCGGCGTAGTGATACAGGACCGCCACATCTAAAATATAAATATACTACCAGGGTTACCCGGCGTAGTGATACAGTACCGCCACATCTACAAATATAAATATACTACCAGGGTTACCCGGCGTAGTGATACAGGACCGCCACATCTAAAAATATAAATATACTACCAGGGTTACCCGGCGTAGTGATACAGTACCGCCACATCTACAAATATAAATATACTACCAGGGTTACCCGGCGTAGTGATACAGTACCGCCACATCTAAAAATATAAATATACTACCAGGGTTACCCGGCGTAGTGATACAGTACCGCCACATCTAAAAATATAAATATACTACCAGGGTTACCCGCCGCAGTGATACAGTACCGCCACATCTAAAAATATAAATATACTACCAGGGTTACCCGGCGTAGTGATACAGTACCGCCACATCTAAAAATATAAATATACTACCAGGGTTACCCGCCGTAGTGATACAGTACCGCCACATCTAAAAATATAAATATACTACCAGGGTTACCCGGCGTAGTGATACAGTACCGCCACATCTAAAAATATAAATATACTACCAGGGTTACCCGCCGTAGTGATACAGTACCGCCACATCTAAAAATATAAATATACTACCAGGGTTACCCGGCGTAGTGATACAGTACCGCCACATCTAAAAATATAAATATACTACCAGGGTTACCCGGCGTAGTGATACAGTACCGCCACATCTAAAAATATAAATATACTACCAGGGTTACCCGGCGTAGTGATACAGTACCGCCACATCTAAACATATAAATATACTACCAGGGTTACCCGGCGTAGTGATACAGGACCGCCACATCTAAACATATAAATATACTACCAGGGTTACCCGGCGTAGTGATACAGTACCGCCACATCTAAAAATATAAATATACTACCAGGGTTACCCGGCGTAGTGATACAGTACCGCCACATCTAAAAATATAAATATACTACCAGGGTTACCCGGCGTAGTGATACAGTACCGCCACATCTAAAAATATAAATATACTACCAGGGTTACCCGGCGTAGTGATACAGTACCGCCACATCTAAAAATATAAATATACTACCAGGGTTACCCGGCGTAGTGATACAGTACCGCCACATCTAAACATATAAATATACTACCAGGGTTACCCGGCGTAGTGATACAGGACCGCCACATCTAAACATATAAATATACTACCAGGGTTACCCGGCGTAGTGATACAGTACCGCCACATCTAAAAATATAAATATACTACCAGGGTTACCCGGCGTAGTGATACAGTACCGCCACATCTAAAAATATAAATATACTACCAGGGTTACCCGGCGTAGTGATACAGTACCGCCACATCTAAAAATATAAATATACTACCAGGGTTACCCGGCGTAGTGATACAGTACCGCCACATCTAAAAATATAAATATACTACCAGGGTTACCCGGCGTAGTGATACAGTACCGCCACATCTACAAATATAAATATACTACCAGGCGCCATAGTAGTGTTGTGTCTTGGATATGGGACTGCGTTTGTTAACACGACCAATGACTGTCCCCAATATCAACAACCCGTTTTCTAATCGGACTCTGACTTCTCTCACGGCCACGGATAGTTGCGTGTCACACTTCCGATTTGTTTCACATTAAAGTCTGTTATTCGGTTATCTTGTTGTCTCAATCTGGTAGTTGTATCTTATCTGGCGTGGTAGCAGCATCAACGAACCGACACCTGCGCCGCGGCTAACGCTACAATCACATCTCGACTTCACGGGGGATTGGTGATGACAGGCATTTCCCGCCAAAGATGACCTTCGTAAAAGCTCGTTGCATGGATTCAGACGCCGCGTGAAATTCATCGAACTGTCCACTCAACTGCACGTGGCAGTTGGGGGTCAGTTTGCACCGTAGTTCAGACTGGGCTCACTGACAGCGAAAGTGTTTGTTAAAAAGACAGTGTTCTAAATACTTCACTTGACTTATCGGAATGCGACGTGCGTTATATTGATAACTGGTCCGCATTCCGCACATTATATGTTAATCTATTGTTTTAAAATACTGTAAACAGTGCAAATGACGTCTCTAAATAGTGATTTGATTCCACCTAAGCACCACGTAATCGTATTGTCGCTGAAACCCGCTTTAGTGATTCAACTTTAGTGCAATGTAAGCACCATTGAAGACCGCAAGTGAACGTTTACCGCGGCATTCGTTGTTTGTAATGTATATGGACAACAGATATAATTATGGGTTTCAACATGACGATAATTTCACGGGTGTAAGCTGCACGTCGCAAATCACTAAGTGACCATCACCTAACTTTCCATGTGGACATGGCGGATTGTTTCAAGTCGTTGCCCAACGAAATGGTGTAGCCTACGATTCCAGAATGTCGCGAGAGCGAACACTCATTCTTTTAATGCCAGAGTTGCTGCTGTTTTCACTAACAGTGATTTGTATTTGCATATCAAGGCTGACATTTCTTGTGATATGTGATTTCACCTATGTACTTAAGGTTATCGTGTAACTGCTACACAGGCATGGTCTGCGGAAATCCGACAGGAGAGAAAAAAGTGGTTGCGCCATAGTAGTGTTGTGTCTTGGATATGGGACTGCGTTTGTTAACACGACCAATGACTGTCCTCAATATCAACAACCCGTTTTCTAATCGGACTCTGACTTCTCTCACGGCCACGGATAGTTGCGTGTCACACTTCCGATTTGTTTCACATTAAAGTCTGTTATTCGGTTATCTTGTTGTCTCAATCTGGTAGTTGTATCCTATCTGGCGAGGGTTACCCGGCGTTGCCCAGGTTAAAGTGATGTGAAACCCTCTGCATGCTGTGGATATTTGGTGGGAATAGAGGAATTGTTACACGTATTCAACACGTATTGTATATCCAAATAGCATCACAAAACATGATTCTTAAAAATGGATCATAAGTAGTGGCTCAACTTGTCGATTGTCATTTTATTTATCGCGATTAATCCGTTCCACCAATAAAGAAGTATTTATTCATTTACAACTGCGTATACGTCAGACATTATAACATGAAACATGAACACCATAAACACGTTAGTTCGCAAAAATAAAAGACGACAATTAAGTTTTACATATATATATGTATCAATCAATCTAGTGGGTTAGACTAATATTTTGAGGACAACTGGATTTCATATCTCCATGAAGATACAGATGTTTTAAAGAAAATCAATGTCCAGGTGCTCCTCTGTTCGTGGCGCTATATATTGACAAAATTCTCAGTTTAAAAGAAATGTTGCTATGCACTTATATCAACTACGTGTGCCCGACACAGAGCGAGCTTTTGAGTGGTTTATTGTAAAAACATTTGTGGAAACTATATTGAATGGAACAGACTCAATTGTTTTATAATATATACATGATCCATTCTAATATGCAATCATCTTACGGTTCGAGGTCTCCCAGTTTGCAAGAATATGTGTATATCTTAAATAGAATGATAAATAAATGTTTAATGCTTTCTTCTATGTATCAGTTTTGCTATCTCATTATACGTTTTTAACACGCACGATTTGATTTCTCGTATCAATTGAGAAGGACGTGTATGATTTTGATGGTAATTGGCACTGAACATATTTTTTATCAGTTTTGGTGACCCTCCCGTCCCTATTTCTGACTCAAGCGGCGCCACTTTTGTCATCATTAAACCACACACTTAGACTCATTATGGAAATGCAAATATATATATACAATTGGTAAAAATTGGCGAGCATACAAATTCGTATCAAATTTAGGGCCCCCGTATCTCTCGCCCAAACGGCACCAATTTGGCGTATCTAAACCACACGATTAGATTCCTCGTATCAGTGAGAGGAAAATGTATCAATTTGATGGAAATCGGCGCTAAACATACTGTTTATCATTTTTGTTGTGTCCCTCTCACACTCTATGCATCCCTGACTCGAATGGCCCCGCTTGTGACATCCTTAAACGATACGATACAAATAGACTCCTGATATCATGGAGATGATTATTTATCAGTTTGGTGCTAATCGGCATACCCACCCCATCTCTCACCAAACAGGACCAATATGGCGTAAATCACACGATTAAACTCCTCTTATCGTGGATAAGAATGTGTATCACTTTGGTTGAAATTGGCAATAAAATATTGTGTATCAATTTTGGTGTCCCTCTGCCGTTCAGTGCACCCTGACTCGAATGACGCCACTTTTGACAGATTTAAACCACACCATTAGACTCCTCATACTATGGGGATGATATTATATAGGTGTGGTGGCAATCGGCGACTGAACCCGTTCTTATCAAATTTAGTGCCCCCCCACAATCTTTCATCCAACAATTTGGCGCCTTTAAATCACATAATTAGATTCCTTGTATCATGGAGACGAATATATATCAATTTGGTGGAAATCGGCGCTAAAATTAGTTTTTATCAATTTTTGTGCCCCTCTCCCCTTCCGTGCATTTCTGACGAGAACGCGAACCACATCACCATTAGATGCCCCATATCATGGGAATGATTATATATAAGTTTCGTGATAATCGGCGACAACCAGTTGTTCTGCCCTCCCCATGTTCTGTCCCTGACAACAACGGCGTCACTTTAGAAAATTCTAACCCACACCATTATCTTTCTCGTAAAAAGTTCCCCCAAGTAGACCCCTTTGGTGCCATCTAGATGGCCCATCGGCGCTAAAATTGGTTTTATCAATTTTGGTGCCCCTCTCCTCTCCAGTGCACCCCTGACTCGAACAGCGCCACTTTTGACATATTTAAACCACACCATTAGATTCCTTATATCACGGGGATGATTATATAAAAGTTTCGTGGTAATCGGCGAAAAAAAAAAATCTGCCCCTCCCCCTGTTCTGCCCCTGACAACAACGGCGTCACTTTAGAATATTCTAACCCGCACCATTATCTTTCTCGTAAAAAGTTACCCCTATAGTAGACCCCGTTGGTGCCATCTAGATGTGAAGTTCTATATAACACAGACAGACAGACTGACAGACATTCGCAAATATAGATATAGATATATATCTGCGTTTAAACAGGATTAAACGCCAACAATTCGGCGTTATAACTCGAAATCAAATATTTATCGGCTTTTAAACGCCAACATTCGGCAATATAATGGGAGAAAAAAATATATATATCGGCGTTTAAATGTCCAAATACAACGTTATAACTACAAAACAAATATTTATCGGCGTTTAATGGTATACTCAATCCGATTCGATTGTCCCCATATAATCAGATTGCAACAACAACAACAATTTTTTTTAGAAAAGCCGCTTCAGTTATCAGAATCGAATAATTGCCCAAAAATAATGCTACCACTGTCAACGGTAGCATAAAATTGACCCAAACGTGTTATTTATCAACATATTGTTAGACGCAATTGGCCTTATTACCAACAGAAAGTCTCTTGATTTTAGAGTTATCAATCTTCATCGGCAATTTGGTCAGAGACCATCGGCTCGGCGACTGTTTACTGGGCCACTAGACCATCGGCTCGGCGACTGTTTGCTGGGCCACTAGACCATCGGCTCGGCGACTGTTTGCTGGGCCACTAGACCATCGGCTCGGCGACTGTTTGCTGTGCCACTAGACCATCGGCTCGGCGACTGTTTGCTGGGCCACTATATTTCTCGATAATAAATAATAAATGTCCAAAATATATATCTAGTAGCTCTGAGCTTTGATATGTTGGTTCCTCAACTCGAATCAAATATTGTTTACCCCCGAATCCAAATAACTATAAATTAGTATTAAAGGTACTCAATCCGATCAGACGGTCAACATACCATCAAGATACTACAACATTTCTTCAAAATACGCTTTAGTTATCACCACCATGTCCAGTTGGGAGTAGCAAGTTTTTGAGGAGTTTCTGGACACAATGGAACAGGTTGGACATCACAGATGGCATACAATATCGAAGAAGAGAAGACAGCACTGGTTCCATCACTCGGCCTCAGGCCATAGTTCCACGTGGTTGTAGAGCACTGGTTGCATCACTCGGCCTCAGGCCATAGTTCCACGTGGTTCCATCACTCGGCCTCAGGCCATAGTTCCACGTGGTTGCATCACTCGGCCTCATGCCATAGTTCCACGTGGTTGCATCACTCGGCCTCAGGCCATAGTTCCACGTGGTTGTAGAGAGCACTGGTTCCATCACTCGGCCTCAGGCCATAGTTCCACGTGGTTGCATCACTCGGCCTCAGGCCATAGTTCCACGTGGTTCCATCACTCGGCCTCAGGCCATAGTTCCACGTGGTTGCATCACTCGGCCTCAGACCATAGTTCCACGTGGTTCCATCACTCGGCCTCAGGCCATAGTTCCACGTGGTTCCATCACTCGGCCTCAGACCATAGTTCCACGTGGTTGTAGAGAAGATGTTATGGGAGAGGCTCGTGATGGTGTGTCTGGATGTCACATGAGTACAGAGATTTTATGGGAATGGTATGATTCAGGGTGTGGAGCAATGGTGTCTTTCGTGCATAACATGTGCTGCTTGTAAACCACCAACAGTGAAGGCACAAGTTTCAATTGTCATTTTGGAGACAAAACCACGCATAATTATATTTATCTTAAATACATTAAACTTTCTTGAACGAACAGAGGCTGCATAAGTGCCCTTTTACCGAAACCTGAACTTTAGATCACAATTAACTCGGATATAGTGAGTTAACGTGTAATTATCAACATGTAATCACTGAAAATCCAGCCTTGTAAACGTAATTTCTTTGTTTTCGGTGGCACACCGACTGTAAAACGCATTCTGAAGACGAACACTGAGTATAAATTGTAACTGTGTTATTCTTCTGTAAAATAGCTGAGGAAATATCCCGAAGTGTATGGAGGGTTATTAGAGTCACAATCCTAACTTCACATTTTTACTCTAACTTAATATTTTAATTCTTACTTAATATTTTAATTCTAACTTAGCATTTTAATTCTTATATTTTAATTATAACTTTACATTTTAATTCTAACTTAACATTTTAATTCTTATATTTTAATTCTAACTTAACATTTCAACTCTAACTTAATCTTTTAATTCTTACTTAATATTTTAATTCTAACTAAACATTTTAATTCTTATATTTTAATTCTAACTTTACATTTTAATTCTAACTTGATATTTTAATTATAACTTCATATTTTAATTCTTACTTAATATTTTAATTCTTATATTTTAATTCTAACTCTAACTTTATATTTCAATTCTTACTTAATAGTTTCATTTTAATATTTTAAATCTACTACAAAAAGCTCTAATGTTGGAATTAAAATATTATATTTAAAAAGATGAAATTGAAATGAGCATAAAACGGATCTCAGAAATGAAAGGCAAAAATTAAAACAAACATAAAATGGATTCTGGAAGTTGTAATTGTGACCCTAATAACGCGCCTACACTTCTATAACAATTATAACGAAAGGCGGCACTGCGATCGGACGGCGGGACATGACAATCTGCGGGATGGGATGGAATATGGAATAGAACGACAATCTGCGGAACAGAATTTCAAATTGCGTGTATCTCGAGGAATACAGCACTTAGAGGGCTCCTTTTGGTGACTAACGAAAGGCCCACATTCGCCCTATCCACACATATTAGCCTCCCACTGACCGGACACCAGCAGTTGCATTATTTGGTCGACAACTGACCTAACATGAAATTGTCGAAATCAAGGCCGTGGAACAGCTGTAGAAACGGATTTGTACAGCGATAACGCTATGCCCACAAGCAGACTTGTATTAAAATGAAGTTTATCATCTATTGCACAGCAAGAGACCGATTAACCCACCCATGCGAGGTGTTATGAAACACGAAAAACTGCGTTCGACGTCAATGTTTAGAATTTAGATTTCTCGATGAATACGCTAGCAAACAACAAGTGTTAGGTACCAAATGACACAGTAGAATACTGCACATTCGTTTTTAGCTACAATATGGCTGTTTTAGTACGAAATACGAATACTGTAATGGCGAACTCGCAAACACGCGCCGATGAAACAGCTAAAATTAGACTCGATGTTTACAATAACAGGATCGATTTCAGCTGATATATTCCATATAATGGGGCGTATAGTATATCAAAATGTAGGATTAGACGCAGGGAATGTAATTTTGTCCAAATGGGTCCAGTGAAATTGTTGCAGAAATTCGCTCCAAGAAAGAGCGCTACTTTTTCTCGTAAAAAATAGAATGGCCGACTGAAGCCGTTTTATCGTTCCAACTAAGCCTGTTCTTAGCAGCACTTCATCAACAAAATACGAATATACACCATGCATGTATCAGAAGACGTATCAAATGTGATTATTTAAGGGCTTTGCGCTCTTCATTTGTTATAATTCGCACTTATTTTTTATTTCAGTTGTGACTAGCTAAAAGCCCAGATGCCGGAAGCCGGTGTCCGGCGATTACAAGCCAAGTTACAAAATAGATTAACTGGGTTGAACGCACGAACATGTCAATGGTGAGACTGTTCGAAAGAATATTCAAATAAAATAGGCCTAGTGTTTATAGACTTAAAAACTTATATGTCCGCCGGTCATATACGCGGTGGAGGTTCTCATATTATCTGCCGGTCATACGCGGGGGAGGTTCTCATATATGCACATATTATCCGCCGGTCATACGCGGTGGAGGTTCTCATATTTATATTATCCGCGGTCATCTGCGGGGGAGGTTCTCATATTATCCCCGGTCATACAGTGGAAATTCTCATATTAACATATTATCCGCTGGTCATATATATGCTCCCCCGCGTATGACCGGCGGATAATATGAGAACCTCCCTCGCGTATGACCGGTGGATAATATGAACCTCCACCGCGTATGACCGGCGGATAATATGTTCATATGAGAACCTCCCACACATATGTGGAGCGAATTTCTGCAACAATTTCACTGCGTAGTGGACCTATTTGGACAAAATTACATTCCCTGTGTCTAATCCTATATTTTGATATACTATACGCCCCTTTATATTGAATATATCAGCTGAAATCGATCCTGTTATTGTAAACATCGAGTCTATTTTTAGCTGTTTTCATCGGCGCGTGTTTGCGTGTTCGCCATTACATTATTCGTATTAAAACAGCCATATTGTAGCTAGAAACGAATGCGCAATATTCCACTGCGTCATTTGGTACCTAATACTTGTTGTGTGCTAGCGTATTCAACGAGAAATCTAAATTCTAAACATTGCATGATGTCGAACGTAGTTTTTCGTGTCTCGTGGCACCTTCGCATGGGTGGGTTAATCGGTCTCTATGTGTGCATAAATCGCAGCTTCGCTCGAAGTAATAGATTTTTGTTGTGCAATATAGATGACAAGAAAACCATCGTCAGAAATGGTAACGCCACCAAGATCATATTATTAGCCATAAATATAAATTATAATATAAACTAGCTTTCAAATTTCATGTGGGAAATTTGCACATACTTCCATATATCAAGTTTTCCCGTTTCTCGTGTTATACATCACATTCTTCAAACTGTCTTCTTTATTACACTAGCTGATGGGCCCGACTTCGTCCGGGCTGTTTCCCATCTGATTTTCGGCGAACTTGAATTGACTATTTTGAAAGTCAAGGTTAGGTCAGGGTCATGATTTGACCCGTCCAAACCCCCCCCCCCCCCGGAGAAAAGTAACCCTAGGTAACAAATTTCGTCGAAATCCGTCCGTTTTACCCGACTTGACCTTTAATTGACAATTTTGAAGGTCAAGGTCAGTCGGGGTCATGATTTGACCCGTCTAAAACAATCCCCCGACAAAAGTACCCATAGGTATCAAATTTCGACGAAATCCATCCGTTTTACCCGATTTGACCTTTGATTGACCATATTGAAGGTCAAGGTTACGCCAGTGTCACGATTTGACCCGTTCAAAACACTCCCCGGACCAAAGTATCCCTATGTATCAAATTTCGTCGAAATCCGTCCGTTTTACCCAAATTGACCTTGCATTGACTGTTTTATAGGTCAAGGTCAGGTCGGAGTCACGATTTGACCCGTCCAAATAAACTCCCCGGACAAAGATGGCCCTAGGTATCAAATTTCGTCGAAATCCGTCCGTTTTACCCGATTTGACCCTGAATTGACCATTTTGAAGGTCATGGTCACGATTTGATCCGTCCAAAACACTACCCGGACACAAGTACCCCTATGTATCAAATTACGTCGAAATCTATGGAAAGCCGAAGGGGACATGCATGCTAGTTGCTAATTGCTAGTTATACGACGCACGACTTGACGCGGATTTTTAAAAGGTGTTTCGGGGTATTTCAAACTAGGAGATAGAAGTATTCTGCGTTTCAAATGGTGATGAATTATAGTATTTTATTCAAATTTTATGGCATAAATTGTTATTAAAACCGTAAATACTATAAAAAAAAATCGATGAGTCGAAAATTAAGTGGGCCTTTAATCAAAGTCACAATTGCAGTTAGGTTCATCTCATACTCGTCTATTCAGCGATATTCTGCTGCGCAGTTTGTTATAGCCTCCAGTATTCATTAAGCGGTATAGCCCCACTGTTATAATCCGCCTTTAGCAGGCGTATTCTTGCCTCTGAGTTTATTGAGATATTACGTCACACGTAATGACATTAAATCGCATGGAAACATAGCAATTGTGTGGGCTGCGTGGCGTGAATATGTAATGAGAAATAAGGTCATACGTAATGACATTAAACTCAAGAAAACCCGCGAAAACAAAACACAATCACATTTAATGTTTTAAGTTATTTCCTTCATAAAAAGAATCTTCGTGATAATGAACCCTCTCAATACTTTAGAATATAGAATTAACCTTAAAATAACAAAAAACCTTCGGGATAGAGAACCTTCGGAATAGCGAACCTTCGGAATAGTGAACCTTCGGAATAGCGAACATTCAGAGAACCTTCGGAATAGTCGACCTTCGGGATAGCGAACCTTCGGAATAGAGACATGTCCCCCAATTACACCGGTGGCGTAAACACATGTGCTAATCTGTGTCGGACTATCGTGACTCTATCGGTACGGTTTACTCAAGTACGAGAATACAATCACCCATAATGCATTCGCCCATTGGTCCACGCGTAAATAAAATTACCAAAATATCTTACACCTGTGGCGTAAATAAACTTCATTTTAATACAAGTCTGCTTGTGTGCATAGCGTTATCGCTGTAAAAATACATTTCTACAGCTGTTACACGGCCTTGATTTCGACAATTTTATGTTAGGTCAGTTGTCGATCGAATAATGAAACTTCTGCTGTCAGTTGCGGGGTTAATATGTGTGGGTAGTGCGAATGTTGGCCTTTCGTTAGTCACCAAAAGGAGCCCTCTACGTGCTGTATTCCTCGAGATATCGGCCGTTACACGCAATTTGAAATTATGTTCCGCAGATTGTCGTTCTATTCCATATTCCATCCCATCCCGCAGATTGTCATGTCCCGCCGTCCGATCGCAGTGCCGCCTTTCGTTATAATTGTTATAGAAGTGCAGGCGCGTTATTAGGGTCACAATTACAACTTCCAGAATCCATTTCATGTTTGTTTTAATTTTTGCCTTTCAATTATTCTGAGATCCGTTTTATGCTCATTTCAATTTCATCTTTTTAAATATAATATTTTAATTCCAACATTAGAGCTTTTTGTAGTAGATTTAAAATATTAAAATAAAACTATTAAGTAAGAATTGAAATATAAAGTTAGAGTTAGAATTAAAATATAAGAATTAAAATATTAAGTAAGAATTAAAATATGAAGTTATAATTAAAATATCAAGTTAGAGTTAAAATGTTAAGTTAGAATTAAAATATAAGAATTAAAATGTTAAGTTAGAATTAAAATGTTAAGCTAAAATTAAAATATAAGAATTAAAATGTTAAGTTAGAATGATTAAAATGTGAAGTTAGGATTGTGACCCTATAATAACCCTCCATAGATGTGTGTTGACAATCTGGAGCATTAGCCTCCTAATCATAATTTATGAGTGTTATGGTTCTATTTGAAGGTAATCACGGCTGTGACGGTTCTTTCCATGATATTTATTCGAACGATTTCTGCACTTTGGGATCATTTATAAACGTTTTAAACCCAATAATGGTTGCAGCGGATGTTACCTACATAATCCAACAAGTGTATTAAGACATAAGAGTATAACTATATATTATAACAGAAGATTAAGTGGCACTACCTTCACGTCGAGTGGCAGATACAACATATTGAAAGTCATGTTGGGTATAGGATCATATATAATCGTGCACGCCCGCATAATTGACCCAATGAAATTAGACATTTTCTGTCATGATATTCTGTTAATTTAAATGGACATGGCTCAATTCGAGCTTCCAAATTTTGTCTAAGTAATTTCTAAGGATGTATAAGATTGGTTGCAAATACAAGAAATGTTGATAAGTATATATACCGGCATTTCATGCTCTGAGAAATACATACTGTGGTCAGAGCCCTTTTCCAACTGTTTACAATTTTTAGTAGAGAAGTGAAACAAGGCTCTTTATTTCTGCCATATCAAGAATAGAATAATACGGAACGCTCTTTTCTGTTCCATGTCGTGCAAATGGGTTTTTTTCTGTTTGGAACCCAAACATCGGGTTCAAAGTTGTATTTTTCATGACTCCAATGTGTCTTTCTGTGACATTATTATACTGCTCATATATATATAGAAAGGTATTTCAAGTGTTTATCGAGCTATTTCTATATCGGGAAAACTTAAAAAAGCGACTATTATTACGCGTATTTTGGAGCGCAAACCACCAAGTGACTTTAATTGACAAATGAAGGTCTGTGGTTGAAAGTTCCAGGTGGGATATGTGTTAAATTCTAGCCAGGGTTGGGGCGATTACATGCCATGGTAATCGATTAGGATTACAATTACTTTTGATTTACATGATTACGATTATTGATTACATTTTTTTCAATTGTAATTGATTACAATTACAACTACTTTAGTAAAATGTAACTGATAACTTTTCGATTACATCTAATTACAATTTTTAGTTTCCAACCATTTTGATCCCATAGGAATAAATAATGAAATAAATCAAATTAAAATATCAAATGTTATTTAATAAAAAAAAAACTATATAATACGTAAACAAGGAACAACTTAACAAATAAAACAAGCAAGCTATAAGCACATAATCTTTTTACATTAATTTGCGATGTTTTGTCATGGAGTTGTGCACCAACATATTGGGAATAGACCATGTGTTATGTGTATTTATTTAATTTTATGAAATATAGTTTTCATTTCGTTCGAACCATCCAAAATATCATCTAGTGAAATGTTAATACGCTCGTATATGCTTAGCTGCGTATTTGTATATGCATGAAGCTTTTATATAAATAACCCAACCAAATTGCACAAGTAAGCTCAAAATAGAGTTAAAACGAACTTAATTACAAACTATATACCGGTACACGGACTGGGTAAATCGACTCGGACTCACTTTATCGTTCATATATACTGCCTCAAGGTGAAATGACAAAAAACTGTGGACAAAATGAAATTAAACATGTGTCCACAAGACACCATAAACACCCCCCCCCCCGGATCCAAATTCAGTTGACCGCCGTCAATTTTGGATCGGGTTGGGTTTGTGGTGACTATTTAATGCGTCTTGGTGGGGGGGGGGTCACCTTACAGCACTCTTTGTTTGACCTTAAATTATTAAGGAATCGAGAAATGGCATGGGTCACCTATATGAACCCTTCTACATGTGCGGCGGCCATTTTCGAATAAGGAATGGAAGTCACGTGGTTCGTATAAGTTTAATACAAGCTGAAAAAAGTCTTCGCAGTTCACATTGACCATTCATGTCAAATTGCATGCTTTGCGTCACAATAAAGTGAACGATGCTGTTACTACAGTACTGACACATAATTATATATAATAACACACCGAAATTGATCATATATATAGATGGTGTAAATTCAACATAATTGATATTTCGTTGTGTTCACTTGGTTATTTTCACGTATCCTTCCAAATAATAGTCATCGTATTTTCCGGTCAGAACCGATTAAATTGGGAGAGAACCGATCGAGATATCACAATTCGCAGTTTTCGTCGTTGTTATTACTAGCACAATAGGATTTTCATTATGTTTACATTATTTGGGACCATAGATTATGAGTGGAATGAAAAAACTAATCGAATTATCACCTAGATGGCTCAAAGATGGCGTTTTAACTGTCAAAATCTCGCGAATATGTATAATTTGGATCACAAGGAACCGTCACAAATCAGTCAGGAAGTTGTGTAAATCGGCGATAGAACGACTTCCGATGTAACAGTTCCGACACAGCGATTTTAATGCTCATAATTTAATTCAATTCTTGTTGAGTTGTAGTCATATTTGTATATGTTTACATACTAAGTGTGATTATCACTAAATCCAGCATTCCGATTACATTGGTCGGCGCCCACGTAACTTGTTGCAGTTATTTCTCGGTGAACGCGCAACAGCTCATAACTGCAACCCCATAATTACATCGATACGTCATCGATACCGGAAAGAAAAACGCGTAATGTTTTTGGCGCATTTGGACTCGCGCAGGATTGACTTAAAGGGGTACTGTACCCCAATGTTGTTGTTGGTTTCAATAGTCTCTGAGTCGGAGAACAAGGGTAACAATTTTTCCATTATTTGAAAGTCTGTTGAGTGCGAAGTAGTGTTACGGATGGCAAATTTACCAGAATGCAAAAATACAAATTGTTGTTGTCGAGTAATTTTATACAGTTTTCAACCAAATGTATAAAATAAAAGTTATATTATATGCATACTAGTCCCATATACTCATTTAAGTTATTGTATCGTCACTAGTCAGTGAGTGGCTTGAGTATCATCATAATGTTTTAAACGATCGTGGTTTACTAATCCAGTATCCCTCAAATAATTTGATTACGTTTTGTTCACGGAAATTCGTATTTTAATTTACGCCATTTTATGGCTGGAGTCATAAATTCAATTTAAATTAAATTATTAATTTTTAAATTATTAAATTTTAAGATAGCATATTAACCTGAGCGTTTACAGAATACATCTTCGACTCAAACTACTTGTGTTTCTATATATTATCGATAATAGATCGTTGTTATCACCGGAAATTTATTGAAAATGGCGTACAGTACCCCTTTAAATTAAATCATCAGGTTTCAATATAAAGAAATTGTTCCTGTTAACTTTTGCCAAGGGTGCTATGGGATATTTTGGGCTGGTTTTGTCACGATACACTGTTCGATTAAAATACATTTGCAAAAGTGGCTTTTTCACTAAATGTATATAAATATAAGGATTAACTGTCATGTGGACTGTTTTTTATGGAGATGTAGCCGTGAGGTAAGTGGTCATAACTTGTATGTAAAATCGTTCTGGTTTTACACAAGTTATGACCACTTACCTCACGGTTACATCTCCATAAAAACAGTCCACATGACAGTTAATCCTTATATGATTGAACATGAGGACCAAACTCCGGGCAGAGGTATCTCCCATCGCTCCGCTGAGATATCACTGTCATAGGGACATTTGGTGAGGATTTCTTACGTGTTCTTAGTTCTTATTTTTTAGGATCAGAATTGTCTATCTGGCTCAGTCTATATTGTTCTTATCAGTACCGAAAGAATTATCATCATTGCAAACTTTTGGTCGTCAAAATAAGATAATAAGTGACTAAATATAGTTCCGACGATATGTTAAAAATAAATGTATCGGTCCGCAAAGTACCATCCTCGTGGCAGTGCTATATCGCAGTGCTAACGTGGAGGGCGGTGCATGGAGTTTGCATGAGGACATGTTCAAAATTGATGGCGGAAGGTCATTCTGAACTCCTCGACCTGTGACCTCTGCGGGCACCGGTTACGGAATCTGACGAGGTTTGCCGAATGGGCGGAAGGTGTGCAAGCGATGTGGGCGTGTCGGGAATTGGGCGAAGTCAGGCGAGCCTGTTATTGGCGCTGGGAGAGCTGATAACGGAAGCAACCGAGGGAGGCAACTCTAGAAGGCAAGGAAGACAGAAACGAGGGAAAAGGAGAGATTTGAAGCGATAAGAAGACGGCTGTACTTGTTTAGAGGGCAAAGGCAAGTCGGGTGAGTTACCAATAGATAAAGTACGTTACGATACTCAATAGCCAGATTGGGCTACATTTTTACACGTCTCATTCGATTTTGGCACTAGCACCACAGTCCCTAGCCTAGGAATCACTGTTAGTTGAATAACATTGAATTATTAACATATTATTTAATAATATTAAATCAATATATTATAGTTAGTTATTATATTAATATATATACTTATATCTGTATAGTGGAGGTAATATATCTAGATCTATTTGTTATATTTTAATCAAATTTAATATTACATGGACAGTGATTCCTAGGACTGTGCTAGCACGAAAAACTTGAAAAAGTAGCAACATAAGTTTTTACATAATTTCATAAACATGCTTTTTCGTTTTTGAGATTGTTATGTTTACCCATAACATAGTATGGTAAACATAGTGTCGTTGTCCGGATTGACCACTCGTCGTTAGTCCGTCCGTCCGTCTGTCTGTCTGTAGACACTTTTAAATACGCATGGTGCGATAACTGAAATATTTTCCATCTGATCGGAACCAAATTTGGTATGTGAGTTTCTCGGCCCAAAATACAGATCAAGTTCGAATATGGATTTGATCGGAGTATTTTTTACCGAGTTATGGCCCTTTTTCAACTTAGAATTCACGAATTCTATGATACCGGTAACTAAAAAAAAAGTGATCTGATCAGAACCAAATTTGGTTAATTGGTATGTCAGTTTCTCCACCTAAAATACAGTTCGAATATATGGGTTTGATCAGATTACTTTTTAATTGAGTTATGGCTCTTTGACAGAATTAATGCATGCTTCGAAGAAATCTACCAGTTTTCATCTGATAGGAACCAAATTTGGTATGTGAGTTTGTCAACTCAAAATACAGATCGAGTTTGAATATGGGTCAGATACTGTTTTTTATACCAGAGTTATGGCCCCGTTTTAACTAAGAATTGAACAGATTTGAGATTTGCTTACAATATATAACCAGAAGCAGCTTACAATTAATTACCTGTGCTATCAGTGAGAAAGAGACTTGAGTTAACCTCTATTATTGATAATGAAATATGATACTCACTGCTGCTAGCCATCTTGTTTATTGCATTTCCATAGTGTGTGGACCCTGTTGGCTCCAGACTCCCACACAGCTCTCTGATTTAGCCTATCAATGCAGTGTTCAAGTGACATACCTGGTACAGTCTCCTAATTTTATAGAGTTAAAATTGTTAACCCTGGTCATCTTCTCTTCTCTTTATCTATCCATCCATTTAGGATAACCTCTTTCGAGTAAAAACATTGTAGTACATGTATGTACATATGTACAGTAGCTAAATTGATAAAAAATTAGATAAAAGATTCGGAAACGTGCAGGTCTGACTATCAGTCTATACATAGTTTCGAGTGTGAACATCTTCAGCCAAGAGAGAGAGAACGGTATCTTGCACAGTGTAGATGGTAGCACAATATGGTTGAGTAGTGATAGGCATCACAGACATCAGTCGAAGCCACAGATGAGGAGAAGTCGTCGAACATTGATGGATCTAGAATGTACTGTAGCTTGACTTCCGTTGGTATTGAGAAGAAATCAGTGTCAAATATACATTTGTAGCTTTCAGCTAACTTCGGCATAACACGATCACGGACTGGTTGTAGGTATGAACAGGTTAACAGAATATGTTGAATAGACTCTTCACCATCATTACATAGCTGACACACAGGAGATGAGTTTGAGTATCGATGTCTATTTACTTCCAAAGAATATGTGTTGGTCAGAAGACGAAGCTTAGTGGAAAGTTTAAATATACAGCGATGTTGATCAGGATTTACAGTCAGTATTTTGTTGATGACACCAGGTGTGTATGCTCGAGCATTAAGATACTTGAGAGTGCTGTACAGAGAGGCTTCTTCACAAATGCGATTTTTCCAATATGAGAAAACTGCTTCTTTGACACAGGTTTTCCAAGCATTTTTTGTTTGTGGTGAAGAAAGTTCATTAAAGATACATGGTAGATTATATTTGTGGAAGAGTGACTTTACTACTACAAACCAGCTGTGACTGGTTTTGTCCTTCATCAGCAGTTGACGAGCTGTTTTTCAACTGAGGAATCATCTTGGCGACAGACATTGTTGAATAATATAATAATCTTCTTGTCGATTTGTCCTTCAACTGGTAAAAGTCCAGAAAGAATATACACCACTGGGTCAGCTGTAGACTGAGATAAAGATAGAACCTGTTTAATAAATTTCTTCTGGTACCGGTATAGTTCTAGCTTGAGAACAGCTTTCTGGTCCACACTAATAACTTCACAACCATATGTGAGAGCAGGAGCCACATATATCTTGTATAGATGAATGCAAGTTCTGGGGTCAAGACCGTTGTTACCATGAAGCCCCATAGGCATCAAGCTGTATGCTGTCCGTCTCGCTTTCTTTATATTATTATCGATTGTTTCAGTAACAGTTCTGTTCGAATTTGTGGAACGAATTATACCAAGATGAGAGGAAGATTGTACATTTGGCATCTGCACTCCATCCATTAGGAATTTCATATCACTGGTCTGTCGTTTGCCACACTGAGAAACTTTAATAATCACACTTTTCTGTGGTTGCAGCATATATCGATGTTCACGACTATATTGATGCGCAATGTTAATGAGAATTTGCAAATCACCTGGATTTGAGCTGACCAATGCAATGTCGTCGGCACATGCAGTGGCACTAACGTTGATGTTTCCAATCTTAACGCCGAGATCATTGGTGGATAATCTATGTAGGAGTTCATTTATATAAAGTTTATACAGATCAGCGCTGAGAATTCCTCCTTGTCGAACTCCTTGCAGTATTTCAAAGACTTCAGATTTACATGAGTCCCATTTCACAATGGATGAGCAGTTAGAATGAAGGTCATCAATCAACTTCCAATAAATATGGTTAATTGAAGTTAAATATGTTTTTCGAAGAAGCATTTCCTTGTTAACAACATCGAAGGCAGATTTAGCATCCAAGAGACCAATGTAAACATCACTTTTCAGATCTTGCTGTTCTCGGAGAGCTTCCTCAAGCATGAGGGCACTGTTCAGAGGAGAGACATTGGCAGTGAAGCCGCGTTGAATTGGAGCTTGTTCAGGCAAGGTGAATTTTCTGAATTCTTCACGAATAATTACTTCCATTATTTTCAGCATGACGGGCAAGACAGTTATTCCTCTATAACTAGAAGCATATGCTTTGTCACCTTTGTTTTTATATACCGGATTCAGAAGACCGGTTTTAAGTGAGGTTGGAATCTGTCCATCAGATAGAATCACATTGATAATTTGAGTCAGAATTTTAATAAGATTGTCACTTGTATAAACAAAATGTTCCGCAGAGAGTCCAAATATGTCTTCAGCTTTTCCTTTTTTCAAAGTGGAAATAGCTTTTCTTACTGTAGCGCTATCAACTTGGGTAGAAGTTGTATCCATAGAATTAGCTTTTATGGCAAGATAGTCTATAATAACATCTTGAAAATGTTTAAAGTCATAGGAGTTATTATCGCTAGGTTGAGCTAGCTGACTGAAGTGTAGTTTCCATCCATCAATAACATCCTCATTACAGAAGACCTCATCCCCAACATGAAGATCGGTCAAGAAGACACTTGCTCTACTTCGCTGTCGCTTTACGAGAGAATAGAAGAGATCCTTGTTGTTTTCGCCAGCTTGCATGATAGAAACTTTCAGATCCTGGTTTTGATGATGTACAGCTTTACGTACCTCAAGTCGGTATTGTCGGCGAGTTTCATTTCTATGTATACATAGGCTGTCCTCTGGATCAATAGGTCTACCGGCGCGTACCCATTCAGAATGTGCAGCACGATTAACATGGAGAGCCGTAGAAATGTTACTATTCCAAACAGACAGTTTTGGCTTGTTTTTATTTACTTTCCTTCCTCGAGATGTCTCTTTCGCAGCTTTACAAAGGATGTCGGACATACATGTAATGGTACTCATAATATCACTGCTCTGTGTATCCTGCAGAACCCCGATGGACTCCTCAACTTTTTCTGTGTATTGTGCGATATTTACACGTTTCCAATTTATTTTAGGAATAGGAGTTTTGTTTTTGTTGTCATTGAAGGTATATGAGGTATTACCAGGTATATTAAGGAGAACAGGAACGTGGTCCGAAGTATTCACATCAAGATCGAATCGAAGAGACTCCACACAGAGATCCTTAGGATAAAATATGTAATCAATTTCCGAAACTAGTACACCTTTAACATTCATGAAGGTCATTCCTTTCTTGTTGGTAATCAGACTGTTACCTTCCATTACATCCAGAAGATCTTTGCAACGACGAAGGTCTGGTGATTTATAAATATCAGTATTAAAGTCACCTCCGACAATGATAGAATGGGTAGTTTTATATTTGATGAATATCTCATTAAGTTGATCAATAACATCCTGGAATTCATTAACTTTATCGTTAGATGTTGTTGGCATGTACACAGAAACAAGTATTGTTGGTGGTTGAATGAGAAGTTCAATACACTGCACACGGACGCCGCCATCGTTTAAGATTTTTACATACTTATCCCATCCAGATTTCCACAGAATAGCCACACCACCATAGCCGCGAGGCATACACGAAGGAAGTAATGGGTCATAGTCATCTACAGCTTTTCCACATCCTAGCAGCTCATAATTAATTTCATTTAGTAGAAGAAGTTCACAGTTAAATAACCAATGTTCTTGTAACATAAAAAAGTCAACGTCATTAATAAGGTTCTTGAATGTATGAGTACAGGTCTTTATGTTCTTACAATTGTAGGTAAGAACATGCACATTTGTTACGGAATTGATTTTAGAGTCCTGACCTGTGACAAAAAAGACTGTGAAGGTACTGGTGATGATTTTGCTTCAGAATAGACATTATCAGCTCTTATACCAGCAGTTGATGATACGGTTGAGATAGAGTCATTCACAGTTGAGGTCGTGAAACATTTGCCATTCAACTCCAATCCTTCGTGCACTAGATTGGTGCGATTCAGGGGTGAGTTTTGAGTTGGTGGTGGAATATCAAGGCGAAATATTGGGTAAGGAGATTCCGGATTCTTTTTCATATACACATTGTGGTTTTGATGTTTCGGTTGATGATACAGATTGGCACCACAGAAGTCAGAAACATGTTGTTTATTGCACTCGGAAACCGGTGGAGTTGCTCCAACACTCATATGAATATTGTCACACGATGCACTTAGAACACACTCAAACTTATCGATGACAGAGTTCATGTGGTTGTTGATAACACTTTGTAGTCTTTCATGAATAGTATTATTACTGTTATTACCGGGTGACATCGGGGAGATGGTTGGTTGAGTGTCAGCACGAGAGCCTAGTTTTAACTGCTTTGATAAAATAGCATTAGACTTCTCAAGTTCATTTATCCTCCCTTCTAGTTTCGAGATGTAAGAGCGAAACCATATACGTTCTTGTTCAAATTCTTCTATTACTTTCTCCTTCACTTTCAGTTCTTCCTCACGTTTCCTCAACTTTGACTCACGAACACGAAGATCCTTAGAGCTGATATCTTTGCTATTCACAGTTGTTGTCTGGGTTGAAATTGGTTGAGAGTCAATAACTATACTTTGGGTGGTTAATATTTCAGAGTCCACCACTGGGTGAAAATCATCAACAACATCACTCGTTGGCGTTGTTTGCTTTGTTTCGCATAAGCGAGAATGACAGTTAACACAAAACGTCTTATCACCATCCACGTTGAATAAACATTGTTGATGGAGGGTGTCCAGGCATTCACTGCAACTGCCTTCGTCGCCAGGGTTGATTCTGTTGTTACATGTTGGACAGACAGTGTCAGTAATCTTGTCACACTCCTCATTGAAAAGTCATGCAGCTAACGATGTACATGATGGCGATACCAATGAGATAGAGTTAGACAACGAGATTAACTGTTCTGCTTGTGAAGTGGGAATGGTGTCACACAGTTTAGGCGGTACACATATTTCTGCAGAATATGAGCAACATTTCTTACATTTATAGTGAGGTATAACAGTAGGATCTTCGACTGCAGCACGTTCACTTTCAGAGAGGCCTTCACAGTGATAGTGAATCCAGTCCTGACACGATTCACACTGAACAGCGAGAGTCTTAACCTTTCGCTTACATTTTTGGCATTTTACCACAGCAGATGTCATTGCGGGTTGCACACTAGAAGATGATTTTGTTGAAACAGTTGATATAGTCGTTGACACAGGTGCTACGATAGATTTAGTAAGCACGTTGACAGAAGGCGAATCAACAGATGATTTAATGTGTGCACGAATTAATGCTAGCTGGTCTCTGAGACGCTTGTTGAGGTATGAGAGGTCAGTTTTTTCTCCATTTAGAATAGTCACGCACATGATGTCGTGGATATCAGAAATATCTTCATCTAGGAATTTGGCAATATTAGGGCCATTCACCAGGAAGGAACATTGGGTGTAATAAATGTTCATAGTGTACATGGGTGCGCCTTTTTTTGAAACCCGAATCACATTAGTAACAAGTTTATCACAGTTGTCATCATCACGAAGAATTACGGCTTTACCTTTATCAGCAGGATATGCATTGAATAGATGTTTTGCAGCTCTCACCATCACTTCAAATGAGACAGCATCAGCATTCGCAACAAGACCACCTTTAGTCAGTTTATACTCAACAGCTGTTTTTCTCTTTGTCGCTTTAATCTTCTTTGCAATAGTTTTATTTATATTCAGAATGAAGTCTTTTTTCCGCACATTGGCATTACTGATGTTATTAAGTGCAGTGTCCTTGTAGCACACCACTTCAAATTTAGAACATAAACATAACCATTTGATTGAGTTTAACAACTTAGAATTGGTCTAAGTTATAAAATTTGACTTTGAAATTTTTTTATGCTTTTGTATATTTTTCATATAGACTAGTCATTCTCCTATTATATCCCCTTCACATGTATAGTACGGTACCGGTATGGACTTTTGTAGTTAAAATGAACTCTTCTCAACATTCCTGTTACTTTAGTAGATAATATCTTTCATCTGATATATCTCATTTTATAGAGATGTATGTAAATTTGGTATGTGAGTTTCTCAGCCCAAAATACAGATAGAGTTCGAATTTGGGTTTGATCCATTTTTTAAAACAGAGTTATGGCTTATGGATTTTCGCGTCGAGACTGAAAATAGCTGATCACTAAATATTGCGAAGGTATGGGTTAAGCATCTGCCGATCTTGATCGCCTTCTCGTTTTGAAATATTTTGCATATTGTAGAAATTTAGAACATAAACATAACCATTTGATTGAGTTTAACAACTTAGAATTGGTCTAAGTTATAAAATTTGACTTTGAAAAAATTTAAGTTTTAAGACATGAGAAATTCATATTTCGAGAAATGCTCCAAAGTCGAACCCATGATATAGCACACACCAAGATTTATTCAGTTAGGTAATATTGTGTCCTTGTCTTAGGTGACACTCCACAGTTTCGAATGATCAGTAGGGGTGATTTTATAGATATAAAGTGCTAGTGGTTTCTGGCACCATTCATGTGGTATGTATATTGAGACAAGGTGGGATATGAATTTGTGTAATTTTAGAAGGTGTTCTAGACTGATGAAAAAATTAAGTGCAAGTGACCTTGACCCCACCCATAGACAGCAGTAGCGTTTTCTGCGAAACAGTGGCTCTAGATACTGGGTCAATTTTTTAGCACCCAAAATTTGTCATTTGCATTAAAAATTGATTTTCTGGAAAATTTAACGGCGAAAGTTTGAAATTTTTTCACATTGATGTTGGAAGCCAGAGGCCTTTAAACCAACATAGGTGACCATGCTTGAAAAAATCTGGTATTCGTGCCTCTTGGGTATGGAAATGCAATATTTTGGTCATTTTTGGAATAAAAATCACTTTTTCGATCAAAAGATCAAGGGCCATAACTCTTGATAGCCCATATATTATGGAAATTATGTATCAAATTCTGAATGCCTATTCTGTACTAATTTCAGGCATATATATATTGTCTATATGGTTTGGGATCATAATCCAGATAAATTTCAATGAATCTATGGGCCCCCTATTTCTGGGCCCATACCTGTTGAAACTGTGGAGTGTCACCTTAAAGACCAGCAAATAGCACCATTACATCTGTCAACTTGACAAATATTTACATTGAAAATCATTTTTAGCAAATCTGCTCAGTTAGAAGGAACATTTTATGTTAAATACACCATTCTTCTATGGATATTCCAATACAGGTGGCCTTTAGACATATAAATTGGTGGGGATATGGAGTCTAGGAGCAGTGGGGGGGGGGGGGGGGGGGGTGGTGGTGGTGGTTCATGTGTATTGTTATTGATGATTTTTTAGATGATGGGTACTTCTTCATGACATCATGCTCCTTGAATCTTAGCTGAAAAGGCTGACATTGACATTACATAGTTTACTAAAAGATTAGATATTCAGTATTTCTTATTCACAAGTATGAAATATAATAATTCAGGTTTCCCTGGACATATTTCACTTGACAACATATTGTTCATGTGATGTCATAACCTTGTATAGCTTTCCCTTAATGCTAAATAAGACTTGGAATTGTTTAACCCATGGTTTTGGGAGAGTATTAAAGATAGTTGTTGCATGAAATATTATGTTTTATTTTGATATCTGAGGAAGATATGCATCTCATAATATATTTTATACAACATTTTAGCATTTCAGACCTTTTTCAAGCTATAAATGATGGTTGAATATATATATTTTGTCACTACGTCAAGCATAACGTCATTGGGTTCTGAAAGACCCAAAAGAGGTGAAATCATGGGGGTGCATGTAAATCCCCACCCAATCTTGCTGCCTGTGATTGCAATAACGCATGGGGTGTAATATATCATTTTAAGCGGTATAATGCAGAGAATATGGAGGTGTGGTCCATATTAATGATTAGTGAAATTGCATTCCCCTTACTTAAGGTTATATTCTGTTTAAATATTATGAAATTGATGGAATTGATGGTCAGTAATGAATGTGCCATCCACTGCCATGAGGGGCAAGTGACGGTCTGCTTATTATGTTATCCCGATAACATTCAGTCACATGACAGTGTGCACAGTGAGTGCACCCAACTGATTTTCAATAATCTGTACCATCACTACTATACTTTTACACATCACAGCTTTAAATGAGATTATTGTACATATATTTAATATACACCACAGTATAAACTATAATATATAGAAAGTTAGAAACCAATTTTACTTATGTTATACATACAGTTTATATACACATAATGTTATACTATTTTGTGTAAACATTGCACTTTCAACATGTATATGAATGCTATCAAAATAAAATATAATCTAACACCTGTAGCGATCAGCTGTTTTGACATATATTGTTAATTTTCAATTAATATATATATACCTTTATTTCCTCCGCAAACGGAGAGTTTAACCATTATACATCATACACAAGATTAGTGTTTCAACATATAGGCGACAAAAATAAACATCAATGTATCACATGGTTTTATACACAAAATATGCGCGATACAAATTCAATGAGGTATATGCATTACACCTGTAGGCCTCGTGTAATTATGATTTCAACTGGATAATTATACGAGTATCTGTCGTATGGAGATATCATGTTTAGCTAGATGCCACTCTGACTAAATACAAATTATTTATGTATATATTGTTTTCTGTCTTCGAGCAGAGCGGTTCGTGAGCTGTTTGCAGGTGATCCATTTAGTCGATAGATTCTAGCCAGATCAGATCCGTATACATGTTCCACAATTTTAATGAATTGCAGACAAGAAACAAGGTCAATTGCTTAATATCATTTACGAGGTCCCGAATGGGTGGCGGGATGCATGCAAGAAATATCATCAACTGATCTATGGGGCTCAAGTTGTCAATATATAAGAAACATGGTATACCGAAATTCTCTATGACGTTGAACCATATTTCGATTCTTGTTTCGGCCCCTATAATTTTTGTTCAACCATTACTCTAATTCCGCATAAACCTGGAGAGCCTGTTACTGCGCGACAGGTAGATTATTTTTTTCCTGTCTAAAACATAAGTTTTTATCCAGCGTTTCTCGTTATTCGACCAATTACTGTGTCCGACTAATTTTCGAAAAATTTGTTAATCAGGTTTTAATTGATCGCGGTGGTTTATTTGAGCACCAAACAGTTTTTATCCAGCGTTTCTCGTTATTCGACCAATTACTGTGTCCAACTAATTTTCAAAAAAAATTCCAGGATCTGTATGTTTGGCTATTCATAACACTGAATTTAATGGCTATATTCATTCTGATGACCTCACAAATATTATAACCATGGCATCGCTGAGAACTGTGCTGGTATTGAATACATTATGCACATTAGTCACCACTAGTACCGGTGGTTTATGACATACTTTTCATATTAAGATAACAATTACATCAGCGGATGCTTCAAACAACCAGCGACAGCAGTTAACCCGCACACAGCCAATAGACCATATTACAGAATACTTCCATTGATGTTATTAATATTAGGTCCGATTAATCGATTATAATCGATTAATCGATTATAGTCGATTTTTGAGGACCGATTATCGATTTATAAAAATAAATAATCGTGGCACCTCTACAAGGGATGTGACTATGATGTGATGTTTGGTCACTATTAGTGTTGATTTGTCTTCTGATGAAAGTAGAGAGCATTTAGAATCTTCTTCTACAGGTCGGGTCTACATCCAGAGCATCTATAACCAGAATTGGTTCCTGCACTGAAATATCTACAGTCCAGATACAGATCCAATACCAGCTTTATACGGTACTCATTACATTATATAGCTTGTTTCATCTATCATACTCATACTTTATACGGTACTCATTACATTTATATATAGCTTGTTTCATCTATCATACTCATACTTTATACGGTACTCCTTACATTATATAGCTTGTTTCATCTATCATATTCATACTTTATACGGTACTCATTACATTATATAGCTTGTTTCATCTATCATATTCATACTTTATACGGTACTCATTACATTATATAGCTTGTTTCATCTATCATACTTTATACGGTACTCATTACATTATATAGGTTGTTTCGTCTATCATACTCATACTTTATACGGTACTCATTACATTATATAGCTTGTTTCATCTATCATACTCATACTACAGTACTAGCCTGATTGAGCTACATGTACATTTTTATTGGCATTTACACACCTCTGTCAATTTTCGACAGTAGCACGAAAAAGCGCAATAGGAATTGACTTTCATTAGTTGGTATCACTATCACATCTACAAAGAAATAATAAACTCAATGACTCGCCACATCTTATGTGCAATTAACAATGTTTTAATTAACCCTTTAACGACAGGAGCTGTGCTGGTGCAGCATTAAATACCCATGCCAGTGGATTCTCTTATATATGTGAGTCTCCTATAGGAGCCTCGCATGTATAAGAGAATGCACTGGCTTACAAGGTCAATGTAAATATTGGTAGTGCCAAAGAAAAAAATACTGTTTCCGCACATCGACGGACCCTAATAATAACCGCCGACCCTAAACTTTTTATTGATATTTTTAGAAAAAAGCTAATTATTTTTTTTTTTTTACTGTTTTTACAACCAATGCTCATTAACACATCATTTCTAAAATATCCCTGTGAAAAGTGATCATGAAGTGATAGCTGTCTCAAAAGTGAAATATGGGTTGTGGACTGATGGGCATTATTTTTGTGATTTTAATTTCCTGAGTGGATCTCAGGCCTGCTTTATGCCTTGTTTGGGAACTATGGAACATAGGAACACTATCAACAGACATGGTGGGTGTGTATCTGTATATAAAAAGATGTTACAGGGGTGCAGCTACTAGAACCTCTGTCAAATGGAATGCACTATTACAAGTAGACATCCAGGTACTGATATGGCAGGTCATGCTCATGGATATGCCTTCCATAGTTTATGATACCGTGTACAGCATACATCTGAGTCCTGAAATCCTTGGAATACAGTCATAGTCAATGGTGACTATCAAATTAATAAACACTATTATATGCGTGTAGAGTAGTCGAGTAGTGTATCTTCAGTAGAAATTATTCATTTTAGATCTTAGATGACGAACATGTCACGTGTTACTCTAAGTGATATATAGTTTCGATTTTCGTTTAACATAAAATTGAGAACGAAGTCAGTCGCCAAACGTTTGACTGTTAACTCTGTCTTGGTTCTTTTTTTCATTTTCGAAAACCACTCATCTTTTATGACAAATAAGTGAACAATAATCAGAATGATATCAGATAGTCAGCTACTAGTATGATTTTTCGTCATCCAGTTCTTGTCCCGATTCGATTCGGATTCCATATCGATGTCAACATCAGACATTCGATTCGGTTGCCAAATTTCAGAATTGCCGGGCCCTAATGTATATAGCTCGTTGTGTGTTAGTCCAAGTCTTCTTGTACTAAAACCAGCTAAGATATTGGGATGGCGATGCTGGCGTTTAGTCCAAGCCCGCCCTATATGCTCGCTTATGACACGGCTTAAGCGTTAGTGACCCGCTCAAATAAAACCACAATTATATGAAATAAAATATCACAATTGCGACAATAAACGGAT
Source organism: Siphonodentalium dalli (assembly GCA_032622095.1). Classification (NCBI taxonomy): domain Eukaryota; kingdom Metazoa; phylum Mollusca; class Scaphopoda; order Gadilida; family Siphonodentaliidae; genus Siphonodentalium; species Siphonodentalium dalli. Next base: position 203,570,161 of record CP136069.1, read on the forward strand.
ATTTTCCGCAGAAGACATGCTATTTTATCTGAAACCCACATCAGTTGTGAATTTAAAACGGTAATTTAATGCGAAAAGAGACATTTACCTCAATGTTTACAATTTTTTAAAAGTATGCGAACTCGGTTGACCTCGCGAACTGTGTTCGGCATTTTCCGTTGAAAATATTCCGTAGATTTTGGACAACAACGCAAATTACGATGAATTCTCCATTGTAATCGTAATTATGTGTGTCAATAAATAAAATAATAAATATATTAATTAAACATTGGAGATATAAATGTAATACACTAAATAAATGAACCTTAAGTTTGAAAAGTCCCACTAAAACGGCAGAACTATATTTCGAAACTGTGTGATTCGGTTCTCCGATTATTTTATCAACACAGATGTCAAAATGCACACCACGCGCATGGCAAGTCAGACACAAGAGATCTAATTTGCTCCAATTTTGACAAGTTGCTTGCGATAATTGTCAACAAAACTACCGTTCTGATCCTCCATTATGTCATTAAGTTTTTAGTGCGGGAATTGTTCTGAAAGCACATAGAAAACTGGACTTTCGGGCGATCGGTTTTCGCCATTTTTGTTCGGAAAACCCGCGCTATATATAGAAACGGAAAGTAGAATTCCCAGAACAAACAGCGGATTATGCCGAACTTATTCGGACCACTTCGGCTTTCGGTTAAAACGTAAACAAACAGAGAAACAAATCGATGTTTGTGGCAATCAACCGGAATATTCTATGTGTAATTTAACATTAAAGTTAGATTATTATACACCATTATGACCATTAGATGTAAGCCTTTCCGATGTATATAGCATCATGTATTGATTTGCTAGGTAAATCGAGTAAAATACACCACAAATTCCCGCCACAGATCGTGGGCGTAACTCATGTGGTAGGATTGGTATGCAAGCGGGCTTGGACTAAACGCCAGCATCGCCATCCCAATATCTTAGCTGGTTTTAGTACAAGAAGACTTGGACTAGTTGTGTGTCTGACCTGTTCCACGTGGTTCCAATCAAGAATTGTCTGAGGATAGAATGATTTTCGATATTCTATGCGCTTGGCCTTAATCAGTTTGTACAGTTTAGAGTTGATACACTCAACATTTTACTGAAAGTTATTGGCACGGAGTCCATTAAATTTTTTAGCCTTAATTTTTTCTACCACTCTGAAATATGCCATTATATCATGGGAAAACCAGTGTCTGCCGATAGCTGATTGTAAAAATATAGTAATTATAAAAACGTATTTAGGAAGTGATAGTCCTGATAGCGGTATATGATTCTTGTTGTAATCAAATATTTAGAGTTAACTCCCTTGCAGTAGCTATCCCATTAGCAACATGTATTAGCACGTGATTTACATGTACCGGCATGCAAATGTATATACAGTAATGCCCGAGAACTTTCCGATGAATGGCAACAAGCCATATTTCCAACTACTAGTAAATCCTGAAAAGTTACCCGTAATTCTGCTGTGGTTTATAAGTCGATTACTTAGAGCATTAGAACGTGATTTTCATGTACCAGCATGTAAATCTATATATACAATATTCTATGGACATTTCAAACTGAATTACATGTATTAATAATGATCATTGATATCAGCTAAGCCGCTAAAGATACTTCATTGTTATTCAACAGGGGAATCTGATTGGATGTGAAATGTGAACTACTGGTGCAGTCATGACCGATCAAAGGATCTTCACAGCATGGTGTTGCATTGTTGTTTTGCCACTCTTAACAGCATCTCAAGGATATGATCTTTCTGATGTCCAAATATGTAAGCAGCTGTCAGACAAATAATTATTAGGCCTAAAAAAAGACCTTTGTTTCGCTAACATGCATTAACAGACTGAAAAAATAGATAGGTACATGTAGGTGGATAAACAAAAATTCTCCAAATATTTCAAGAATATAATGTGATGTTGCCAACTCACAATGTTTAACCCTTTACCCAACAAACCGGCCAAAAACGCCCAAATAAAGCTTCAACAGCCTAAAATATCTTCGGTCTGTCTCAATAACACCATACAAATATGGATATCATTGAAACCGGTTCATTGACCACATTGTGATGGTTGCAGTTATGCCCTGTGCCAATGCATTCTCTTATATATGCGAGTCGACCATAGGTCGCCTCGCATATAAGAGAATGCATTGGCCTAAAAAAATTCTTTAAAATTTTAAAACACTTTTTACCATTTTTTCTTACATTCTTAAACAATTTTATAATTTTTTCTCACATTTTTGAACAATTTGTATAATATTTTTCAACATTCTTTGACAATTTTATAATTTTTAATATGTGTTAAGCCAATGCATTCTCTTATATATGCGAGGCGACCTATGGTCGACTCGCATATATAAGAGAATGCATTGGCACAGGGCCGTTCTGTTGGGTAAAGGGTTAATCCTTTCTATACTAAATGAACTTTCCTATTCAGTTAACAAAATCTTGGATTGGTCTACTATTCATCTGGAGTTTTTTTTTCAGGAAAAAATAAGCAGACAACAGATACATTGTAATAGTTCTCATAATACACGTGCAGAATAAGTTCTATTTATTGGAGGGAAATGTTCAGATAATAAGTTCAACAAACGATTTTATTATCCCATGGTCATTTATTGAACTTAATATCTGAACATTTCCTAAGGGATATCTTTTATGTAAACTTTTTTATACGCCCTTTTGAAAAAAAGGCCGTATTATAGTATTGGTCTGTCCGTCCGGGCGGGCGTCCGGGCGGGCGTCCGTCCGTTAACCTGTTGTCCGGATGATAACTTTAGTTAGAGTGAACCAAAATTAAATTTGGTATGTGGGTTTATTAGCCGAAAAGTAAGTTCAAGTTCGAATTTGGGTTCCGCCCGCCAATTTTCACCGGAGTTATGCCCCTTATTTAACGTTTTTTGACTTAGAAAATCCTTGAAATTTGTTGTCCGGATGATAACTTTAGTATAGTTTATCGGAATGAATCCAAATTTGGTATATTACTTTCTCCCACCAAAACACAGGTCAAGTTCGAACTTGGGTTCTGTCCGACCATTTTTGGCAGAGTTATGCCCCTTTTTCGACTCAGAAAATTCAGTTTTTCTTATGTTTTTTGGTTTCCGGATGATAACTCGATTTTGGAATGTTTATACGCAAAACCCGTATTTTTGTGGATTACATATATCGAAATACAGCTCAAGTCCGAATTTCGTTTTAATCCGATAATTTTTGCGAGAGTTATGGCCCCTTTTTTGACGTTATTTGACTTAGAAAATCCATGAAATTTGTTGTCCGGATGATAACTTTAGTTAGAGTGAACCGATTTCAATCAAATTTGGTATGTGGGTTTATTAGGAGAAAAGACAGCTCAAGTTCGAATTTGGGTTCCGTCCGCCAATTTTCACCGGAGTTATGCCCCTTATTTGACGTAATTTGACTTGGAAAATCCCTGAAATTTGTTGTCCGCATGATAACTTTACTAGAGCTTATCGGATTCAATGATAATTTGGTATATTACTTTCTCCCACCAAAACACAGGTCAAGTTCAAATTTGAGTTCCGTCTGCCAATTTTTACCAGAGTTATGTCCCTTTTTTACCAGTTTCCGCCGACCCAAGAGAGGGCGTATATTGCACGCCCAGCGTAGCTCTTGTTTCTCCTGACTTAAAGGCCCACTTAATTTTCGAACCACCAGATCACATTATATACAACTTATTCCATATTATTGTCCCCCGAAAAAATTATTTTCGGGGGACTATAGAAACAGGGTCCGTCCGTTCGTCCGTCCATTCGTCCGTCCGTCCATTCGTCCGTCCGTTTGTCCGTCCGTCACACTTTTGAGTACCTTCATGGTGTAATCATCTCCTCCTACAGATTTCATCCCAGAGATTTGAAACTTCAGAATATTGTTGCCCATATATTAAAGATGTGCTACATGTATATAGATGACGGAAAAATTATTTTTTGACAGAGTTATTAACCCTTTTCGACTTAGAAAACATTTTTTATAATTTTCTGTATGAGGGTACCTTCATGGTGTAATCAACTCCTCCTACAGTTTTGATTGTAGATATTTGAAACTTCAGAGTATTGTTATCCACATATTGTAGATGTGCAACATGTATATAGACGACGGAAAAATTATTTTTTTAGTGAGTTATTAACCCTTTTCGACTTAGAAAATTTCAAAGTTTAAAAAAATTTCTTTAACAAAGCGGCATCGACTTGCCACTTTTTCGGGGGACACTGTGGTCAGCTGACCTTTTATATTCCATTTGAAAGAGGAAGCTTTATATTATGAACTTACCTGGTCTTATAGACAACTTACCTGGTCTTATAGACAACTTACCTGGTCTTATAAACAACTTACCTGGTCTTATAGACAACTTACCTGGTCTTATAGACAACTTACCTGGTCTTATACACAACTTACCTGGTCTTATAGACAACTTACCTGGTCTTATAGATAACTTACCTGGTCTTATAAACAACTTACCTGGTATTATAGACAACTTACCTGGTATTATAGACAACTTACCTGGTCTTATAGACAACTTACCTGGTCTTATAGACAACTTACCTGGTCTTATAGACAACTTACCTGGTCTTATAAACAACTTACCTGGTCTTATAGACAACTTACCTGGTCTTATAAACAACTTACCTGGTCTTATAAACTGGGAACATGTTTTTGTCAATGCACCAAGTTCACCAACGTGTCATGTTTTTTATTTTGATCTGGTCTAATATTGTCTACGGAAGGGGAATAACTCTTATTGGTGAATTATGATGCATTCTGGGGTGAGTATTAATGGGGGAAATTTTGGTGTGAATCTGAGAATCTCCAGTAGCATATACATATTTTTGCTTCCTCTTCCAAATGGTATATAAATATTTATAATATGGAATATGTTGTATATCAAGTGATCTGGGGATTTGAAATTAATTGGGCCATTAACCATCAAATTACATTTCAATGACCCATTAATCAGTCTATTTTTATCAAATTTTGAGTAATTCTTGACTTATATTAATTCTGTTATTGGATATTTTCTGTTGAGTATAATAGGAGATGGCCCCATAAATGGCTGGATTTAGGTAGAGTGTCCCTTTATTAATATTGAACTATCTTTGCATTTATGTTATCTTAATTATATGTTTTAGGGGACAGAACTTGTTCTCTAAAGTCAAATTAATATATTTGGTTGGTAGATCTATAGTTTGGTCATCATTATCATTTTCAACGATATCAAATAATTTACCAGCTATGGAAAACAGTCGATGAGAAGACTTCTCTGACCAAATTGCGGATGAAGGTGGATAACACTAAAATCAAGTGGCTTTTTTGTGTCAGATATTTGACAAACCTGCAAAATTTAAATGTTGACAAATAACAGGTTTTGGGCAATTGTATACTATAGTTGACTGTGGTTAGCATTATTTTTGGGCAATTACTTAGTTATGATAACTGAAGCGGCATTTCAAAAAAAAAAAATTATTGTTGGAATCTGATGATATGGGGACCATCGAATTGGATTGAGTACCTTTAACCCTTTACCCAACAAACCGGCCAAAACCGGCCAAATAAAGCTTCAACAGCCTAAAATATCTTCGGTCTGTCTCAATAGAACCATACAAATATGGATATCATTGGAACCGGCTCCTTGACCACATTGTGATAGTTACAGTTATGCCCTGTGCCAATGCATTCTCTTATATATGCGAGTCGACCATAGGTCGCCTCACATATATAAGAGAATGCATTGGCCTAAAAAAAATCTTTTTTTAACACTTTTTACCATTTTTTCTTACAATCTTTAACAATTTTATAATTTTTAATGTGTTAAGCCAATGCATTCTCTTATATATGCGAGGCGACCTATGGTCGACTCGCATATATAAGAGAATGCATTGGCACAGGGCCCTTCTGTTGGGTAAAGGGTTAAAGAAATAAGTCAACAGTGTACACATTTCTCTACTCTAACAAAAATTCCATTGGCTCTGCCTCATGTCAACTGAGGACCTACATGTACGTAACAGTACGTTCACTTAAGACCTACATGTACGTAACAGTACGTTCACTTAAGACCTACATGTACGTAACAGTACGTTCACTTAAGACCTACATGTACGTAACAGTACGTTCACTGAAGACCTACATGTACGTAACAGTACGTTCACTTAAGACCTACATGTACGTAACAGTACGTTCACTGAAGACCTACATGTACGTAACAGTACGTTCACTTAAGACCTACATGTACGTAACAGTACGTTCACTTAAGACCTACATGTACGTAACAGTACGTTCACTTAAGACCTACATGTACCTAACAGTACGTTCACTTAAGACCTACATGTACGTAACAGTACGTTCACTTAAGCTTATTGACAGTTTCATTAAAGATCCACTTAATTTTCGGGTTACCAACTATTTTTTTTTATAGTGCCTTGATAGGCAATTCTAATAACAATCTATACCATAACATAGAATTAAAATACTATAATTCATCACCATTTGAAACATATGTGTCTCAGAAGATGTCCATAGAGAAATAGAAAACAGCGGAAATCATAGAAAGATCCCCCCTGTTATGGCTCCCAGAATGCAACATAATTCAAACTAAAAATGTATTTTAAATGGAAGGGGAATAACTCTATCTTTAAATTATAGAGTTATTTCCCATCCATTGAAAATAATAGACTTTGTGTAGGAACTTCAGCAAGATAAGAGATCTTTTTCTCAACAAAAACAATACATTCACAGCTTATTACATCGAGTAAGTTGAAAATGCAATGTTATGGAGCTTTGGAGCATTTATATAATGTGATCTGGGGGTTCAATAATTAAGTTGGTCTTTAAAGGTACTCAATACAATTTGATGGTCTCCATATAATCAATCATATTCCAACAACAGCAGTTTTAGAAATGCTGCTTCAGTTATCAGAATTGATTAATTGCACACAAATAATGCTAACCAGTAACCACAGTAACCACAGTAACCACAGTAACCACAGACTGTCATAATGCTAACCAGTAACCACAGACTGTCAACTTAATGCTAACCAGTAACCACAGACTGTCAACTTTGCCCGAAACTTGTTATTTATCAACATGTTGTTCGACGAAATTGGGCCTTATTACCAACAGAAAGTCTCTTGATTTTAGAGTTATTCATCTTCATCCGCAATTTGGTCCAATACCATTGGCTCATCAACTCTTTACTGGGCCACCAACAATTCTCGATGATAAAAAATAATAGATGTCAAAAATTTATATCTAATAACTCTGAGCTTTGAAAGGTGGGTTCCTCGACTCGAGTCAAATAAATTTTACCCCCGAATCCAAATAAATAGTAATTGACGGGCGCTTAATGATAAGCCTTAATCGGATTATGCATCTGTAAGGAAAACTTTATACTTAATAATTTAAGGTTGTACACTAAACACATATTGTCTTAATTAAGTAAATATCATATTTTCGATTATTATTACACTATGTATTACATATCACTATTATTCTCATTATTAGTATCTCATAGACGTGCCAAGAACTCTAGTCAGTTATCATGGTATGCTGACTACTGGGGCCAAGTCTAACTTAATCAAGGCTATTATAGCTACTAGATAGCCTATTATACAAACACAAAATCCAATCCCTAAAAGTTAAACACATTTAAGTTTTCGTGTTTGTAACCTTTTTCACTAAATCATACTTATTTACATAAACTTTTTCAAGCTACATGTAGGCCATAACAGTGAAAACACTAATTCCACTACATGCCCAGTAATGCTCTAATTAATCGACCCCTTAACCACAGCAGAATTATGGGTAACTTTTCAGGATTTAGTCGGAAATATGGCTTGTTGCCATTCATCCGAAAGCTCTCGGGGAGTTTTAATCTAAAAATTCAGGTTAACGATTTGCTTCACATAAATTGTGCACTTCATATATACTAGTATATTGTTTTCATATTATCACAAAAGACCTGTTATACTATAAACATGTATCATACAATGAAACTAACTTTTGCAGTCTATACTCTCATATTTATCAACTTTATAAGCCAATATAATCGAATAATTATCTACCTTGAGTACGTTCCAACCGTGCACATTAGAAGCTGAACATACATGTAGAATGCTAATATCTTGTTTCCATTCAAGCACATTTTAGAACAATCGAGAAACCCATGCTGAATCTAGTCAATATCAATCAACGCTTATCACACGTGAACCATGATATCAATCAATGCTTATCACATGTGAACCATGATCACCAATCACCCAGATATCCCCCATCGATTTAACCCCCATTGTTTTCCATTAAACCGTTCAGTGCCAAGTCCGATTTTTGTATCAAACCATATTTCCTTGATCATTTTTCAAACTTATTGATTATAATAATGTGATACATGTACATTGATGGAAAGAGCTCAAAGAGCTCAAAGAGCTCTTTTCATCAATGTGTCACATTATTATAATCAATAAATTCGAAAAATGATCAAGGAAATATGGGTTGATACAAAAATCAGACTTGGCACTGAAAGGGTTAACACCCTTATCTCCAAATAATGTTATTTATATGTTTGTTATATCACTTTGTAACCTTTACCCACTGAGGGCCTTTATTGGTAAATAAATATATTCTATTCTATTCTGTATGACTGTCTGCTTGTCTGCATGTCTGTCCATCTGTTGTCCAGAGGATAACTTGAATAATATTATACAGAATTTGATTGGTACATGTACAAATGTATGTGTCCTTCATATGATAAAGTCCCGATCAAGTTCAAATTTGGACACGGTCTGAGACCGACCATTTATGGTGGAGTTATGCCCCTTTTTGACTTAGAATTTGCTCTTTATTTTGTTCTGATGATGACTAAAGTTAGTATTATCCAATAGCTTTAAAATTTAATAAGTGGATTAATCACATGAAAATACAGGTAGAGCTCAAATTTGGGTTCGTTTCGACCATTTCTCATGGAGTTTAGCCTCTTTTTCAACTTAGAATTTGCCAATTATTATCCTGGTATCAAGTAAAATATGTTAACAACATAATATATATCTTTATTGTCCTCCATTCACGGAGAGATATATACAGACAATTGAGGTTCACAAAGTTTTAACGTACATGTACATGTACATGTATATACAAAGCATGTAGTTCACAATTATGAAAGCAATGAGAACAAAAAGACAAACAAACTCCAATGTTGTATAATTATATATTGCAACAACATAGTTACAATGTCCTTAGACCCGTTGTTGGGCTTGCACTCGACCCACATACCCACATATCAACGAACACCATGTATTCCTAGAGAAATACATCTACGTTCAACGAATCGACGGTGGCCCTCGATTCACAACACATAGAATGTATGTGAACCAATAACCAACGTCATTGTTATATCAAAATCAATCAATGATCGTGGGCCAACTCAGCATAACAGTATATACACACATGATGATATGAACATAAATACTTGTTTACATATGTAAGTAATGTTCTGTCCTCTACATGTACCCGACTAATGTGTTGAATGTCTGCCACAAGCGTTCTGATGCTTTAACAAAGAAACGAATGAACTGGTTGTGTTTTTCAACATAAGCCAGAGAACCTGGTGACGGACAACCAAAGGACGTGGCAACAGTTGAAAGCAAAGTTTGATTCAATTATTGTGTTCAGAATCAAATTTTTCATTTCTAAAAAAGCCACCGGTCAAATAAGGACTTTCTGGGGAACTTGGTGCCTATCAGCCTTTTTTGAGCAGCACAAATCAATAATGATGTAAATTAAACCAAGATTGATGTAAATTAAACATATAAACCTATACTGATGTAAATTAAACAAATAATGATGTAAATTAAATCATTAATCATGTAAATGAGAACAATAATCATGTAAATTAAACCAATAACATGTAAATTAAACCAGTAATTATATAAATGAGAGCAATAATCATGTAAATTAAACCAGTATTAATGATGTAAATTAAATCATTAATCATGTAAATGACAACAATGAGAATGTAAATTAAACCAGTATTAATGATGTAAATTAAATCATTAATCATGTAAATGAGAACAATGGGCATGTAAATTAAACCAATAATGATGTAAATTAAATCATTAATCATGTAAATGAGAACAATAATCATGTAAATTAAACCAATAACATGTAAATTAAACCAGTAATGATATAAATGAGAGCAATAATCATGTAAATGAAACCAGTAATGATGTGAATTAATTCAGTAATCATGTAAATGAGAACAATGAGCATGTAAATTAAACCAGTAATGATTTAAATTAAATCATTAATCATGTAAATGAGAATAATGGGCATGTAAATTAAACCAGTAATCATGTAAATTAAATCAGTAATCATGTAAATGAGAATAATTGGCATGTAAATTAAACCAATAATGATGTATATTAAACCAATAATGATGTAAATTAGTTACTGTAATTGTTACTAAGCTCCACTAATATTCATGTCGATATTCTTCAGATTTCATGGACATCTGTGACGGGACGAAACAGAGGTCCCTAACGGAACAGCGGATGTGGATTGTCTCAGCTAATGAGAAAACGCCGAAAATTTGCCTAAGAAAATTCATAACAACAGAACCTGGAATCTGCGTCAATATCCTCACTATCAGGGGGCGTCCTGATGTCGGGAAGGCATGGGAGGCACCATCATGCCCATTTGATCTCTCCATATTGCATAAGAGTGTGGTAAGCATGTCCGGAAGGCATGGGAGGCACCATCATGCCCATTTGATCTGTCCATATTGCATAAGAGTGTGGTAAGCATGTCCGGAAGGCATGGGAGACACCATCATGCCCATTTGATCTGTCCATATTGCATAAGAGTGTGATAAGCTTAGCTTCATCATCGGGGTGATGATCTGTATGTTTTTCATGGCCAATCCTGAGTTGAGTGTGGCTGTCATTTGCATAATGAGCTTCACAGAGGGTGAATTTAGTGATGCTATCCCGCATGGCAGGCTAACATCACTAAATTCACCCTCTGGGAACCTCACTCTGCATAGCCTCATCTGCTATTGGAGACATAAACTCCTGCCAATTTGGATATATAGAGAAACTAATCTAAAAAGAAATAGAATCTATGTGAAGTAGTTCTATAGAAATTTGATAATAAAGAAACTTTCCAGAGAAGATGAGGCCTAAGCAGAATGAGGTACCCATATGGTGAATTTAGTGATGTTAGCCCACTATGTGGGATAGCGTCACTAAATTCACCCTCTGGGGACCTCATTCTGTAAATGACAGGCACCTTATGCTCAGGGTTCATGCTAGCCACTTCTGAATTTTTTGGGAATTTTTTCCGAAACTTTAGCCAAATTAAAATACCAAAATATGGGATCATGAAGAAACAAGAAAAATGCCCAAAAATATAAAGAAACACAAACAAAAATATAAAGAAACACGCACAAAAATAGAAAGAAACATGCACAAAAATATAAAGAAACATGCACAAAAATATAAAGAAACACTCACAAAAATATAAAGAAACACGCACAAAAATATAAAGAAACATGCACAAAAATATAAAGAAACACGCACAAAAATATAAAGAAACATGCACAAAAATATAAAGAAACACTCACAAAAATATAAAGAAACACGCACAAAAATATAAAGAAACACGCACTAAAAAAATATAAAGAAACACGCACAAAAATATAAAGAAACACGCCCAAAAATATAAAGAAACACACACAAAAATATAAAGAAACACAAACAAAAATATAAAGAAACACGCACAAAACTATAAAGAAACACGCACAAAAATATAAAGAAACACAGACAAAAATATAAAGAAACACAAACAAAAATATAAAATAAACACGCACAAAAATATAAAGAAACACAAACAAAAATATAAAGAAACACGCACAAAAATATAAAGAAACACAGACAAAAATATAAAGAAACATTCACAAAAATAGAAAGAACCACAAACAAAAATATAAAGAAACACAGACAAAAATATAAAGACACACTCACAAAAATATAAAGAAACGCGCACAAAATTATAAAGAAACAATCACAAAAATATAAAGAAACACAAACAAAAATATAAAGAAACACGCACAAAAATATAAAGAAACATGCACAAAAATATAAAGAAACACAAACAAAAATATAAAATAAACACAGACAAAAATATAAAGAAACACGCACAAAAATATAAAGAAACAGACAAAAATATAAAGAATATATTCACAAAAATAGAAAGAACCACAAACAAAAATATAAAGAAACACAGACAAAAATATAAAGAAACATTCACAAAAATATAAAGAAACACAAACAAAAATATAAAGAAACACGAAAAAAAATATAAAGAAACATGCAACACACAGGTATGATTCGATTCGATTTCGTCAATTCGATTTCGTCGATTCGATCAAAATCTCCAACTCACAATACCCTAGTTCTAGAAGCTATTCATAATTGTTTTGATAAAAGCATGTGTGACTTTTACACACATGGGGAGTAAATGCTGATTTTCCAAGAGATCTGATGATTAGGGTTGGGCGGTATTGACGTTTTAAAAAAACGCGATTTGTCCAATATAACACCTCGATATATGGTTTTATTGAATATTATTTGACTATTGAAAAATACCACGTAAAATCAAATGTTAAATGAGAAACATAACACTCTGGGTTTTCGTTATAAGCGATGTAAAATTGTACACACTATCGTCAGGCAGTAAATGCGCCCATTCTATAAAGTTCCTGCCTTCTGGAATACGCAACAACATTGAGTGAATTACAGACTCAAGTTATCCTGATTACTCCATTGTTTACATATCAGCACGCAATGCACATTCCCGTTACATCATAGCTAAGCACATGCTCATAGGTTGATAGAGGACCCAGTAGAATTGGGCCAAGATGGTTCATTCTGGGCTGTCTGCAGTTTATCACACACAATGAATTACGGAACATTTTTAATTAACTTTGAACACGGGAAAAATAATTATAATTAATCATTGAACAATATTGCAAATCGTGAGTTTCTTATCCATATTCTTGGCAAGGAACACTAATATGTCAACTCTAGACGGATTGAGACATGTTAGTTTCCTGAGTCAAGTTTTAAGATATAATTGAATGACAAATACCGCCGAGTCGTGAGGCGGAAAGTTTGGACGAAGTATCGCGCGTGATGTTACACCGCTACCAAGTTGGATTCGGAAGAAGATACTCCATCGCTCCACTTCAGCCCAAAATACAACCGTTGCACCATTGGTTACAATAAAAGACAATGGAGACTTGGGAGCAACCGATAAAGGCTGCTTTCAATCAGCGGTCTGCTAAAATATTCAACTCAGTATTGGATTGTAATTTGAAACTGTCTTTTAAGGTGATAAAATTGCAGTTGCGATATATTGAATTTTTATTTTACACACGGTTTCAATACGGTTTTTCTTTTTCAAACCGACTATAGTCAATATATTGACTACTGATGATGATTTAAGAGGTTACCATGGAGATCTAATGATAATTTGAGAGGTTACCATGGATATCTGATGATGATTTAAGAGGTTACCATGGAGATCTAATGATAATTTGAGAGGTTACCATGAATATCTGATGATAATTTAAGAGGTCACCATGGAGATCTGATGATAATTTGAGAGGTTACCATGGAGATCTGATGATAATTTGAGAGGTTACCATGGAGATCTGAATCATCTGATGATAATTTGAGAGGTTACCATGTAGATATGATGATAATTTGAGAGTTTACCAAGGAGATCTGATGATAATTTGAGAGGTTACCATGGAGATCTGATGATAATTTGAGAGGTTACCATGGAGATCTGATGATAATTTGAGAGGTTACCATGGAGATCTGATGATAACAAGAGAGGTGATTGCTGACTATAATTTTTAAAGTCTTTAAAATTTTTGGCCAAATGAAATTTCTTTGGCCATTTCCCCAAAAATGGCAATTTGACAGCCAAAACCCTGTTCATGTCTGACATTTGCAGAATGAGGTCCTCAAGAGGGTGAATTTAGTGACTACCCTGCACAGCAAAATAAATAGATTTCAAAAATCAAAATCTAATAGTTCTGAGCTTTGATGGCTGGGTTCCTTGACTTAAGAAGTTGTTGGCTTTGGTTGAGACTGGGGATCTTTCATAAGTTTTAATTTCTAGTTGAGTCCAACTCAGTGCAATTTTTTATGTAAAAATGAAGTCAGGGCTCTAATTCTCCAGGTCAAGGTCACCATTGTTCACTCAGTGTGTGAAATAAGCATACAGTTATCTAATCAGAAACCTTCTGTTATAATCAGTTCAAAGCATTTGCTGAACAAAACACTGCTAATTAAATTGGTCATTTCCATGTTTTCTGTCTTAACTATACATTTATTATGTCTTAATATACCATGTTTTAATTACTATTATACATCTATTTATTTATATTTTATTTGCTACTTTATTGAATAATGTTTAGTTAATCAATAATGAGTTGTTTGGGCTTCAACAGCTCTCAGTAACGATGGCAATACATTTCGATCTTAGTGCTATTTTCTATAAACCGAAACACCTCTCTAAACCGAACAGAAGGGCCGGTCTGAACACCTCTCTAAACCGAACAGAAGGGCCGGTCTGAACACCTCTCTAAACCGAACAGAAGGGCCGGTCTGAACACCTCTCTAAACTGAACAGAAGGGCCGGTCTGAACACTTCTCTAAACCGAACAGAAGAGCCGGTCTGAACACCTCTCTAAACTGAACAGAAGGGCCGGTCTGAACACCTCTCTAAACCGAACAGAAGGGCTGGTCTAAACACCTCTCTAAACTGAACAGAAGGGCCGGTCTGAACACCTCTCTAAACCGAACAGAAGGGCCGGTCTGAACACCTCTCTAAACTGAACAGAAGGGTCGGTCTGAACACCTCTCTAAACCGAACAGAAGGGCCGGTCTGAACACCTCTCTAAACTGAACAGAAGGGCCGGTCTGAACACCTCTCTAAACCGAACAGAAGGGCCGGTCTGAACACCTCTCTAAACTGAACAGAAGGGCCGGTCTGAACACCTCTCTAAACCGAACAGAAGGGCCGGTCTGAACACCTCTCTAAACTGAACAGAAGGGCCGGTCTGAACACTTCTCTAAACCGAACAGAAGAGCCGGTCTGAACACCTCTCTAAACTGAACAGAAGGGCCGGTCTGAACACCTCTCTAAACCGAACAGAAGGGCCGGTCTGAACACCTCTCTAAACTGAACAGAAGGGCCGGTCTGAACACCTCTCTAAACCGAACAGAAGGGCTGGTCTAAACACCTCTCTAAACTGAACAGAAGGGCCGGTCTGAACACCTCTCTAAACTGAACAGAAGGGCCGGTCTGAACACCTCTCTAAACCGAACAGAAGGGCCGGTCTGAACACCTCTCTAAACCGAACAGAAGGGCCGGTCTGAACACCTCTCTAAACCGAACAGAAGGGCCGGTCTGAACACCTCTCTAAACCGAACAGAAGGGCCGGTCTGAACACCTCTCTAAACTGAACAGTAGGGCCGGTCTGAACACCTCTCTAAACCGAACAGAAGGGCCGGTCTGAACACCTCTCTAAACTGAACAGAAGGGCCGGTCTGAACACCTCTCTAAACCGAACAGAAGGGCCGGTCTGAACACCTCTCTAAACTGAACAGAAGGGCCGGTCTGAACACCTCTCTAAACTGAACAGAAGGGCCGGTCTGAACACCTCTCTAAACCGAACAGAAGGGCCGGTCTGAACACCTCTAAACCGAACAGAAGGGCCGGTCTGAACACCTCTCTAAACTGAACAGAAGGGCCGGTCTGAACACCTCTCTAAACCGAACAGAAGGGCCGGTCTGAACACCTCTCTAAACCGAACAGAAGGGTCGGTCTGAACACCTCTCTAAACCGAACAGAAGGGCCGGTCTGAACACTTCTCTAAACCGAACAGAAGGGCCGGTCTGAACACCTCTCTATACTGAACAGAAGGGCCGGTCTGAACACCTCTCTAAACCGAACAGAAGGGCCGGTCTGAACACCTCTCTAAACCGAACAGAAGGGCCGGTCTGAACACCTCTCTAAACCGAACAGAAGGGCCGGTCTAAATACCTCTCTAAACTGAACAGAAGGGCCGGTCTGAACACCTCTCTAAACTGAACAGAAGGGCCGGTCTGAACACCTCTCTAAACCGAACAGAAGGGCCGGTCTGAACACCTCTCTAAACTGAACAGAAGGGTCGGTCTGAACACCTCTCTAAACCGAACAGAAGGGCCGGTCTGAACACCTCTCTAAACTGAACAGAAGGGCCGGTCTGAACACTTCTCTAAACCGAACAGAAGAGCCGGTCTGAACACCTCTCTAAACTGAACAGAAGGGCCGGTCTGAACACCTCTCTAAACCGAACAGAAGGGCCGGTCTGAACACCTCTCTAAACCGAACAGAAGGGCCGTTCTGAACACCTCTCTAAACTGAACAGAAGGGCCGGTCTGAACACCTCTCTAAACCGAACAGAAGGGCCGGTCTGAACACCTCTCTAAACTGAACAGAAGGGCCGGTCTGAACACCTCTCTAAACTGAACAGAAGGGCCGGTCTGAACACCTCTCTAAACTGAACAGAAGGGCCGGTCTGAACACCGCTCTAAACTGAACACCTCTCTAAACTGAACAGAAGGGCCGGTCTGAACACCTCTCTAAACTGAACAGAAGCGCCGGTCTGAACACCTCTCTAAACTGAACAGAAGGGTCGGTCTGAACACCTCTCTAAACCGAACAGAAGGGCCGGTCTGAACACCTCTCTAAACTGAACAGAAGGGCCGGTCTGAACACCTCTCTAAACTGAACAGAAGGGCCGGTCTGAACACCTCTCTAAACTGAACAGAAGGGCCGGTCTGAACACCTCTCTAAACTGAACAGAAGCGCCGGTCTGAACACCTCTCTAAACTGAACAGAAGGGCCGGTCTGAACACCTCTCTAAACTGAACAGAAGGGCCGGTCTGAACACCTCTCTAAACCGAACAGAAGGGCCGGTCTGAACACCTCTCTAAACTGAACAGAAGGGCCGGTCTGAACACCTCTCTAAACTGAACAGAAGGGCCGGTCTGAACACCTCTCTAAACTGAACAGAAGGGCCGGTCTGAACACCTCTCTAAACCGAACAGAAGGGCCGGTCTGAACACCTCTAAACCGAACAGAAGGGCCGGTCTGAACACCTCTCTAAACTGAACAGAAGGGCCGGTCTGAACACCTCTCTAAACTGAACAGAAGGGCCGGTCTGAACACCTCTCTAAACTGAACAGAAGGGCCGGTCTGAACACCTCTCTAAACTGAACAGAAGGGCCGGTCTGAACTCCTCTCTAAACCGAACAGAAGGGCCGGTCTGAACACCTCTCTAAACTGAACAGAAGGGCCGGTCTGAACACCTCTCTAAACTGAACAGAAGCGCCGGTCTGAACACCTCTCTAAACTGAACAGAAGGGCCGGTCTGAACACCTCTAAACCGAACAGAAGGGCCGGTCTGAACACCTCTCTAAACTGAACAGAAGGGCCGGTCTGAACACCTCTCTAAACTGAACAGAAGCGCCGGTCTGAACACCTCTCTAAACTGAACAGAAGGGCCGGTCTGAACACCTCTCTAAACCGAACAGAAGGGCCGGTCTGAACACCTCTCTAAACTGAACAGAAGGGCCGGTCTGAACAACTCTCTAAACTGAACAGAAGGGCCGGTCTGAACACCTCTCTAAACTGAACAGAATGGCTGGTCCAATGGGTGTTCAGTTTGGAGAGGTTTTACTGCATTTCAAGGCTTGAATAATTTGAACCGTGAAACTGATGGACTACCAGTATATCAATGATCCTTATATATACCTTGTTTCATGTATCATCTCTTCTGAGTGCTGAGTCGTATTTGGCATCTAATTCCATTTCTATGTTAGACACTACACCATAAGTTAAAACCATAATTTAAAATTTTTATTATGACAGGCATTATTATATACACTATTAATCACACATCTTCATTACCTACTTCATTATACCCCCCCCCCCCCCCCCCCCCCCCCCCCCCCCCCCCGCAACGAAGTTAGGGGGGTATACTGGAGTCAGCTTGTCCGTCCGTCCGTCCGTGGACACAAATTTGTCCGGAGTTTTTCTCAGCTGTTTTTGATCAATTTCCGTGAAACTTGGCACAGGCATCAACCACCATGGGAACCTGTGCACCTGCGATTATGACGTCTGTCAGACTTTTTTTGTTGGAGTTATTCCCCCTTTTTTGACTTAGAAATTTTTTGCAACATGTATAATTTTGTCCGAGCTTTTATTCCTACATTTCTAGGTCAATTTTTTTTAACTTGGCACAGACATTTAGTACCATGGGAACCTGTGCACCTGCGATTATGATGTCTGTCTGGCATTTTTTGGTGGAGTTATTCCCCTTTTTTGACTTAGACATTTTTTTGCAACATGCATAATTTTGTCCGAGCTTTTATTTCTACATTATTAGGTCAATGTTTTTTAATCTTGGCACTGATATTTAGTACCATGAGAACCTGTGCACCTGCGATTATGATGTCTGTCCGACTTTTTTTGTGGAGTTATTCCCCTTTTTTTACTTAGAAATTTTTGCAAAATGCATAATTTTGTCCGAGCTTTTATTCCTACATTTTTCGGTCAATAGGTTTAAGATTAGGGTTAGGTTTGTGCACCTGCAATGGGAACTGTTATTTTATTATTTTAACTAAATGTTTACTGACATGTGAAACATCTTAGTATTTTAAAAACACGGGGGGTATCCTTAGTCCCATTGGGACAGTCACACCTCTAGTTATCTTCTGCCTGCTATCACACTTCCACCTTTCTCGTCCCTGCACTAGCATAACTACAGTAATGCTCTAATTAATCGACTCCTTAACTACAGCAGAATTATGGGTAACTTTTCAGGATTTAGTCGGAAATATGGCTTGTTGCCATTCATCGGAAAGCTCTCGGCGAGAGCTTTCCAATGAATGGCAACAAGCCATATTTCCGACTAAATCCTGAAAAGTTACCCATAATTCTGCTGTAGTTAAGGAGTCGATTAATTAGAGCATTACTGTAACTTCCCAACATTTAAAAGAAAATACAGAAAAATATTCAAATTCCCGTCTCTTTACCCTGCAACTGTCTGAATTGAAACTCAGGTAACATTTCTAGAGGAAAGTATTTTTAGAAAAGCCATAGGCTTATGGCTGTTATCCAATCCTCATTTGAACTATTGTTTTTGCTATATGTATAATTGTCAATGTGATTTTCTGTTCTTCCTTTCAAATAAATACAGTGATGCCCTAAGTAATTGACTCTTCAACCACAGCAGAATTATGGGTAACTTTTCAGGATTTAGTCGGAAATATGGCATGTTGCCATTCATCGGAAAGCTCTCACTGAGAGCTTTCCAATGAATGGCAACAAGACATATTTCCGACTAAATCCTGAAAAGTTACCCATAATTCTCTTGTGGTTAAGGAGTCGATTACTTAGGGCATTACTGTATTGTTTACACTAACTATTGGATTCAATAATATTCTATTCCAGGTTCAAGATATTTACTCCTGTGATCCGCCATGGATCGACGGTGGAGTTGATTGGTCCCGCTGTTATAACCATAATATATCCATAGAGATAAACAAACATGTGTTGAAAACTACAGAGAACTTCTATCTTAGAATAACTGTTGCTTCTATACGACATAAACAGCACGGAGATAAACAGAACGGCAGCACAATAACTGCTACTTCTACTACAACAACCACAACGCCAAAATCATGTAAGTTCAGCAATGAGTATGAGGCCAAATATAAAAACATAACGCGTTCTCGGGCACCTCTCTCATCACTAAAAAATATTTGATCAAAATTCACATAAACGCAGTGTTCATGCTGGGTGGAAAACTATTTTGGCCAAATGAATTTTTTTTTTGCCAAATTATAAAAACTTTGGCCAAATTAATTTTGGTCAAATTAAAAACGGTTGGACCAAATCCTCATTTTCTGTTTTAATTTATTTGTTATCAGGATAAAACCATGATTTAAACAACATGAAAACAACTTTAAGAACCTAATCTATCTACTATATAATTTGAGACTTCCGTATATGTGTGTGTATATATGTGGGTACTTCATAGAATCGAAAACGCGTGGACAGATTGAGCTCAAATTTCGTATATAAGTGTAAAATCCCACGGACACCGTCGGGGTCGCATTTTGGAGAAGCTCAGAGCACCTCTTCTCCCTTCCCAATCATCAAAATCACCGCAAACGCCACTTCGGGGGTTAAGGCATCAACGATCTTTATATTGACCTTATTCGGAGGTGTTAAGGGTTAACTCTCTTTATTGCAATGGACGTAGCTAAACGACTGACCCCATGCGTCCGAAATACGGATGCGCGACGAAATGCAATTATCTTGATTAAAAAGGCAGAATTGATCTAAGCAGCGTTTGTTTACAATTCAACGCAACGCTATCGCTCGAAATATTATGCAGACAGATTTCACGACGGGATTAATTGACTGTCCGCTCTTTTCGGGGAGACGGGTACCATGAATTAACTCATTGAAAAACAAAGAATGCGTTGTCTGTCGTTCCTAGGAAGGGGGGATTTCATCGGGTCAATTAGATTAAATAAATAGGTCAATTAGAATAAAAATTAAATAAATATTAACAAATTCAAAAAAACATCAATTAAAATTAAAAAACATTAAATTAATATTAAAAAATAAAAAAATAAAAATTGAAAAAAATTGAAAAAAAATATAAATAAAAATAAATAAATAAAAAAAATGTCATGTTTCTGACCAACCACACCAGTGGCGGGCTATCCTGCTAGTCTATCTCATATATATTTTGAAGACCTCTGTTTGTATGTCTGTATGTTTGTCTGTATGTCATTTATACAAATCTACGATTCTCGACCGATCGGGACGAAACTTGGTACGTGTGTGTAGTTTGACCAGGCGGTCGACGTTGTCGTATTGGCGAGCCCGTGCGGCGCCCGCTTCGCGCATGCGCAGACCAGATCTTTGAAACGGGTGGAGCTATCGACTTGAAATTTGCTATGTGAATGTATCTTGCCCCGGATGCGAATTTTATCGGGTCGCCGAGCCCGTGCGACGCCAGCTTCGCGCATGCGCAGACGAGATCTCGGAAACAGGTGGAGCTATCGACTTGAAATTTGGTATGTGAATGTATCTTGGCCCGGATACGAATTTTATCGGGTCGCCGAGCCCGTGCGACGCCAGCTTCGCGTCTTACTTGAAATTTGGTTTTTGAATAGCCCGGCCAACGTCGGGCTGGGTAGAGCTATCGACTTGAAATTTGGTTTTTGAATAGCCCGGACAACGTCGGGCTCATCGGCTAGTCTATCTATACTATATATTTTGAGACTTTCGTATATATATGTGTATATATGTACTTCATAGAATCCAAAAGGCGTGTAAAGATTGAGCTCAAACTTCCTATGTAAGTGTCAAATCCCACCGACACGACCGTGGTCGCGGTTTAGAGAAGCTCAGAGCACCCGTTCTCCAATCTCAAATCACCGCAAAGGCACGGCGTGGGTTAATCAAGTGATTATTTAATGAGCGTTTGTTTTTGACGCATCTCTATAAAGAGCGTCTGTTTGCCATTCAACGTTATTTGCATCTGCAGAGAGATATACGGAACATACATTAAATTTAAAAAAACATTTGTTTCTGACCAACCCTGCGAGCACGGATGGCGCGCTTTGTTTTTACAGTATATAGTTATATACCGAAATCATCCCAGATAATCACGAATATAGCATCAGATTTCTCCCCAGATATACCGTTATAAAGCTACTGGAATCTGCCAATCTACGGGAAATTCCAGGGAATGCCGATTGAGCTCAAACTTGCTACCCACGGGAAGTGTCATATATATGAGTGTGTCCTTTATAGACTCGAACCGATTGAGCTCAAACTTGCTAAATAAGAAAATAGCCCCCAAGCCGTAAATATCAACAACAACGATATTACTAAATACACGTTTTCGGCAATGTGAGAGTTTTCGGGGAGCCATGATGCCAACAACAATGACCCGAAGCCCTGAATGCCAACAACAACCACATCGCGATCCAAGAGGAGTAACTCTACATTTTTTTATATCTGTATATGTATATCTTTATATCCATATTCACTTTAAACTGCTAAACCCGTTGAGCCAAAACTTGCTAATACCTCGCAAAATATAGAATTTACATTTTCTGATGTATACATTTTTTGTTACGGCTGAAAATCTTAGTCTATTTCCGAAACATTCAGATTTTAAAGTCTAAACTTACACACCACAATTCCTGCTAACTGACGCAGCTATATGCCAGTGCCCCAAACCGTGAACGCCAACGACATTGTTGGCGAGAAAATAGCCCCCAAGCCGTAAATATCAACAACAACGACATTGTTGGCGAGAAAATAATTAGTTAAAATTATTAAATACACGTTTTCGGCAATGTGAGATTGTTTCTGGGAGCTGTGATGCCAACATCAACGACCCGAAGCCCTGAATGCCAACAACGACGACATCATCGGATCAGGTTTTTTAAGTGCAATCCTATTTTCCCTTTTCGTCAATGTGAGATTTTTCGGGGAGCCGTGATGCCAACAACAACGACCCGAAGCCCTGAATGCCAACAACAACCACATCGCGATCCAAGAGGAGTAACTCTACATTTTTTTATATCTGTATATGTATATTTTTATATCCATATTCACTTCAAACTGCTAAACCCGTTGAGCCAAAACTTGCTAACACCTCGCAAAATATAGCATTTACATTTTCTGATGTATACATTTTTTGTTACGGCTGAAAATCTTAGTCTATTTCCGAAACATTAAGATTTTAAAGTCTAAACTTACACACCACAATTCGTGCTAACTGACGCAGCTATATGCCAGTGCCCCAAACCGTGAACGCCAACGACATTGTTGGCGCGAAAATAGCCCCCAAGCCGTAAATATCAACAACAACGACATTGTTGGCGAGAAAATAATTAGTTAAAATTATTAAATACACGTTTTCGGCAATGTGAGATTTTTCGGGGAGCCGTGATGCCAACTACAACGACCCGAAGCCCTGAATGCCAACAACAACGACATCATCGGGTCAGTTTTTTAAGTGCAATCCTATTTTCCCTTTTCGTCAATGTGAGATTTTTCGG
This sequence comes from Siphonodentalium dalli, assembly GCA_032622095.1. Lineage (NCBI taxonomy): Eukaryota > Metazoa > Mollusca > Scaphopoda > Gadilida > Siphonodentaliidae > Siphonodentalium > Siphonodentalium dalli. The sequence continues at coordinate 203,593,396 of CP136069.1, forward strand.
GGAGCCGTGATGCCAACAACAACGACCCGAAGCCCTGAATGCCAACAACAACCACATCATCGGGTCAGTTTTTTAAGTGAATCCAAGGCACTGCGATACGTCCCGAATCTGACGGGACTTCCACTGCCCAAAACCGTGAATGCCAACGACATTGTTGGCGAGAAAAATAGCCCCCAAGCCATAAATATCAACAACAACGACATTATTGGCGAGAAAATAATTAGTTAAAATTACTAAATACACGCAATCCTATTTTCCCTATACGGCAATGTGAGATTTTTCGGGTAGCCCCGAGCCGTGATGCCAACAACAACGACACGAAGCCCTGAATGCCAACAACAACGACATCATCGGGTCAGTTTTTTCCGCCCGATGTACCTTAAATAATACCTCTTTTAGGGAGGGTACAATAATTTCTCTTAAAAAGGCACGATTAACTCATTGAAAAGCGAAAAAAACTGTCATGTTTCTGACCAACGCCGCCAGTGGCGGGCTAACCTGCTAGTACTATATATTTTTAGACTTCCGTATATATATATGTATGTGTGTGTGTGTGGGTACTTTATAGAATCGAAAACAACTGGTTGGATCGAGCTCAAACTTCGTATATAAGGGTAAAATCCCACGGGGATCGTCCACGTAGCATTTTGGACAAGCTCTGAGCACTGAGTCTCCACTCCCAATCATCAAAATCACCGCAAACGCCACTTCGGGGGTTAAGGCATCAACGATCTTTATATTGACCATATACGGAGTTGTTAATGACGAACGCTCTTTATTGCAATCGACATAGCTAAACGACTACCCCCAAGCAAACTTCGTATATAAGGGTAAAAACCCATGGGTATCGTCCAAGTCGCATTTTGGACAAGTTCAGAGCACCGCTTCTCCCTTCCCAATCATCAAAATCACCGCGAACGACACTTCGGGGGTTAAGGCATCAACGATCTTTATATTGACCGTATTTGGAGTCGTTAACCGACAAATGCTCTTTATTGCCATCGACGTTGCTAAACGGTTAACCATGCGTACGAAACTACGGACGCAAAACGTGAAATGCATTTATCTCGATTAAAAAGGCAGAAATTAACGTGTTGTGTTATGTCTGTCGTTCCTAGGAACGTGGGAAATTTTCAATCATACCTCTTTTAGGGACGGGTACTGCGTGTTGTGTGAAAAAAAAAAATGCGTGTTGTGTGATTCTTATGTCTGTCGTTCCTAGGCACGGGGGAAATTTTCATCGGGTCACTTTTTCTGCCCGATGTACCTTAAATCATACCTCTTTCAGGGACGAGTACTGCGTGTTTAGTGATTCTTATGTCTTCTTCACCGTAATCGGGTAAAATAAGGTCTAATCGGGTAAAATATTGAAAAACCAAAAATTAAATTAAAAAAATTTAAAAATCCAGTAAATTAAAAATGCACGGGTAAAATATTGAAAAACCAAAAATTAAATTCAAAAATCCAGTAAATTAAAAATGCACAATTAACTCATGTTATAAACAAAAAATTAATATTAACTATTAACTCATTGAAAAAAAAAAATTAAATTAAAAAATTAATTAACAAAATTAATTTAAAAAATTAAAAATTGTCATGTTTCTGACGAACGCGCCAGTGGCGGGCTAACCTGCTAGTCTATATAGATATTTTTAGACTTCCGTATATATATATGTGTATATATGCGTGTGGGTACTTCATAGAATCGAAAACGGCTGCGCGGATCGAGGTCAAATTTCGTATATAATGGTAAAAACCCACGGGGATCGTCCACGTCGCATTTTGGACAAGCTCTGAGCACTCATTCTCCACTCCCAATCATCGCGAACGGAACTTCGGGGGTTAAGGCATCAACGATCTTTATATTGACCGTATTTGGCGTCGTTAACCGACAAATGCTCTTTATTGCCATCGACGTTGCTAAACGGTTAACCATGCGTACGAAACTACGGACGCGAAATGCATTTATCTCGATTAAAAAGGCAGAATTAACGTGTTGTGTTATGTCTGTCGTTCCTAGGAACGTGGCAAATTTTCAATCATACCTCTTTTAGGGACGGGTACTGCGTGTTGTGTGAAAAAAAAAAATGCGTGTTGTGTGATTCTTATGTCTGTCGTTCCTAGGCACGGGGGAAATTTTCATCGGGTCACTTTTTCTGCCCGATGTACCTTAAATCATACCTCTTTTAGGGATGGGTACTGCGTGTTTAGTGATTCTTATGTCTTCTTCACCGTAATCAGGTAAAATAAGGTCTAATTAAAAATGCACAATTAACTCATGTTATAAACAAAAAATTAATATTAACTCATTGAAAAAAAAAATTAAATTAAAAAATTAAATAAAAAATTGTCATGTTTCTCAGTGTAATCGGGTAAAATATTGAAAAACCAAAAATTAATTCAAAAAAATTAATTCAAAAATCCAGTAAATTAAAAATGAACAATTAACTCATGTTATAAAAAAAAATTAATATTAACTATTAACTCATTGAAAAAAAAAAAATTCAAAAATTAATTAAAAAAATAAAAAATTGTCATGTTTCTGACGAACGCCGCCAGTGGCGGGCTAACCTGCTAGTCTATTATATATTTTGGAAGATTTCGATGAAACTTGGTATGTGGGGATATTTTCGGCCGGGGAGTGACCTGGGCCCGTGCGACGTGACCTTGACCTTGAAATCGGGTCATTTCAAGGTCAAGCGTCCGAATATCACGGGATTTCGATGAAACTTGGTATGTGGGGGTACTTTCGGCCGTGGAGTGGCATGGGCCTGTTAATTTGCCCATGCGACGTGACCTTGAAATCAGGTCATTTCAAGGTCAAACGCCCGAATATCACGGGATTTCGATGAAACTTGGTATGTGGGAGTATTTTCGGTCGGGGAGTGGCATAGGCTTATTAATTTGCCCGTACGATGTGATGTTGACCTTGAAATCGGGTCATTTCAAGTTCAATCGCCCGAATATTGCTGGATTTCGATGAAAATTACTGTCTAGGGATACTTTCGTATGGGGAGTCTCATAAGCCTATTCATTTGCCCGTGCGACGTGACCTTGACCTTGAAATCTGGTCAATTCAAGGTCAAATCGCGAATTTTGATGGGATTTCCACGAAAGTTGATACATAGGGTTACTTTTGTCCACTGAGTGTTTTGGACAGGTCGAGTCGTGACCCCGAGCTGACCTCGACCTTCAAAATGATCAATTCAAGGTCAAATCGGGTAAAACCGGATGGATTTCGATGGGTACTTTTGTCTGGGCAGTGTTTTGGACGGGTCAAATCGTGACCCCCACCTGACCTTCACCTTCAAAATGGACAATTCAAGGTGAAAGCCTGGACGAAGTCGGGTCACCTTCTAGTATTATATAAACATAGGAATGTGTTATTTTATAAATCCACTTAACCTAATGCAATTTAGCTCATTGTCGTTCGTCACTGTGTTCGCCAACTAATTAGCTGTTAGTTGTCACCGCTATTTTCGCCAAGATAAAAAAACATGTTGCTTACATTCGTGAGGTGATAACTGTTAATATCTATGTGTTGGATTAGAACCTTTAAGATTTGAAGCCAGGTTGTTATTGTTAATCCCTAGCTAGATGGGAGGCAATTAATAACACATTACATAAATGCATGGCATGCCATTGTTATAGTGCTGTTAGCTGGTACATCCAATTATGGGACAATGCATTAACATATTATATCTTACAGACATAAAGATGACATAACCAGTCCACAGATTAAATCTTTTTGACAAAGTGTTTTAAAGCCAATATTAAATGAAGAGGCTGATTAAATGTTAAAGCTTAACAACAATTTTGGATTTCATGGTGAGATGTTTCTGAAGTACAAAATCCGCGTGTTCAAGACTTGTGAATCGGCAATTTTGTTTTGTTGCGTCATTTCGTCAAGCTATTTAGCGCTTTTGTATTAGATTTCCATCTCCATTTCAGATAAAAAAAGTTTGGCCAAATAAAATTTGTTTTGGCCATTTTCGAAAAAAATTGGCCACTGGCTACCAACAGCGTGAACACTGCATAAACTAGCTAACTAAGGGCCACAAATGTGCCCAAAGTAAGTGGACGTGGCCAGTTTTCAAACTTGATCAAAGACATTATTGAGCAAGTCTCATAATTATACCATATATATTTAAACTATTGCCATGGGTTGGTGTTGTCTGTGTGTGCGTCCGTTCATCATCAATATCCTTCGGTATGCCCTAGAGGTCACTTCCCTCATCTGAGCGTCACCAAACTTCATACGGATCTTCGGGGTGACCTCTAGATTGTAGCTATTGAAGCAAAACTGCCGGCATTGCATGACTAAATCTTTTGGCATACACAATAGACCATATCCCTCATCCAATTGTCACCAATTGTCATGGATCTTCAGGGTGACCATTAGATGGGAGCCATAAAATACATGTATTTCCGAATTTCGTTAAAAATCATGGCTGCCAGCAACCATCTTGGATTGGAGATGGAGATGGGATCTATTGAATTATTTTGAATGATTTTCATGTTAATTTATTTTTGTTTCTGGAGTTTTGTATCGGTTTTATAAGCAATCGCACTCAAGTAGTTTAGCCCTGTGCCAATGCATTCTCTTATATATGCGAGTCGACCATAGGTCACCTCGCATATATAAGAGAATGCATTGGCCTAAAAAAAATCTTTTTTTAACACTTTTTACCATTTTTTCTTACATTCTTTAACAATTTTATAATTTTTAATGTGTTAAGCCAATGCATTCTCTTATATATGCGAGGCGACCTATGGTCGACTCGCATATATAAGAGAATGCATTGGCACAGGGCCCTTCTGTTGGGTAAAGGGTTAACATGTTGTGAGCACCGTGCATAAGGTAGATTACCTAACTGTAATCTTATTATTATAAGTGTGGTACATAATATAATTTTTTTTTTAATTTTGTAATTATGCATGTATCAAGTCCAACGACTGATAACAATTAACATACCTAGACAAGATAATGCCAACATAATATTGCTTTAGTCCCATACAACAATTAGCCCCGTGTTCTTAGCAGATGTAGTGCACAAACGGAATAACAGAAAATGTTAATTTATTTTTGTTTCTGGAGTTTTGTATCGGTTTTATAAGCAATCGCACTCAAGTAGTTTAGCAAACACAAACTTGCCAACTTATTATTATCTACCTTATTGTCTACCTTTAACCCTTTACCCAACAGAAGGGCCCTGTGCCAATGCATTCTCTTATATATGCGAGTCGACCATAGGTCGCCTCGCATATATAAGAGAATGCATTGGTTTAACACATTAAAAATTATAAAATTGTTAAAGAATGTAAGAAAAAATGGTAAAAAGTGTTAAAAAAAGATGTTTTTTTAGGCCAATGCATTCTCTTATATATGCGAGGCGACCTATGGTCGACTCGCATATATAAGAGAATGCATTGGCACAGGGCAAAACTGTAACTATCACAATGTGGTCAAGGAGCCGGTTCCAATGATATCCATATGTGTATGGTTCTATTGAGACAGACCGAAGATATTTTAGGCTGTTGAAGCTTTATTTGGCCGGTTTTGGCCGGTTTGTTGGGTAAAGGGTTAATAACCTAATTAATTAATTATTATTTTGTAGCTGAATCCAGTAGCTCGTCAACAAATGTGCTAATCATTGTTGCAACAATCTTCGCCGTATGTATCATCATAGGCATGTGCTGCTGCTATTGCTACCGTAAACGGCTCAAGGGAGGTAATTCAACAAATCAAGGTAAGGCCGTTTATTTTTCTGCTAGACTGAAAATAGTGTGTCTGTCATTTACAGAATGAGGTCCCCAGAGGGTGAATTTATTGATGCTATTGTGAGGGAAGTATACAACACTGGTTGAGGGTTATTCAGAGAGCCATATATTGCAACATAACTTCATAAGTGACATAAGAGAACTGTCTAGTTGCACACAATAATCACACCTTTTCACATACAATAACACACAATGCATATTATGAGCTGTCACTATGAACTGTTCTAACACTGAACTGAGATCAGCTTAATCAGACAGGACACACCAATACTATTCCCCGACAGCTATCCCATACAGCATGCTAGCATCGCCGAATTCACCCTATGGGGACCTCATTCTGCTTAGGCCTCATCTTCTGGGAAGTAACTATAGTCTCAAATTAACATTGAGTGTCGCATCCAATATGACTTTTCACCACAACCTGGACGAATACAAGAAAAAGTCATACTGTACACAATATTGTATAATGACATTTTTATTATCCATCTGTATGTTTATCAAAATTTTGGGAATAAAACTTTTGTGGTTATTTTTTGTATTTGTCGGCACTTAATTCTCTATAAAAGCCTGTATTTTGATCATCAGAAAGCATGTTTTGGAACAGCAAACACGGAAGTGAAAAAATAACTCAATGTGAAGTGAAACGTAAATCCATCAGTGTTGCGCGCGCATCACAATTTCACCGATTCATTTCGCAAAAGAGTTAATTCGTGACGTCACAGAGTCCCGATAAAACATCATGCACACTTGGGAGTCCAATATGACTTTTTCCCAGATTGTCACGTGGCGGCGTTTGCCCAATCAGAAAAAGTGTTAGTTAAGGGATGGGTAATACTAAATACTCATTGATGAGTAGTTCCCTTAGGAAATGTTTAAATAATAAGTTCAACAAACGACCATGAACATTTCCCACCAATCAACAAACGAACATGAACATTTCCCACCAATCAACAAACGACCATGAACATTTCCATCCAATCAACAAACGACCATGAGCATTTCCATCCAATCAACAAACGACCATGAGCATTTCCATCCAATCAACAAACGACCATGAGCATTTCCCACCAATCAACAAACGACCATGAACATTTCCCACCAATCAACAAACGACCATGAACATTTCCATCCAATCAACAAACGACCATGAACATTTCCCACCAATCAACAAACGACCATGAACATTTCCCACCAATCAACAAACGACCATGAACATTTCCCACCAATCATGTATTAGGCCAAAAAAAAACGTCTCTGTTTCCTGTACCCGGCCTGGCTGAGATTTTCTTGCCGGCCTCAATTATTTTTTTAATTTTCACGAAGTCCATAGTAACCTGTCTGTCTGAGTTAATGGCTATGGTTTTCCCCAATACCAACAGCAGAACTAACCACCAATCGCATACACACCTGACGCATGTGTAGGCCATGTGTGCGATCGCGCATTCTTGATATAAATAAGACAACTCGGTCGGCCATGCTACGCAGTGAATACTGTGGCGTAAATCAAACTCTACCCTGACGAGTCACTATGGAAATCCCCCCGTCTTTTGTGGGCTGTGTATTTTAAAAAGTACAATGTATTAATTATACCAGTAGCTCCTGGTAGCTCCATTAAATTCCTTCGCCTAATTTGGGGCAAAACTTGCCTGAAAGACCATCTGTTCGCGACAAAATTAAACAGTGAAAAGCATGTGCGTTTTTGGCGGGAAAATGACAGTCCGTATTACGTTATCAGTCCTGGAAATTACTTAATATAGCGTCGTCAAAAGCCGAAATCACCATCACCATTGACAAGACGAAATCGTCATCAAAGATTAAAATGCATTGGCATTCTTGAATATTCACACAAACCCGATTTGAACCCACTTTAAATAAACAACTGTCTGTTATGAATGACACAACAACTGGGTCACTGTGTCACCAACCAAACGCATCAGTGGGTCACGTGAATAAACTCTGTGTAACTATTTACGACAAACTCTCTTTGATGTTTTCCGACCAAGTAGCAGATACCACTGATAGAACGCGCACTGTATGCAAGTATTAAACACACATTTCGGATCATCTGATGTGCATACATGTACTGTAAGGTTTATTTGATAACTTGCTGTTAATTACACTGAAAGTTGGCAGGTAATCAATTCTGCTATTTAAAACTTTCCGGGATTGAAACAAAATAAGTCGGAAATAGGTGACTTTAAACCACAATACAATTTAGTGATTTAGTAATATGGACAAGTTGTAACTGAAAAATAATGATCTATGAAGAGAAATAACAGGGGATGAAAATACAATATGTTTTATTGAAATGGCAAGTATTTATTCCATAAAACGATCTCTCTTTCAACACCCAACACCTGGAAAATTGCGTTGGCAGTGATGCATAGATTGGCATAAAATGTGTAACCTCAGGCCCAATCTACACCAGAGATATTCAGGGGAAGATTGGAACAAAACATGTTTATTCCTGCATATCCAAGAACAGTCAGTAACATTGTTCTGGTCACATGTAATTTGTAAATAAAGGTATCAGATGCTACTGTTGCATTGTGGGCTGGTAGCTGCATGGACTACCTGTATGTAAGAGGAATAACTCTAAACCCATGGCCATAGCCTAATGCATTGAATTTTCACACTGGAGCACATAATAGAGCTAGAAAATATCTTTAACACCTAATACATGACATAATAGTCCAGCAAGCTGCATAATATATTACCAGTTAACATGTATAAAAGCATGCCAATTTTTAATACATGTTAAAAGGGTGTACTACACTATTTTATTACTTTCAAATGGCCAATTAAAAAAAAAAAAAAGTGTAAAAAACAATAAAAACGTGCCTGCCTATCTGGAAAAATTTTCCCATGTTATCGGAAACAGACATGTTTTTTTTTTTTGGCCTTATCTGTCATTGGCTTATATTTCCTTAACAAGTTAATTTCCCTCCAAATGAATAATATACCCTTCCAATGTATACTTTTTTAACTGACTGGAAGAATAGAAGTATAGAAAGGGCTAACACAAGACACAAGTCCCTCAAAGAAGATTCACAAAAAAAATGCTCATTAAAGGCCCACTTAATTTTCGACCCCCCCCCCCCCCCCCCCCCAGATCACATTTATATCAAACTAGCAGATTAGCCCGCCACTGGCGGCATTTGTCAGAAACATGACTTTATGAGCGTATATGAGCAAGGACACGGGCGAATGCAAAATTGGACGCGATTTGCAGATTAGCCCGCCATTGGCGAAATTCGACCCATGGATTTGGTCGATCCATTATTTTTTGTTTTTCAAGGTAACCCCATACAGGCACGCCGACAGCATGCTGATGCCCGAAATATCATTTGCGGGTAACCGTGTGAAGGTCAATGTCACGTCCTGAGTTGACCATACATAACAAATTTCACGTTGCTGCTGATGCCCGAAATATCGCCGAAGGTCATTTGCGGATACCCGTTTCAAGTATTCACCGTCCTGTGTTGAGCGCAGCGATTGAGCTAACAAAGCAATCTCGACTCCACATCCCCACCTGGATAATTACTGACCACTCGACACGTCGCAGAATGCGGAGAGTAGATAATTTCCCGAAAGCTTGCAAACAGCTGTATGCGAAAACACAAGGCAATAAAGAGCGTTATTCGGTTAACAAAACCAAATATGGAAAATTAGCTCGCAAACAGCTGTGGGCGAACCCCAAGGCAATAAAGAGCGTTATTCGGTTAACGAAACCAAATATGGAAAATTAAGGAGCGTTATTGCGTTAACCACTCCCTGCCAAGGATGGTAACAGGGGGAAGTGAAAATGGGTGCTCGGTCCTTCTGAAAAGCGGTGCGATGACACTGTCTGTGAATTTTTACCCTTAGATAGGAAGTTTGGGCTCAATCAGTCCAGCCGTTTTCGAGTCTATAAAACATATATATATATATACGGAAGTCTCAAAATATATAGTAGACTAGCAGGTTAGCCCGCCACTGGCGGCAATCGTCAGAAACATGACAATTTTTAATTTTTTAATTTAATTTTTTGTTTTTCAATGAGTTAATTGTGCCTTAGATGGGAAGTTTGGTCTTGATCGGTGCAGCCGTTTTCGATTCTATAAAGTACAAATATATATATACACATATATATTTATATATATACGGAGTTCACAAAATATATAGTAGATATATGTCATTTTATAAATATTTGAAAGAGGAATCACCAAAACATTGTATTATCAACTCATCCGGTGTAATAAACTGTGAACATGTTGTTTTTGTTGAGTTTCTAATGTGTTCTTGTCATCTAGATTGTAGGTAAAGTGTATTATTTTCAATGGAGGGGGAATAACTCTATATCGTAAAGATAGAGTTATTCCTCTTCCATTGAAAATTCATCTTTAGTTTGAATTCTGTTGCATTCTTGGAGCCAAAAACGGGGGTAATCTTTCTATGATTTCAGCTGTTTTCTATTTCTCTATGGACATCTTCTGAGACAAGGTGTTTCAACTGGTGATGAATTAAAGTATTTTAATCATATTTTATGGCATAGATTGTTATTAGAACCGTATATCAAGTCACTATAAAAGAAATAATCGGTGAATCAAAAATTAAGTGGACCTTTAAAAGAACGCTCTTCAAATGTTTATATTATTATTTTTTCATTTCTGAATATCTCCGTTATTTAGTCAATATAGATTTCTTTGAAAACAAAATTCCTTTGTCAAAACTCGTCAGTTACTTCAAAACCTGATGTTACTTCAAAAACTTGCCGTTACACATTTGATGTTAATTCACATACTGTATATTCTATTTCAGGGGTAAATTCGTCTCCACAGATTCGCTATACTCCACAGTCACAAACTAATGAAAACAGATCTGGCGTTATAATGCATCCAACTGTCAGCAACATGGGGCCAGAGAATAATACATTGCTACCACAATAGGGAAATCGCTCACCAATGATGTACCGAAATCACTCGCCGACACCACAGCGAAATCAATCACCGATGACGTCACAGAGTATTGATGCAAATCTTCCCCCATCATACAATAAGGCTATGAGGGCTAGTACCCAGCCATTAGCTCCTCCACCCCCTCTCATAGAGGACAGAGCATTAGGCCCACCCCCCTCTTACCCCACATGATACACTACCTCCACCCTCTCCTATATATTACAGAGATCTAGAATCGACCCCCTCTTACCCCACATGATACACTACCTCCACCCTCTCCTATATATTACAGAGATCTAGAATCAACCCCCTCTTTCCACACATGATACACTACCTCTAGAGATGGGCGGTATTGAAATTTTAAGCTCGGTATCGGTAAATATCCGTCGATTTACCGCGGTATCGGTACGGTAATCGGTATTGCTATTAAATTACAAAACCAGAGCAGGTATTCCAGGTCTGGGTAAATTGCGGTAACTCAAGTTTTTAACTGAACAATGTACATGAAAATATGCCCACTGATTTACTACATTCGCGACAACAGCTAAATGAGGCAACACAATGACCTACACAATTATTCAATTAGGTGATATTCAGACATCTCTTTGATCATTTACACGCAGGCCGTCGCACCGCTTTTGAAAAAAATAAGAGATTGCATCATTGCATGGCTACAATATCTCTACGTGTCAATTTCGTCTCATTTTCGCGAGTGAATAGAATTGTGAGTAGTAATCAGTGATCACAAATCCTAATCAATAGCCGCAACGCCGAAATAAATCTTAGAATTTAATCAATTGATGGATCTGTTCTATTTTTAGAAAGTGAAAGTAGATTTTGATTCACTGTATAAATGAAATCGGACCTTATTTCTGTTTATGCCGCTTGCATTGTCGATGTCTTTGAAGTCGCCAAAGCCACGTGTTATACGGACTGCCACCATCTGAGTCAGTGTGGCATTGACGACGTTACAATGTAGCAATAACTTACAGCACTGCTTCCTTGATACACTGTGTAGTGTGTATCTATTCTAACAACTGCATTGATTGTTAGGCCCGTAACTAGGTCAGCCATCTGTGAGTGTTCATTCATTTTGCTCGCTCAAGGCCTGTCAAACTGATAAAAGGTCACGATCTTTGTGATGGTCTGATGGATTTGTATAATTCTGAGATTAATTTTAATTAAAGTACCGAATCAAAACTGTTTACTGAGAAACTTTACTCAATATGAAGACACACAAGTTGGCAACACATGAATAATTTCAGTACCGAAAATTCGGTATTTTTAGTTTTGATTCGGTACAGTAAATCGGTATTACGCTGATACCGATACCGCACGGTAAATACCGATTACCGCCCATCTCCAACTACCTCCACCCCCTCCTATATGTTACAGAGATCTAGAATCGACCCCCTCTTTCCACACATGATACACTACCTCCACCCCTCCTATATATTACAGAGATCTAGAATCGACCCCCTCTTTCCCCACATGATACACTACCTCCACCCCTCCTATATATTAGAGATCTAGAATCGCCCCCCTCTTTCTCTACATGATACACTACCTCCACCCCCTCCATTTTACCCCACATAATACATGGGAGATTCCATGTCTTCCCAAGGCATTTTATTTTTTATTACTTGGCTTATAGATTTTTATTGGCTCTAAGATAAGGGAGATCAAAGGAATACCAAATGTTTTTTTTTAATTTAACTTGTCAAAAAATAGGCTCGGGAGAAACAAAATATTTGCTGTATAATAATCTCCTAAAATCATCTAAAACAAGCCACGAGATTGCCTTTGGCTATGCTTTGCCCATGTCCTTAAAGCAAGATATGGATAGATGAAAAAATATTGCCAATATCTTGTCCGTTGGCTTTGAATTCAATACCATAAACATCGCCGGGTGGCTTCGGTGTTCCATCGATGTTGTTTTACGAAAACTCTTAATAATTTAATTTATATTGACAAACAGTTTTTGGGGTTGGGAAATCTGTAAACCAAGTAACAAAAAATAAAATGTGCATGCAGAAGAATCGTTGATCAAACAAGTTCATGCAAAACTAAATTCTGTACAAAAACATTGACGTCAGAAAACAGGATATGATATGACTACATGTATATCCATAATATGATGTAATCTGAAGATAAGCTCGAAATCTGAAAGACATAAATACAGTAATCACTGTATAATTATAAATACAGTAATCACTGTATAATTAACCCTTGTACACTAAATGGATTCTCTCTTCAGTTAAAAAGTGTACATCGGAATGATCTATTATTGATTTGGAAGGATGTTAAGGTGATAGAAGCAGACGACAGATAAATAAAAGTACAGAGAGAGTCCTATTTATTGAGGGAAAATTTTAGATAATAAGTTCAACAAACGACTGTCCGTTTGTTGAACTTATTATATGAACATTTCCTATGGGATTACTACTCATCAATGATGTTTTAGTATACATATACATATCATATTTACATTTTTATCTTTATATATTATACCTGATTGTATGCTGAAGAAAACGATAAGTATATATATTTATAGTCACTTAAAGGTACTCAATCCGATTAAGCACCCCTAAGTTATTATTTCTTTGGCTTCGTGGGTAAAAAATATTTGATTCGAGGAACCCACCTTTCAAAGCTCAGAGTGATCAGATATAAATTTTTTAAGTTTGTTAATTTTTGGAGATGTGGTCACTTCCACGCGCTCAAACAGACAAATTGTGGGCGTAATATGGATAACTCTAAAATCAAGTGGTTATTATTGTTAATAGTAACCAAAAATTAACAAACTTCAAAAATCGATATCTGATCACTCTGAGCTTTGAAGAGTGTTTCCTCAACTCAAATCAAATATTTTTACCCCCGACGCCAAAGAAATAGTAATATATGGGGTGCTTAATCGGATTGAGTACCTTTAAATAACATAAATCATTCCAAGATGTAGATAACTAATTTACATCATGTGATGTGCCGAGAATTATACATGAGGTTGTTTCTCTCCAGAATTTTCCTATATTAACATGTATCTCTTATTATCTGTTTGAGATGGTCTGTCTAACCAGCAAGTTTTATATAGATTCCGCAGGGGGGGGGTCGGAAAAAAAATTCAGGCACGTATGGCATTTTTTCCCTTTCGATCATTTTTTGTACCCACCCACCCCCACCGCCAAATTTTTTTCCGTTTTCGGCAGTTTTTTCCGACCATTTTTTGACACCCACCCCCCCTTTTAACACTAAAACAGAGATTTGCGGGGGGAAATTCACTGTAAACAGCTGTATATGAATTTCTGTGCATACTATTTATCATGGATGTTAACATGGACATGTAAATAGGAATGAGTCATTTTGAGGTCATTCGGCCAAAAAAACATGGCTGCCAGCGGCCATCTTGGATTTCAAAATTTGCAACAAAATACAACACGATAACTGCCTGCAGTCAGTTTACAGTTAGAATTACATTATTTCTCTCATTCAAAGTGGTTTTGAAGCCCAACTCATTGCCAAAACACTAAAAAACAAACAGGAATTTTTTGTTTTAGTTGCGGAAAAAATTGCTTGTTGGTGGCTTTGACCACCCACCCACCCCGGCATACGTGCCGGAATTTTTTTTCTCACCCCCCCCCCCCCCCCCCCTGGATTCCGGGGTATAAAATAATAGATATGAATCAAGGACACCTGTCCAGAAAAGCTTCTATCAATTAATATCACATAATTATCACATAATTACTCCGTAAAACCATACCTCACTTGTATTTATCGGCACGCACACGTAAGAGCTTTGTCTAATGATATCAATCAATGTTATTATGATGTTAATTAGAATATAATTATGATATTCGATTTGTATTGGGTTACTTAGTGTTGACTGAGATAAACATGGGTCAGAAATGTGGTTGAACAATTTTGTCAACATGAAAAGGTACATTTACATTTAAAATGGAACAGTTTTTTTTCTTGAAGGTGTATTTACTGTGATAAGGAAATAACTATTAATTTTGTTTAACCCCAGCTGTTTTGAGATCTTTTTCCTTGCTAAAATGTGATTCTGTGATAAAATGGATCTCAAATGAGTCGCAATTCTATACAAAATTTATTAACCTCATCCACTAAATTTGATTCAAGCTTCGCTAAAGATCGGCTTGAATCGAAATTTAGTGCACTCAGTTATCCCTTTCAGTGCCAGGTCCGATTTTTGTATCAACCCATATTTCCTTGATCATTTTTAAAATTTATTGATTATAATAATGTGATACATTGATGGAAAGAGCTCTAAGAGGCCATGAGGAATGAGGTTCCCTGGGGATAACTTTGGTGGCGCTAGCCTACTGTATGGGGTAGCGTCACTAAATTCACCCTCTGGGGACCTCATTCTGCAAGCAAATGTCCGGCACCATATTCTCAGGTCTGGTGGTGGTGTCATAATTAGGTGAGCTATATTTATGTAAAGTTTATTAATTCTTATTTTCCATGTAACCTGGCACATATTGCTGTGTATATACAATTATATTTGCACTCAGGTTGTGGGGCATTAATGCAGGACGTTCGTTCAAATAAAAGGCCCTCTTAATTTTGAGTCACAGATTATTTGTTTTTATAGTGCCTTGATATACAGTTTTAATAACAATCTAGTATTCCCAATTCTACCATAATGATAACAAACTACTAAAGCCATCGTGATGGAAACCTGTTATCCGAACACTCAGCATGGACACAGCTTCTAGTGTCGGAAATACACTCTCAATGAAATTTTACACAGAAAAATTTCTTACTCTACATGTTCCATGTTTAAATAGGAACACATGAATATCATAAGATAAGAACTTTAAACTATTTTGTATAACAGTGACATATCTGTCTACCGGTATGTTAAAATGAGATCAATGAAAATTCTCAAACAAAATAAAATATTTTCCAATTTTGAAAACAGAAATTATCAAACTCACTATATCCCAAATTGAGCAATACCAGACACTTTAATTCAGTTAATTAAAAAATTTGTGTGCTGACCCAACAAAGTTTGGACTAGAAGTGACTACACTCCACTGATTTCCCGCCAAAATCAATTCTCCAATAACTTTTCATTGGCTGCTGCCTTAATGAAAACTCCCCCTACTCATAACATACATTATTCATCAAGCTGTGAATACAATACTTTCGCGCTAATACAAGAAAACGCGCGAAAGTTATCATGCTTTTTGTCAAAAAATCATCTCTCTTTGCCATATAGAAAAAGAAAACAGCTGAAATCATACAAAGATTCCCCTCCTAGAATGCAACTGAATTCAAACTTACACATTTTCATCATTCTGTAATTTGAGAAGTTATAACAATGCCATGCAGATTTCAACAACAAAATAGTCTCATGCAGAATGATGTCCCCAGATGTGCTGGATAGCATCACTAAATTCACCCTCTGTGAACCTCATTCTGCAAATGACAGACACAAATATTTAAAGGCTTGCACTGTGGATGAATGGAAGTAATATCTTATACAGGTTTTCATAGTACTGTAGTTCAAAACCTCAACTGTAGACCTAGGATCAGATTCAAGTTCCCCAGTTAAAGTTGGTGATGTTCACCCATTAGTCACCTCTATTATGCATTTTATCTTCTGCAAGTTATGGGATTATTTTCATTATTAATAAAACTACTCTCCAATAATGAGATTTTGCATGTCAAAAGCATTGTTATGTAAACATTACTGTTACAGTAGAATTAACATAAATGTCCCAATTAGTACAATAAGATACTGAAGTTTAATCAAAACTTGACGGTAAACATTGGAAATAGTCATAAAGCTTTGAAAAATATTCTGAAAATCACGTTTATACTAAAATATTTAACTTAATATAAGATTAGCAATGTTTGTTGTAATAAATCACTGTAACAGTTTTGTTTACATAACAATGGTTTCAATTCTGTTGGAGAACTATTATTATAAGAACAATGTTGATCTATTTATCCATGTTCTTCTTTGTTGTGTTTTTGCTGACTTTTATATTTTGTGCACATTACTAATTGTGAGTGCCTTTGGTCCATTTAAGTCATCATGATATCATCATCATCATCGTCATTTATGGTCATTTTAAGTCTTACAACTTGTTGTCTGTTGATATAAATATTTTTCACAATAATCATGCACGCGTTTTGAGTGTGTATAATGGTATGCAAGTCACTCATCCTAATCATATCTTATAAGTTATACCATAAAAACTTGCATCGAGTCTCTCATCGAAGTGCTCCAACATTTCAGCTTCCACAATAAAGTCTGATGAGGAATTCCACTCATTTACTACTCTGTTGCTGAAATAGTTTTTCGTCAATTCTGTGCGACAGAACTTCACTCGACATTTGTACGTGTATCCCCTTGTTCTCTGGTTGTGAACCCGCTCAAAGAGTTCATCATATTCAATGAATATTCGTTTATGTTACGATATAGAGTTACATATATATATGTACTTTTATATATTTTTTCACTAACATTTTAGTTTGTTATGGGGTATTATGCTAACTAAGATTGGTGCTGCTTTATGTGTGATGTATGTTTTATATATGGATTATTATATATTTTAACATTTATAATATTACCTCATTTTTCACGAAGTTTGCTTCGGCAACACCAATTGTTATGTCTGGTTTAGGAACAATGCTCACAACAAAGTTGTAAAAAAAACATTTAATATAATGCTTAAATATGAAGAAAAAAACTCAAACATGTAGACTTTCTAACTATTTATCACGAACTCTCTCAATAAATGTAAAGCAGCCATTCACACTATGATATTTATATGTGAAGATATATTTATCTGTAACTTCGAACAAAAACAGACGTAATACAAAATTAAATGTCCAAGAAATTGTCAGATAACTGAAATAAGTTGTATTTCACAAATCATGTAAAATTTCACACAATTTGCTATTTTCTGATTATTGGTTGATTTAGAAACTTTTATATATTTTTAGCTCAACTTTACTTTGTAAAGTTTGAGCTATTGCCATGGCTTTGTCATCCGTTGTCGTCCGTGTGTGCATGCGTGATTTGTCAATAATTTCCTTTAGAACGGGCTACAGGTCGTACCTTTGGTCAGATCATTATGAAATTTGTCATAGCTGTTGACATTGACATGTAGATGGAAACGAGTAATTTTTGGGTCGTTCGGCCAAAAAACATGGCCGCCAGCAGCCATCTTGTGTCTTACTCTTTGCATGACTAAATCTTTGGCACAGGCTACAGGTCGTACCTTTGGTCAGATCATTATGAAACTTGTCATAGCTGTTGACATTGACATGTATATGGGAACGAGGCATTTTGGGGTCATTCGGCAAAAAAACATGTCTGCCAGCGGCCATCTTGGATTTTACTCTTTGCATAACTAGAACTTTCCACATTCCTAATCACTCCATTGACTGTAGCACATGAAATTATTCCCTTTCCAAGTTGAGCTACAGTGTCATTGATACTTTCATTTATTATTCCCTCCTGTATCTACTTTTTTTCGGACCAGATGTTCGTAAACCAGACTTTGGTGTCGCCTTTGATAATATTGATGTAATTTATTTTATTATCTGCTTTGATAAATAACTTTAAAATAAAAGTTTGTCTCTATTTTATATATAGTTTTATCTTCATTGTTACTGGGGTGGTTAAACTGACACCGTGTTGGTCAAGTTCGCATGTTTCCATTTATTAGGATACCAGGATCTCATTGATTAGGGAGAATGGCTATTAGCCAAGCTTGACAATTTTTGAGGGAGGTGACTATATAAAAAGACAAGGTTGGCAGTTTTAATATTTTGACAAGCCTTTTATATGCTGGTTTCGCATGAATTGTTGGAATAGAATCAGTTAATTGCTCATATGGCCGATATGGAGATATATTTTCCGAACTTGCTCGGATGTGATCACGTGGCTGTAGGACTTGAAATAGTGTGTCTCATTTGCAGAATGAGGTGAAATAGTGAATTTAGTGACACTACCCCGGGCTACAGGAGGCTAGCATCACTAAATTAACCCTCTGGGGACCTCATACTGCTTAGGCCTCATCTTCTGGGAACTATATATAGTCTCAAATTAACATTATTTTTAGTTACTGTTCCCTTCTGTTCAGTTTCTATACATGGACATGTACATCCCCTAATTTGCTGAAGATAAAAATGCATAATCGAGGTGAATAAGGGGTTAACATCACCAAGTTCAATCTTCATAGCAGTTGAGGCCTCTGCACAATGAGGTTCCCAGAGGGTGAATTTGGTGCTGCGGGATAGTGTCGCTAAATTCACCTTATTCTGCAAATGACAGATACAGTATGTCAAAGCTTGAGTATAAATATATGCCCAACATATACATATACATCTTCCATTTGTTGCCATAACTTTTAACTAATTAGATCAGCCCTGGTATGAAAAACTCTTGAATGTTTTAGCCTGAGGTTAGGTTTGCTGACGAACGCTGGACAGTTAACCCTTTATCCAACAGAAGGGCCCTGTGCCAATGCATTCTCTTATATATGCGAGTCGACCATAGGTCGCCTCGCATATATAAGAGAATGCATTGGCTTAACACATTACAAATTATAAAATTGTTAAAGAATGTAAGAAAAAATGGTAAAAAGTGTTAAAAAAAGATTTTTTTTAGGCCAATGCATTCTCTTATATATGCGAGGCGACCTATGGTCGACTCGCATATATAAGAGAATGCATTGGCACAGGGCATAACTGTAACTATCACAATGTGGTCAAGGAGCCGGTTCCAATGATATCCATATTTGTATGGTTTTATTGAGACAGACCGAAGATATTTTAGGCTGTTGAAGCTTTATTTGGCCGGTTTTGGCCGGTTTGTTGGGTAAAGGGTTAATAGGATGACCAGCAAGTCTGAGTGTGATTTTAGTGACCCTATCCCACATAGTGGGCTAGCATCACCAAGTTATAACAACAATGCCATGCAGATTTCAACAACAAAATATGTGTCTCATGCAGAATGATGTCCCCAGATGTGCTGGGTAGTGTCACCAAATTCAACCTCTGGGGACCTCATTCTGCATGGCCTCATCTGCTATGGGAGACATATTCTCAGATTGATGTTCCCAAATGGTGAATATTGTGATGTACACCCATTGGGAAATATGTCATCTGCTAATTTGGGGATATAGAGAAACTAAACTAAAAAAGAAATAGAATCTAGAGAAATTTGATAATAAAGAAACTGTCCAGAGAAGATGAGGCCTAAGCAGAATAAGGTCGCCAGAGGGTGAATTTGGTGATGGTAGCCTATAAACTGAAATTTTGCGAAAACCCTGAGCCAATGCATTCTCTGATATATGCGAGTCTCCCATACCAGGGAGCCTCGCATATATGCGAGAATACATTGGCCTAACAATATTTACCTTGACCTTTTAAACCAGTGCATTCTCTTATATAGATGCGATAATATAAATAAGATTGTAACACCTTTACAGACCTGTTTTTATTTCAGGAGCTTCTCACCTTTCTAGGGGTTTTTCTCAAGTGTAATGAAGTTTACATTCAGAAAACAATGACGTTATAGTCAGCGACATGCAAACAAGCTGACATAGCGTGCTAGGAAACCCTGGTCCTATGGGATATACTCGCATATCTAAGAGAATGCACTGATACAGGATATTTAATGCTGCACCCGCGCAGCTCCAATCATAAAAGAGTAACTGTGGATGGGGATAAAAATCAAATTACAAATAAACCCACCATATAATAAACCCACTACCATATAATAAACCCACCATATAAATCCACCATATAATAAACCCACCATATAATAAATCCAGTATATAAATCCACCATAAAATAAACCCACCATATAATAAACCCACCATATAATAAACCCACCATATAATAAACCCACCAAATTACAAATAAACCCACCACAGAAACCCACAATATAATAAACCCACCAAATAAACCCACCATATAAACCCACCAAATTACAAATAAACCCACCACATAAACCCACCATATAAACCCACAACATAAACCCACCAAATTACAAATAAACCCACCAAAACATGTGATGCTAGCCAGAGGGTGAATTTGGTTATGCTAGCCCGATATGCGGTATAGTGTCACTAAATTCACCCTCTGGGGACCTCATTCTGCAAATGACAGGCACACTAAATTCAGGCTTGCCTGCAATGGGAATTCCATTGTTTCAGTGGCCTCAAAATACGGTGCTGGACATTTGCAGAATGAGGACCCCCAGAAGGGGAATTTAGTGACGCTACCCATACAGCAGGCTAGCATCACCAAATTCACCCTCTGGGGACCTCATTCTGCAAATGACAGGCACTAAACTTAGACTTGCTGGTCATCCTGTAAACTGAAATTTTGCGAAAACCCTGAGCCAATGCATTCTCTGATATATGCGAGTATCCCATACCAGGGAGCCTCGCATATATGCAAGAATACATTGGCCTAACAATATTTACCTTGACCTTGAGTCTTTTATTTTTTACAGTTATATGGCCCTTTTTCCATAAATATTCACTCTTAATAAAAACAAAAATTCGCTTTTTTTTTGTCATTTTTGGGCATAAATTTATGGGATGCCAAATTGACATTTAATAAATAATTGAGCTTAAGCGCAATAAGGGAAGATCTAATTGCGCTTAAGCGCAATTAGATCTTCAAGCGCAATAAGGGATTCCTTATTGCACTTAAGCACAATTAGGTCTTATTGCGCTTAAGCGCAATTCCTTATTGCGCTTTCCTTATTGCGCTTAAGCCCAATAAGGAACATTCCATAAATAAATAAATAAATTGGGTTAAATGTCAAACATGTTCACTTTAAATTACCACATGTGTTCTGTGTATAGTGTCTCTTGTCACAATTCGTTCGAAAGGACGGAAATGCATAATATACAAACGTCTTAGAACAACAAATAACAGTAAACGAAAATCTAGACTTTGTTCTTATGGCGGCCATTTTGAATTGCCATTTTTGACCAGAAATAATAATTTGTCAACTTGCCAACATTGGTTTTTCAAATCAACATAAAAAATGCCTTTAGAAACAATTCTCAAAAGCTTCTGAAAGAAAAATGCCCGCACCTTCGTTTCTAGAGGCTTTTTTAGATTTTCGAGTCTGACTATTGGACTACTTAGCTATTAATATGGCTCTATCATTTTCTGATGTCTCTTATGCCAATGTGATAAAGAAAGCTATGGTATCTAAATTTAAAAAAATATTTCAAGTTTCAACAATACACATGAGAGACACGCTATTAACAGTAGACTACAACATCTGAGTAAATCACTCTACATATGGTCTGAAGTCATTATAAATTTGATAGGTTTAATACAGATGCCAAGATTCATCATAAACAACACCAACTGATTAGTTGACAGCTCTGCTATATATTATCATTCTAAACTTAAATTGGACTCTATATTAACCCAAATATTCAATGTCCGGGTCACCTTTCCACATTTAATCCAAGCTGGTGCAGCAATAAAGATAATGTGCCAGTGCATTATCTTAATATATAAATGCGAATGTCTGTGTGTGTTCCTTACCCTTGGAACAAACGTCGCCCTACCGACGAATCGAATTCAATTATTTGAATTAGATTCGTCGGTAGTGCGACGTTTGTTGCAAATAAATGCGAGTAGACGCACTACCGACGAAGAATGCGTGTGGTCAACACGAATTTAATTGCTGATGCGTCTGAGATCTGTGTTTGAAACAAACGTCGCATCACCGTCGACTCGAATTTAATTCGGAGACATGCAAACGAGCTGCATAATGATATGCTAATGAGGGAATTCCAATTCAAACTGGAAAACACCAACGAGCATGACGTAATTTGGTGGTATTTGAATTCGAGTCGACGAAAGTGCGACGTTTGTTTCAAATTAAATGCGAGTAGACGCACTAAATAAATATTTATTCCGTTTGGATATACACGCTATACTGTGCATGGACGTGTGCAAATTTAACATCAACGATGGGTTGAAATTGTTCTTGTAATTTGATTTTCCAGCAATGAATTATTGGGGAATTTATTGTTTTTAGACCAACATTTGCATATTTTCCTACTTTTGGTCCAACATTTTGACTGAAATGGCCTGTGCCCTGGTCCCTCATGACCCCCGTGGCCAGCCAAAAAAAACTGCTAATTATTTTCCTATGCTTCTGTTCAAAATTATGAACTTAAATGGTCATCAGTTGGAAATTTTCCAACCTTCGTGGGGGTGTCAGGTTGGAAATTGTCAGCACTTGGAAAGCTTGAGGCCAGTCTAATGCTATATAGGTTTTTGCGGTTTTCATGTTCAAAGTTTTCTCCCGCTGTGCCAAACTATGATCGGATTTTCAGGTTCAGATCTCTGATTTTTCTTCTACTGGCAGAACCATGGTCCGCCCAGTGCATGATCACAAGTCTACTGATCCATTCAGGATAGGCTATTATCCAGGCATGTGAAGGAACATCCAAGGGGTTGCAAATTGAATTACGCAAATTTATTAGCCCCCCCCCCCCAACCGAGACCCTATAGCCGTACGTCCCTGCCCGTCATGGTTATTTTACCACG